>QLTV01002534.1:1838016-1859498 GCA_003457575.1 Thermophis baileyi | reverse complement strand
TATATATACACACACACACACACACACACATACAAAAAGCTGGGAATACTGTTCAATTAAGTATGAACATACAAATGATTCCTGCTCGACCTTCAAGGATATTTGACTAAAACAAGTTTTTTTTCTCCAAACTTAGCATCTTTAAGATTTATTGAATTTTGAGATTTTGTGAATTGATTGTAATCAATGATCAGTGATTTTGTAATTGTAAGATTTATGAATTTCCCAGAATTTTTCAAGTGGCATGCTGGGAGCTGAAGTCCACACATATTAAAATTGGCAAGTTTGAAAAACACTGAACTAAAGGTTCCAGGGTAGCCTACATCTGCCATTCCTAAGAGGGCCACACCTACACCCAACATATTTGACACCTCCCACAATTCCTGCCAACTTGGACAAAAGCTATGGAGGCTAAAATGTGTAAGAGTTGCAGTTTCCATACACATGGCAAATACCAGGCTATCCAATCCCTTGAAACATGCTTAGTACAGGAACACATGTTCAGAAGAATATCTAGGTAAAATTGTAATGTTTTCACATGTAAACAGATTCTTTTACCTTGCTATCCTTCAGACGATCTTCTTCTTTGATGCCTGGAATAATTTTTAGCGTTATTGATCCCTGGGATTGAGCCTGCAAGAAAAATAACTCTGTATTGCTCTGTTCATGAAATCACATGACATCTACAAAAACCACTGAGATCTACTTGTCTCTGGGTACAGATTATTCTAGGCATTTACTGCACACTGAGTGAGACCAAATCACTTAATAAATATTTAGTCGCATTGCCATTGGTTCTCCAAAGTAGTTTTTGTTTTCCAGCCCTATCTGGAAATGCTGGGGATTACATCTAGTACACTGTGTATGCAAAATAACTGACTCAGCCCCAGAAAATCTAATATATTTGGATTTCAAAAACTCATTTGGCTTTGTACAGTGACTAGAACAAACTGGAGGAAGTTAGAAACATTCCTCTAGATCGGATGTCGGCATGCAGCTCTTTCGTCCCCCTGCTGGCTCCCTGCCGGCTGGCTAGCCCCGCCCCTTGCCCTCCCCTCCCAGTCACTCCTCAGGTGGCCTGAGAAGGCAAGGGCGATGGTGGGGATGGAGACTTGTTCCATATTCCAGAGCGGGAGGGAAGTGCCCCTGTACTTGCCTCTCATCTCGCTGCTCGCTGCTCTCACAGCACCTTGCGCAGCACACTTAAATTTAGCGCACTTAAATTTAGCATGCTTCCCAATGGGGGAGATGGCACCCCCTCCTCCTGGAGCCCATTACAACACGGAGCATTGGCCGCAGCCGGGCCAGTGTCTCGGGGTGGAGAGAAAGTCGCGCATCTTTCCGAGCGACTGAGGTGCGCGCAGCACCAAGAAGCGCCGGAAGAAGCACCCGCGAGATGAGAGGCAAGTACAGGGGCGCTTCCCTCCCGCTCTGGAATATGGAGCGCGTCTCCATCCCCACCATCGCCCTTACCTTCTCAGGCCACACAAGGAGTGACTGGGAGGGGAGGGTGAGGGGTGGGGCCAGCCAGCCGGCAGGGAGCCACAGCAGGAGGACGAAAGAGCTTCATTTATCTGGGAACCTGAAATGACTTGATTTAAATCATATGGTAAAAAGCACCCAAAGAAGAAGAAAGAACACCAGCAAACAAAACAACAACCCCAACCCTTGCCTGTTTTTGGAAATGGTTCAAGAGGGAACACACACACACACACACACACACACACACACACACACACGAGAGAGAGAAGGGGGGAAGAGAGAGGGAGGGAAAGAGAGAGGGAGTGAAAGAGAGATGAGAGAGAGAAAAGGGGAAAAAGAGAGAGAGAAATGAGAAAATGAGGGAAGGAGAGAATGAGAGAGAGGAAAAAGAGAAACAAATGAGAGGGGGGGAGAGAGAGGGAGAGGGACACAGAAATGAGAGAGCTGGAGGGAGAGAATGAGAGGGAAACGAGAGAGAAGGGGAGAGAAAGAAGGGGAGAGAAAGAAAGGAAAGAAAGAAAAGAGGGAGGGAGCGAGGGACTGAGAGGGAGAGGAAAAAAGAGAAAAAACAAGAGAGAGGGAGGAGGGGGGAGAGAGAGAGAGACCCATTTCCCACAGAAAACACCCGGAGCCACAAAACCCGGGTAGGCGTGGCTGGGGGGGTCATGTGACTGGGTGGGAGTGACATTGAGTTGGCCACGCCCACCCAGGTTTTGTGGCTCCCAGTGTTTTCTTTTCTGTGGGAAACGGGTCCAAATGGCTCTTTGAGTGTTTAAGGTTGCAGACCCCTGCTCTAGATGGATGTCTTTTCTAAGCAGCAAAAGACTTATACAAAACAAACTGATTGCTCTAAGTTGTTACTTACAGACATTCAAGTGCAATGACAAAAATAAATCAGTTCTATATTCAACATGTGTTCAACTTTGAGACTAATTATGAGGTATATTAGGCCAGACAACGCTGTTCAGTTCTGAAGGTTGATGTTAAAATCTTAATATAAGATACCCTAAATGTTCTTAGAAAAAAAAGAATTTTACTAATTTATTTTCTTAGAGCAACTATTTATACTTCAGTCTTAGTCTGGAGAGGTTCTCAGAGATCAGTAAGAAGACACCATCCTAATGTTTTTAATCTAAAATGCATGGGAAGTTGGATGAAGAGGGGGAAAATGGGTTTTGTCTAAGTTTTTACCAGTTTGAGGAGACAACTTTAATTTAGAAACTGCAAAAACTAATCTTTATCAATTCAGTAATATAATCTGATTTGGTTTCGAATTATTTTCTGCTCTTAAAGTTTGCCACAGTGAACATTATGAATACAATTGTGTCTTTTCTTTTTTAGTCTTCGTCTGCCTAATATGAATCTCAAGCACTGGCAATTTGTCTCTACAATTTGTAGCCTGCAATTCTCTTCTTTTTGTAAAACTGAGCTTTGCATATATTTTACATATAAAAGGTCTGAGATTCAATATCCAGCATACCTAGGCGGGGCTGGTAAAGATTATTTTCTTAGAAAGAGAAAAAAAAACCTGCAATCAAGTCAATGTATGGCAATGGCTTCCTACATAATTCTGCATAATGTAAACTTATAGACTGCAGAAAACAGAAAGTGTGATAAGAAAAGTGTTAGAGTGCATGGAGGTGGATAGACTAACAAAAGAGATAAAAGATAAAGGAGAAACGGAATACTATTTGGTATGGAATGTATGGTATAAGTCAGAGGTCTTCAAACTTGACAACTTTAAGACTCGTGGACTTCAACTCCCAGAATTCTCCAGCTGGCTGGCTGGAGAATTCTGGGAGTTGAAGTCCACGAGTCTTAAAGTTGCCAAGTTTGAAGACCCCTGGTATAATTGGTTAGAAGATAGGTGCAAAAACTAAGAAAATATCAAGGAAAGACGACTTAGGAGTTAGAAAATAGTAGTAAATCTGTATAAATGTATTTGACACAAAATGTGTGTTTATAAATTAGTATATTAATATATTAGTATGTATAAAGGATAATGGAACCACATGTATAGATATATAGATGTAAAGGAAAAAATGAATATATAACGAATGTATACCGATGCGGAAATGTTGCAAAGAGGAAAACTGTCAAAAACGTTTAAAAACTGCCTAATAAAAATTATATTTAAAAAAAGAAAAAGAAAACAGAAAGTGTAAGTCTTACTATTTTTGCTTGCATAAAACAGCACACCTATGGTTACCTTCAAATCGAATGCCCTGGGACTCATCTCTGAATAAGCACATTTATGATTACACTGCATTGCAGTTTTCATGCCTAAGATATGACTAGAGCTCTTCCAGTTTCTAACCCAGCACTTAGCCACTAAACCAAACTGACTTTAGTCTGCCATTACTTTCTCACTTGAAGGACAAAATAAAGAGCTATTTTTCCAATCTGGTTGGAAAGAGACTACATTTGCAGAAAAACCCAAATTAGAGGTCAGCTGTTTTAGGAATCACCCTGCATGTGAACAGCAGGAAATGTGTACATGATTTCTATGAACCTTCTTTTCATAGTTCCATGGGTGGACTACATGGCTGATTAGAAAATTCAGTTTACAGTCCAAAACACTGTGCTGAATGAAACCATCTTGCTTCTCTCACCAAAGTACTGAAACACAGTGTTCACAAGGCATGAACACCCTCTTCTTAACCCACTAAACATGTCCTGGTAAGACAGCCTTTATTTTGTCTTAATGATATTAAAAACCTGACAGAGCAATCAGAGAGGGACAGCAATTATTCAGCAAGGGTTTTTCCCCCCAGTCATAATGTGATCACAGTCTGCAAATATGAATAGAAAATATGCAAATTAATCCCATGAGATTTGCATTATTTATCCATGTCTTATAAATATACCATTCGAAACATTAGTGAATAGTCACTTTTCCCTTGTTTTCTTTTGCTAGGGCATGCTGGAAGAAACTGAATAACTGCTTATTAAAAGATACCTGCCTTCTCTACTGCAAATCCTGCATCAAATAGAAGGTGGGAGTTTGTGCCATCCAAAGTGCCATTCAGCTATGGCTAAGCTCATACAACATGTTTAAATAAACTGCATTTGTATAATACATATGCAAAGCTTGGTTAATCTTGCTTAGTTTTGAGGAAAGGGCTGGCTTAGCATATGGTATAAATTACTGTAAACCCTTTAGATTAGTTTATAATTCAATAGTTCAATGCACAAAATATTGTGCAAGCCCAGGCAATCTAGTGTCCTACATCATTATCACCACCACCACCACCACCACCATCATCATTATAGTTCATTGCACAATCAGCCAGATGTTCAGACTGGATTTGGCATTTTTTGTCTACCTTTCAAGTCCTTTCCAAGGACCTGGGATATACAGATGGAGTTGTTTTATGATGTTACAGATATCGTCGCAGGATATAAGCTGTTGCGAGTAAAGCTGCCTTTTGCAATTGATTGATGGTAAATTTGTCAATGCCGATGGGTGTTCAACTGGTGCTCGAGTTGTTTTGGGATTACAGTGAAGGTGCCTATTACTATTGGTACTACCTTTGCTTTCTTATTAGATTTTTATCTTACCTTTTTTATGGTAATAAACATAATGAATATAGGTAGTCTTTGACTTACAGTTCTTTGACTTATGCTTGGCAACTTATGCTTGGCAATTTGAAGTTATGACAGATACTAAAAAGTGTACTTATGATCCAGATTTGAAGTTCCAGGGCCTCCCATCCCGTCCCGTCGTCATCGTCTCCCCGCAGTCAGAAGGTCACATTTTGGGCACTTAGAACTGACCACATCTACAGCGGTTTGCAGCATCCCACAATCATCTGATTGCAATGTACAACTGTTTGGCTGGAACCCAGCATTTATTTCTAATTTCCAGTAAAAAAAAGTCCATTGTAGACAATGGGTTTGCTTCATGACCATGGATTTGCTTAATGACTATAGTGATTCGTTTAACAACCACTGCAAAAAATGTCATAAAATCAGGTTGGGACATGATTTATGACCATAAGCTTGTGCTCAGATATGTTCATAAATCACAGTACTCCTGCCTTCTGTGTTCCCCACAACAACCACCCTGTGAGGTGAGCTAGGCTGAGAGAGTGACTGGGCCAAAGTCACCCAGATGGCTTTCATGGCTAAGGTGAGATTAGAACTCAGAATCTCCAATTATAGTTCATTCTTTATGGGTTGCTTTTAATTGTACATTCTGTGCTGGATTGCATCTTGAGCAGGATACATATACAGTGAATTAATACTTTAAGTATTAAAATGGGTAACAGAATAATAAGTTTGAACATGATGCATAAACCTGAAGAGTGCAAGCATTTCAGGTTAGCATCATTCTAATTTGTCTATTCTAAAAGGAAATAACACCATTTCACACAATGCTTTTCTCCTGTTTGGCTATTAAAAAAAAAAGTCCAAATGCAAGTACCGGTAGCAGTTTGCACACACAACATTGTAATGCTAAGCAGACAGACACTTTCGCAGGCAGCAAAAGACGGCTTCTTTGTAGTCCCAAAACTCTCAACGACAAAGCTTAAAAGATTTCCCAGTGATTGCATTGTAAATCTTGACAGATCTGGATTCCTCTGTTGTATAAGCTTCTACAGTCAAGGCAGTAGGACAGGGACAACATCTCCTCTTCCTACAAAGAACCCCTTTGAATGACTGGTATTGATTACCTACAATGTTTGTCACATTTGGACAATCTGGATTTCTAGCTTCCAAATGAAATGTAAAAAAAAAAAAAAAACCCCCACCCTGAAGGACGCTTCCCCCTTCTAGCTCATTTTCACTGTACAGTAAGTATAATAGGACCTGCATCTTCTCATAAGCATGCACATTACTGATGGGATAATAATAAATACAGCAACATAGACTGATGGCATATCATATTACAGGTAGTCCTAAAATTACAACCATTCTTTAGTGACTGTTCAAAGCAGGGGTGAAATCCAGCAGGTTCTGACAGGTAGCGGAAATTTTGAGTAGTTCAGAGAACCGGTAGCGGAAATTTTGAGTAGTTCGGAGAACCGGCAAACACCACCTCTGGCTGGCCCCAGAGTGGGGTGGGAATGGAGATTTTGCAATATCCTTCTCCCAGGAGTGGGGTGGGAATGGAGATTTTGCAATATCCTTCCCCCAGGAGTGGGGTGGGAATAGGGATTTTGCAATATCCTTCCCCCAGGAGTGGGGTGGGAATAGGGATTTTGCAGTATCCTTCCCCTGCCACGCCCATCAAGCCATGCCCACGAAGCCACACCATGCCGACCAAGCCACGCCCACAGAACCGGTAGTAAAAAAAATTGGATTTCACCACTGGTTCAAAGTTATAACAGCACTGAAAAAAGTGTCTTACAACCAGTGCTTGTACTTACGAATATTGCAATATCCCAGTGGTCACATGATTCAGGCGCTTGGCATCCGGGATGTAGTTGCAGTGTCCTGGGGTCACATGATCGCTGTTTACGGCTGTCCCAGCAGATTTCCAATAAGCAAAATCAATGGGAAAAGCCAGACTCGCCTAAAACTGCATGATTCACTTAATAATGGTAGCAATAAAGGTCATGATATCAGGCACAGCTTACTTAAGAGCTGCCTTGCTTAGAAATGAACATTCCTCTCCAACTGTGGTTGTAAGTCGAGGACTAACTGTACAGAACTATAGGATTTTGTTTTGAGCAACTAGTGAATTACTTTTTCTTTAAGTGTGTAATGCACTGTTATGCATGTACAGTATAGTAAGTAAGATAGAAGCCCCACTGAATTCAACCAAGATTTACCCCAAGTATGTTCCATAGCAAGAACGGGAGATATTTTAAGGTCACATTTCCTGCTTTTCATGGAGGAGGGGAAGGTTCCCCAGGCAAAAGAGGGCATTAATTAGTTCTAGTTCTAGAACTAATGCCTAATGAAGCTTCTACAATGTCAGAATCCAGAACTGTCAAGATTGACAATGCAATCACTTGAAAATATGTTAAGCTTTGACAAGGAGCTCGGCCTCAGTAAGGAATTACTATTCAATAACACCAGGGGAATCACAGGTTTCCCACCCCTATTCTCAGGGACATATATTAGCAGTGGGTAGAGCTAGGTATCAAAGTGAGTAGGACAAAAGACGGAAACGGGTAAAACTGCTCCTTTGCCGTTCTCTTTTACATGATCCTTTCAGTCTTCCCCCTCCCACTCCTTTTCTCTCTCCCACACAAATACATTCAGCTTTGCTAATGCAGCTGCCAATTTCTTTAAGGTGCTGTAAATTGCACCCCTCCTTAAATTCTTTTTAAAACATTCTTACAGAACATTCTCTTGTTCTAGTCCCCAGGGAAAAAAACCTAAATCACAGGTATCTTTGAAGTTATTCCCCAGACAGGAACGGTTAAACCCTACCATATTTTCTTCTTTGTAGAGAGAAGTGGGGTGCAAACTCCAAACCACCACAAGTCTAGGGGTCACCAAAGAGGTTTCTACATCTGTACTGTCATCAAGTGACTGTCCACATTCCTTTCAGTTCAACTCTGACCAACCGATTACATTAACTACTGGATTATTTTAACATTAACAAATAAACAGATTAACAGTTTAAGTTTAAGTGCAGCTACATAAAATCAAGTGCAATACAATTTCCACAGCCATTTTCCACAATATGTTCCTTTCCAGAAGCAATGTCAGCTCCTAGAATCCCTACCAACATAGCCAAGACAATAGCTGAGAATTTGGGGAATTATAATTTCAACAAATGAAAGTGAAATCTTTTCCCCCCCAAACTAAAATGTAACAGTGCAATCATGTATGTGTCTCCTCCAAAATACTGTAAAACCCAAAGCTATCTTTGGGTATATAGATGGCTTATTACTAAAAAGGGATTTTAAGAATTTTGAAGTTGATTTTTGCTTCTGAATCTAATGTATGCATGAAAGGGTATTTTGTGTCCTCAGTTCTACACTGTCCCTAGCATCGTAACAGTTCTTTATTTGGAAAACAGAGCAAAATATTTGTAAGAATGCATATTTTGTACTAGCGTGTTAAAATGTGTATATTACTGTAAAAGGCATAGAAACATCAAAGAATCTTCATGTAGATTCCCCCCCCCCAAAATAAACAGGTTTCTACATAAGCAGGACAGAATGAACAGACGAATAAGCATATTCAAAATAGACAAGAACTGAAAATAATCAGCTTATTACAGCTTTACTCCCACATAAGTAGGAGAAAGACACTCTAGGACAGTAGCCTTATAAAATGCCCAAACCATTTTTTAAAACATTATTTTAAAATATATTGAAACTCAATTCTAGTTATTAAAAAAGGCTTGTACTCTCTTGGCTGTGTCCTTAAATCCAGGCTTAAAACTAAATGTCAAATTCTTAAATGATAACCAGCAAAACATTTTCACAGCTAAGATGAAAAAAATGGTCAGTTATACTCATTCCTAAATGTTCAGGAATGACCCAGAGCCATTGAATTTCCTCAAGTCTATGGCAATTATTAACCCTAATCCTGCCACTACATGGCATGAAAGGAGACAGGCATACTTTTAGATCCACTGAAAGAAGCTTTTTCCCTTCACCACCTTGAATGGATTTGATTTTATTCTGAAATGAAAAATGTAGGCGCTTTGAAATCTCACCAATAATTGCAGTAGGTTGGTGGGGGGTGGGGAGGGTGGACAGGAATCTAATACTTGTTTGCATGTTTTACTCAGAAAAACCTTGTTGGTTGAAGAGACCCTACTGCACCCTACTGCTTTATGCTGAGTTGGTCTTAGTCCATATAGTTATGTTGATTTTTATCTTGCCCAGTATTAAATACTCTGATTGTCTCCATGGATCTGTTCATTAGTACTTAATCAGATCAGTTATATACCTATCAGCTACATTTACACAAGATGGTTGGTACCTTGGTTATTTTTAACCTTGGTTATGTGGGGAAGGTCGTCTCCATGGGGTTTAGCAAGTTGTTCAAACAATTGTAAATATGTTTGGTTAACTTATGATCAGCTTATTGAGTGAAATAAAGAAATTGGTTGATAGCATAGCCCAATTAATAGTGTTTGGGCAAGCATATTCACTGAGACTTCTGAATCCCTTTTAATGGGAATTGTAGAGATTCCAAGCCCATTAGATGGAGATGCCAAGAGCTGAACTTGAAATTCTTGGCTAGCAACTTCTGTTTCTCCATCAAATTAATGAACTTCCATTAATTCTTCCAAGAAATTGCAGCACAATACAGTCCCAGCACAGACGCCCACACTTAATTGTAGAACACATTGGCTCAAGGAAAAACACTCCTTCGTGACCCTCTTTAGAACATCCTGCTTTTCATTGTGATGACAATGGAGGAATCAATGATATTTGTTGTTTTTTCCCCTTATTTCCTTTAAAAAAAGAAAGGAAAGCAATGCTGATGATTCAGGTGCCCTTGGTGACTCTATATTCTTGCCCACCTACTGTTTGCTTAATTTGGAAGAGACCTTGAGAATGTCATTGGCAATTGCAATAGCTACATGTATCTTATTTTGAGCCCCTCTGTGTAGGAGTCACCAAGCATGTCATTTCCTCTCTGGCATGGAAGAGGTATGGCTTGTGACTCCATAATTAAAGCAGGGAGAGAGTAAACAGATGTCAACATTGCTAGGATGACTGGAGAGTATATTTCCAGCTTTAAGGATCTTTTGGAAAACACAAAAATCAGTTATGGAAAGTCAATGGCTATTTGGCATTTGCTTTTTTACTAATCTGTTGGTGGATTAACCCATAACCAATTATGTTCAGTTTGAAGGAATGCTAGAAGTTGTCATATGTTGTGAATATGCCATATGTGAATATGCCATATTCACAACTATGTACCCACACAGACTTTTTTCACTGCAACTCAGTAGATGCTTTGTAATTTCAGTTTTCATATAATTAAATAAAATTGAAAGAGAAGCTGACCTAGTCTCACATCAGCATCCAACATTTTCTTTATTTTCTAGATTGTTTCTGAATTCCAAAAGCTACCTTAGAAAATAAATATTGAATGGCAATGGTGTTACCAATATTCTCTATCCAGTAGAAAAGACTACTAAATTTGGGTCACAGATAGAAGTTACTATACTTGGCCACAAACATTTGAACAACCATTACTTGGTATCAAAAATAAAAATAAAAATTGGCTACTACTTTTTTGTAGTTATCCAGAACTACCTACAATATCTAGTAGTCCAGATCAATGTTAATGGCTGGGATGCAACCAGATCCATGGTGCAAAATCCTGCAAAACTACTAAATGGCAATTGAGACATACTGAGAAAAGGTAACTGTCTCCTGCCATCTGCTGCTCATCAATGTTTCTGCAATCCAGATGTGGAAGCTCTACGCGGAAAGCTCTCCTGTTTGCTTCCCTTTTGGTAAATGCATGGCTTGTTCCTGGCTGCCCTCCCCTTGCCAGTCATTTTGTGACAGCACTTATCACATATTCTTAAAATTACAAACCTGCCCACTAGGCCCCCACATTTCTATCTCTAACAAGAATAATAGTATTTTTTTTTCTTTAGAAGCATTAGAAACCTATCAGCAAAACCTACATCAAAACAAGAGGATTTCTCCATGTATCCCAACATTGCCTACCCTTACTAGTAATTTCCCCCAAGATTTCAAGTGGAATAAGTTTTATGGATTCACTGATATTTCATCCTTTTAAATTGGCAGTATGGAAATCAAAACTTGTATATTTGGATTGTGCGTGTGTGCATACACACACACACACACAATCCCGATGTTCATTATGCATCCTATGAGTGAATAAAAGACAAAGAAAGTAATGTCTACTAGCAGCAGCTTTTATAAGCAGAATCAGAGTGGGAAGATATCATATAAATCAGGGGTCTCCAACCTTAGCAACTTTAAGACTTGTGGACTTCAACTCCCAGAATTTTTCAAAGCTGGCTGAGGAATTCTGGGAGTTGAAGTCCACAAGTCTTAAAGTTGCCAAGGTTGGGGACCCCTGATATAAATCACTTAAACCAACCATCTGCTCAGAGCTGGAAACATTACGGTAGTGTTTCTCAACCTTTAAGGGACATAGACTTCAGCTGGCTGAACTGACTGGTGAATTCTGGGAGTTGAAGTCCATATATCACGAGAGCATCTCTGAAAGATGCCCATCTAGTCTTTGGTTGAAGACCTCAAACAAAGGAGGACTTGTAGTAAATCAACAGCCTTCCTTTAGAAATACAACGCCCAAATAATCATGTCATCTTCTTACTTAGTTGATAATTCAACTATTTCTCAACTATGTGGAGAAATAGTTTTACTTATCAGAATCTATTCAAATATAAGTCCCAAGGAATAAAAAAATATTTATTTTCAGGCAAGTTTGTATGTAACTGCAGTCTTAAGCAAGCTGCCATTACCAATTTGCCCATCATTAATTATAGCTTATGTTTTCCGAGTTAACATGACCCATTGAACCATAATCTAACCATAATATCCCGGTTTTTGCCCAGAGTACTAGCTAAAATGCAGTTGGCTATTTATGCTTGAGTGTGTTCTTGTGAACAATACATGTGTGGAAAAGGCAAAACAAACCAGAATCTGGCTAATTTCTTCCGGTCGTTTGTGAAGTACAGCAATTCCATTAACTTCCCGCAATTCATCTCCAACATGGACAAGACCTAGGAAGGAAACAAGAAAAATATGAGGTCAACCATCCATTCTAGATAGCAAAAGCTCCATATAAGGCATGTAGCAACTCTGATGGCTCACAATAGAGAAGCAAGTCCCATCCCAAGTAAGAAAATGTCACTAAAAGCCTATTTCCAAGCCTGGGACCAGAAGAAACAGAAATTAATCCCTACTCATCTGTGAAGCTCATCGAATGATCTTAAAACAGCCATTCTCTCATGTTTGCATGTTGTTCTAAGGAGAAAAGTGCTTGGGGAAGAGATGGGATGGTCTTGAGCAGAAGCCAGCAACCATATGTGTCTCCAGTTCTGACAGTTCCAGGAAGCCTAGGATTAAGCCACCAGAAATTGGCAGCAAAATGGAGATTTGTAGACACAATCTCTCCCAACCTTATCCTGTTTTGGCAGTAACTACATGCATTGAGCCCACAGCAGAATTTCATATGTATTTTTGTGTGTATGTTTTTTAAATCTGAACTAAAAGTTTTAAAATACAGTTTGCCACCAAACAACTCTGCATTTCCTAAAAACAACTTAAAATAACAATCCTGTCCTGCTTTAGAAGGAAGCTGGGATACAGATTATAAAATCATAATCTTATATAATAGGTTTCTTGTTCCTAATTACTAATCCCTAATTACTGAATCGGTTTCTCCACTGCACAATGTGAAAAGAAAATATGTCTTGGTTTCCTATCCCTGGACTACTACATCCCTATAACCTGGCCTTCCTGGCTGAGCTTGATGGGAGGCAGAGTCAGAGAGCATCGGTGGAAACACAGCTTCTACAACTTTGATGTAATTATGAAAGATGAATCATTTCTCACTACTCCAACTTCTTTTTTTTTTAATCTAATACAGATTTAGTTAAAATATTAATATGTCTTTTATAGTTCAAAGGAAGTTTGCATCCCCCTTCATCAAAAATTGAAATTGCTTTACTGTACTTACTCAGCCCTTGGCTAAATTTTCAAACAATTTAATCAATAATACTCATCATCTCTCTCGGCTTTCACTGGAGCTTTGTTTTACAAAGCATGGAAAGTAGTGCTCTGGTAACCCTTTAAGAAATATCATTTTGAATAATATTTGGGAAACCCACACAATTCTGGGTACTCCTGTGACAATAATCCATAAGGAAGGAATCACAGGATCTTTCAGAATTAGGTTCTTTATAACCTATAACTTCACCTTGAATTCTGCAGGCTACCAAAAGTACACCCTTTCCATGCTTGGAGCCACGTATATCTGTTAGAAGTTAATTTGGCAGGCTTGTGTTGGCAAATCAATCTGGATATAATTCAAGAACAGGAAAACATAAATAAAGGTGTTATTCTTCCAATTCAAAAATGTCCAAAATTTCCAGCATTAGTGCTATGACCTGCCTGACTTTGCAGAAGAGAATCAAAACCTCACGTGTCTTTCAGGAAAAATAAAAATCCTAAGCTGACTCAGAGAAAGCTTGTCCTCTCTCGTGTGAAATTTAAAAAAAGGCATTTTGCAACTTAGGGAAACATACCACTGCGATCAGCTGCCCCTCCCCTCATGATGCGGGCAACAATCACAGCCCCTGTCTGCTCATCCCGCCTGATTGTTGCACCCTAAAGGAGAAACAAAAGATTCATCAGTGCACAGCTCTAGCCTGGCACATCAGAATAGGCTTGGTCAATTAAGCCTAAAAGAAAAACCTCCGTGTATATATAGGGGTTAAATACAAGCTGGAGGGGAACCTAGAGCAAGATATGAAAACAACAGCCTCCTCTCACTTTTTGATCCCCCTCAGCAATTAATATTCATTATGACATTGCCTCTGGAAATTCTATGTAGCTGTCATGGTTAATAGCTATGGCTAGTTCTATCCTCTGTGAATTTAACCGGGTCCACTTTAATACAACCTAAACCAAGATTAATAAAAGTGAATTCTATTAATTATAAAATGCATGAAGAAATGTTTTCTTTGATCTGTCCTGCTACATCTGCTGCAATTCCAGCTGATCCCCGAATACTTCCTTTTATTAATAACAGCATTGTTTATTAATAGGAATACTACATTTTTTTTCAGGATAAAAGTCCTCACAAGGTTAATTATATCTTTTTTTTTTAAGAATAACCATACTATAACAATATTCAATACACCATTCATTGAAACAGAATAAATAAAATATCAGCAGATTGAAGCATTGTACTTTAAAATGAACCAGTGCAAGCTGCAATATGTAGTTCTAGAAACCCATAAAGAGAGGGCTGTAAATCATTCCCAAATCAAGACATTCCTGGAGATCCTGATATTCCCTGATGATTCTGCTAGAGACAGAATGAAATTCATTCAGTTCATATTTTTATGCTACATATAAGACTTACTTAATGACAGCACTGTTTGTTGACGATTTGAAGCTACAACAGTGCTGGAAAACTAATTTTACAACTAGTCCTGACATTTATGATCATGGCAGCTTCCTCACAGTCACATGATTAAGATTTGGGCACTTCATAACTGGCAAGTATGTATGATCATTATAGCATCCCTTGTCCACATAATTGCCATTTGCATACTTCATAGCCTAATCCCGACAAGCAGAGTCAACGGAGAAGCTGGCAGTAAAATCACGCATCATGATCACATCATGTCTCATTTAATGACCATGTTGCTTAGCAACAGAGTTACCCGTCCCATCTGTGGTTGCTAGGCAAGGACTACCTGTATGATCAATTCCTATGTGCCTATCCCGTTCTTAAACATAAATGCAATTCATGCATTACTTACAGGGAAATTACTTTTATAGATTCTGAAACTGAGTTCACATCTCAACAATGATATATATAATTATGGGAACACCCCATACAATTTAAAATAAATCAAGAACATGGCTGGCAAAATATGTATATGAGACACAGAAAATGTGTATATTAATAGAAAAAACGTTCAAGAAAATGTGAATATATTCTTAAATTTAAAATATGGGGAACATGTAGAAATGAGTTCAAATTAATTTAACATAGAAGACTAAGAAACTGATAGATTTCCTCTTTATTCACATATGAATGTTGGAGCAAAACTCAGAGTTACATACGCTAAGCTTAAAGCTCAGACAGACGATTTATCAGATAAGTTCAAAATATTTAAGGACTTTAAAGTCTAATACATCTTTACTTACATATTATATATTAACAGAAAACCAAAACAACTGGTGCTGAATAAGGGACTAACACGAATTGGATCACAATTCCCACAATGCCTTGCCATCGGCTATGTTGGCTTGGGTTAGCCATAGTGAGAATGAGAATCTACCAGCTTTGGATTCCAAAACACTAGAATGAAATCACTAATGAACCTGATTGGCAGCCAGTTTAGAGCACAAGAGTCAAAATACTTCTTCACAGAATAACCATGTTTACACAACATACTAAATCAGATGGTGTTTGGCTTACTGTGTCATCCAAATATGAAAATACGGACATTTTATGGGTAGGAGAGAAGCTGTTAATCATGCTGGAAGTAGTCAACACTGCCAAGGAGATTCATCCCTACAAAGAACCATCTTTGCTTCTCCATTCCTTTTCTGTTTTCATCTGGAATCATTTTTACATCTAAAAAATGTCCCGTACTTTATGCATACGGTAGTTATTTTAATCGCAATGGAATCACTAATAGCTTTTTGTTCATACCAGCATCAATGATACATACCAAAGGTTCTTTATTCTTTACTAGACGAACTATTTTCACTGATTCTTCATCAAAATCATCATCAATATTATCCAACAATGGAGGAAGAACAGGGTCAAAATTCTTCTGAGCGACAGTATCATGCACAACAAGCATCGCCTTGGGACAAAGGGAGACAGGAAACAGAGAACAATAAAATAAAAAGGCAAGTGGAAACAGATCAGAGTTTTCTTCAATGCCCCTGTGACTGTGGAGATATAGAAGCAACACTGCTTCTCCAGTGTCTGTATTACAGAGACATTTGTGCTAGCTTCATTTCACCACCACAGTATAAATATCCAGGGTGCACAGGCAAATTTTATATTTCTCCGCTGCTTGCAGATACTAACCTGTTACAAACATATGTTACCAGGTTCTGCGCAGCAGCATTCAAAATCCATCAGATATCCTGTGCCTTAAACTAGCTTTAATGTTTTCTTGTATTTATCTAATGTCTCTACCCCTGCCTATAGATTTTTTTAGACTTTTTTTATATTTTCTAGTCTTTTTTTTAATGCATTTTTTATGTTTCTTAATTTTGGGAAATTTTTGTTTTAATATTTAAGGTGTTTAAAAATTGTTGCTTGTATCCCACCTTCATTGTGTTGGTCTATAACCATAATAAAGTTTGGTTGATTCATTCATTGGTTGGGTTTCCTCACTTGTTATTTCCAATTAGGCTCAAAAGAAAAGCAACATCCAGATGCTTTCTTTACAGTGGGCTCCATTTCATCACTGACTCCACTTTAAGCTACTTCAACAGGCTTTCTCAAAATAACAGTGCCCTATCTTCATAATCAACAGCCAACGTGACTATCTTTATAGAAGATGAGGGGAACTATAGTCCAACAGTTTTGTAATAAAACTTTATGAGATAAACAGGTGAAAGCAGGTAGGTTTATTCTGGGTCATTATATCTCCAACTTTTCTGTTTGTCATCTGCATCCATGCAGGGCAGTGAACAGGCTTTTACAATAAAACTGGGACTGTTCAATTAAACTCAATTTGGCAACATGATCCAATTTTTACAAATATATAGCTTCAAAGTATTTCAAGTAAACTTGTCAGCCCATCATCAAGGCACCATTTTAAAGTTCTTCTTTATTTGAAAAACCTAACTGTTACATAATGTATAATTAGGAAGGAAACTTCCACAGGCTTTGATAATTATCGTGCCCCAAACACAAAACTTGGGAGGTGGGGAAATATTTCCAGACAATGGTTTGCTTCACTTGGAACATTCCTAATGTTTTCCCAGAAATTCTTCCATCTTTGTTTCCATTTGTTAAAAATCAGATGATGGAATATTTATCTGATGCCTTTAGACTGACAGGATAGTATTTTTTACCTGGCATTCACCTGATTCACCTGATATTCCAAATATATTTAATTAAAACATTTGTCACAAATACCATAAACCAAGCCCCATAGGTTTATTTCAAATCCAAACATGAGAAATCCCACTGCCTACCATCAAGGAAGTCTGCAGTCAAAATCAATGATTTAAACAAGTACCTTTAATGCTTTTTAGGAATAATGTAATCCACGTCATGGCTGCCGCCTGGTAGTAAAGTTCCCAATGTGGAAGGCCAAAGCCTCCCTTATTTCTGCTATCCTGCAGAAGTTTAAGTTTTATACGGGCTTTTTTTCCTAGCCAAATGAATTTGGATATCGTTTTGTTTAGTTGTTCAAAGAAGTTTTTCCCTAATTTTATTGGTATTGTTTGAAACGATACAATAATTTGGGTAATATGTTCATTTTAATTGTTGAGATCTGCCAATTAATGATATCTGTAATTTAGCCCAATTGTCCAAATCTTTTTGTATTTGTTGTAATAGTCTATTGTAGTAATCTTCTTTTATCGTAGTACATTTTGCCGTTAACCATATTCCCAAATGTCTAACTTTCTTGGCCCTCGAAATCCCCAATCTCTCCTCCAGTTCTTCATTTTGTCTACTGATAAGGTTCTTAGTTAATATTTTAGTTTTCTCTGTTTATTTTAAGCCCTGCTACTTTGCCAAATTGTTTTATTTCCTCTAATAATGTTTGCCCAGTTTCTAAAGGGTCTTCTATAATAAATGCCAGATCATCCGCAAAAGCTTGTACTTTATATTCCTCCTTTTTAATTCTTAATTTACAAATTTCCTGATTTGTAACATTAATGTCTCTATTGAAAGGATAAATAGCAGGAGGGATAGGGGGCATCCCTGTCTCACCCCTCTAGTTATATTAAAACCTTCTGTTAATTCTCCGTTTATTATTATTCTTGCCAATTGGTTAGATTGCTCTAATCATTCCAATAAATTTTTCTTCAAAATTGATCACTACTAATTGGTTTATAAGAAAGTCCCAATTCAGGTTATCAAATGCTTTTTGTGCATCTATAAATATCAGTGCTGCTTGTTTTCCTGGGTGTGCCTCGTAATATTCCAGTACATTCATTATAATTCGTATATTATTTTTTATATGCCTATTAGGTAAGAATCCATTTTGGTCCGAATGTATAATTTCGTTTAATATGTTTTTAATTCTTTCTGCCATTATTGCCACAAATATTTTATGATCGGCATTCAACAGCGAGATTGGCCTATAGTTTTGAATCTTTTGTCTATCAGTATTATCTTTGGGGATAAGTGTTATAAGTGCTTCTGTCCAGGATTTTGGTATTTTGGCTTGTTCTAGTGCTTCATTGAATACCTCTAATAGTAAATTCTCTAATGGTTTTTGAATTTCTTTGTAAAATTCTGCTGGGATTCCATCCGGACCTGGAGTTTTGTTATTTTTTTGTTTTTGAATTGCCCTTTTCAACTCTAACATCGTAATTTTCTCATTTAATATTTCCTTTGTTGGTTCCGGTAGTATAGGGAGATTCCTCTCCTGTAAATATCGTTTAATATCCTCTTCTTCTATTTTCTCCCGGCTATACAGAGTTTGGAAGTATCTTAATGTTACATTTTTTTTTCCTTCTGGTAATGTATCATCCCCTCTTCATCCTCTAATTGCTGTATTAGTTTCTTTTCTTTCTCTTTTTTTAATTTGTAGGCCAACCATCTCCCTGGTTTATTAGCGTTTTCAAAATAATTCTGTCCAGTTAATCTAAGTTTTTGGGCCACTTCTTCTTGTGTAATTAAGTTTAATCTATGCTTAATTATATCTTTTTCTCCTTTGATTTCCTGATTTTGGGGTTCTTTTTGCATTTTTAGTTCCAATTCCTCCTGGAGCTCTGTATATTGTTTATTTTTATTTTTGTTTCTTCGTGTTATATATGCTATTGTTATACCCTGCACGTAAGCCTTGGTTGTAGCCCATAAATATTGTATGGTTGTATATTCATTCTAATTTTCCTTTAAGAGGAACGCTAATTCTTTTTCTACACATTGTACATACTTCTTTTCTTTTACAACCCTCTGGTTCATAATCCATCTCCCATTCCTTTTTACTTCTCCTTTCCATTTAACTATTAATGGGTTGTGGTCCGCCCAGATATTTGGTGTTATCTCTATTTCTACTATATCTTTCTCCATTTCCGGATCTATCCACACCATATCAATCCTGGACCATGAGTTGTGAGGGTTGGAAAAGAAAGTATATTGGTTCTTCTGCGGGTTGACTTCTCTCCATACATCTTTTAAGTTCAATTCTCGAGTCATTTCAAAAATGAATTTGGTAATATTCTCCTCTTATGCTTTTTTTCTTTACCTGCTTTGTAACCTTTCCTTAAATCTACTACCGCATTAAAGTCCCCTATTAAACATATGGCTCAAGGATTGGATCCAATTGAAAAATAAAAGGATACTAACGATAGAAGGCCACGACCTCCAACTTGGCTGGCATGCATTCCTCTGGGAGGGGAAAAATAAATCTCATTTATACTTCCAGAGGCATCTAGTAAGAGACGCCTTGCTATGTACTTGGGAAAAAATAAAAAATAAATCATTATAGGAAGATCCCAATTTGGTTATCAATGATGGAGGCAATGATCTATCCAAATACAATAGATCTTAACAAAATGGTGAGTTATGCAGAGCTCTTGGATGAAAAAGGAGAACTAAAATCGGCTCAGGATTTGAAAAAACAAGGAATTGATATGGAATGGTGGCCTTATTTACAAATTAAGACAAGATTTAAAAAAGACCGTGAACAATATGGTATCTATGAGAAACAATTAGAACTGGACAAACTACTGCAAGGAACGGGAGGGGGGGGAATGATTATGAAAATATACAATTTTCTCTTAAGTTATAAAATGGAGGAAGAGACAATAAAGAAGACAATGATTAGCTGGGCTAGGAATTTTGGTTATAGTATAGAGTTAGAACAATGGGATAAATTATGGGAAAGAAACTATAAACTTACGATGGCAGTAGCCTACAAGGAGAATCTTTACAAAATGTTTTATCGATGGCATTTGCCCCCAGCGAGATTGGCCAAAATGTTCCCAAATCTATCCCCTGAATGTTGGAGATGCTGCCACAAATTTGGAACATTCTATCATATGTGGTGGACATGCCCCAAAGCCAAGCAATATTGGCTCAAAATTAAGAAATGGCTGGAAGAAATTACAGAACATAAGATAGAATTGAAACCAGAATTGTTTCTATTAGGAATATTAGATCCAAAAATGGGTAAAAAATTTCAATACATAATATTACACATACTAACTGCTGCAAGGATCGCCTTCGCACAAAACTGGAAACAGACAAATACTCCCTCAGATGAAATAGTAATTAGGAAGATTCTTGACTGTGCAGAAATGGATAGGATGACCATGGAGTTAAAAGAAAGAGAAGAATTGGACTATTATAAAATTTGGAGTAGAATATATAAGTGGCTAGAGAATAGAAGCCAAAATAAGAAAAAGGAGAATTAAATTATTGATCATAATACAAATACAATGTATATATGTATAATGTGTATTGTTATAATCAGTATATATGTATAACCAGTATTGTTATAACCAGTATTATATCATTACAGTTGCTATAACCTATGGGAAGGCAAATATAGAATGGTGAACTACAAAAGCAGAACATCCATGCTGATACAGAAAGCTGTAAAAGTGTGTTGCATTTGGTTTTGTTTTGTTTATATATTATATACCGTGTTTCCCCGAAAATAAGACATGTCCCGATAATAAGCCCAACAGGGCTTTTCGGGACATGCGTTGAAATAAGCCACCCCCCGAAAATAAGCCCCCCCATTACTTTCCGGGGGAAAGGGGGGGGGCATGCCGGGAGGCGCTCTTTTTGCTGCGGGCACTTTTTTGGCCGGGAGAGCGAGAGCAAGTGAGAGTCGAGGGCACGCATACCCCACGAGACTGCTCGGCTCCTCTGGGCTCTGCCTCTCCCAGCGCTTTCCAGCCCGCTCCTGCATGCTGGCAGGCGCTCTTTTTGCTGCGGGCACTTTTTTGGACGGGAGAGCGAGAGCAAGTGCGAGTCGAGGGCACGCATACCCCACGAGACTGCTCGGCTCCCCTGGGCTCTGCCTATGGCAGCGTTTTCAAACGCGCTCCTGCCTCCGAGGAAGAGAAGGGGAGCCTCGATGCCTGCCTCGCCGCCCCATCGCAGGCAGTAGCGCTTCAAAACGCTGGCAGGGTCAGAGCCCAGAGGAGCCGAGGCAGTCCCGTGGGGTGTGCATG
>QLTV01002534.1:1805677-1830159 GCA_003457575.1 Thermophis baileyi | reverse complement strand
AGAAAGCTACGACAAATCTAGACAGCATACTAAAAAGCAGAGACATCACCCTGCCAACAAAAGTGCATATAGTCAAGGCTATCGTTTTCCCAGTTGCAATATATGGCTGTGAAAGTTGGACCATAAGAAAGGCTGAGCACCAAAGAATTGAGGCCTTTGAACTATGGTGCTGGAGAAGACTCCTGCGAGTCCCTTGGACTGCAAGGCGATCAAACCGGTCAGTCCTAGAGGACATCAACCCTGACTGCTCTTTAGAAGGCCAGATCCTGAAGATGAAACTCAAATACTTTGGCCACCTAATGAGAAGGAAGGACTCACTGGAGAAGAGTCTAATGCTGGGAAAGATTGAGGGCAAAAGAAGAAGGAGACAGGTGATCAAACCGGTAAGTTCTAGAGGAGATCAACCCTGACTGCTCTTTAGAAGGCCAGATCCTGAAGATGAAACTCAAATACTTTGGCCACCTAATGAGAAGGAAGGACTCACTGGAGAAGAGTCTAATGCTGGGAAAGATTGAGGGCAAAAGAAGAAGGAGACAACAGAGAATGAGGTGGCTGGATGGAGTCACTGAAGCAGTAGGCATCAGTTTAAATGGACTCCAGAGGATGGTAGAGGACAGGAAGGCCTGGAGGAACGCTGTCCATGGGGTCGCGATGGGTCGGACACGACTTTGCAACTAACAACAACAACAATAGTTTAATTAACTAAAACAATGATAGCTCTGCTTTATATCAAACCCAACAACAATCTGTTCTTGCTGAAGACACAAGAATAAATACTACCTATTACAAGTATCCTAGGGTTATCTAAGGTGTCACACAAACATGCACAAACCAGTCCATTTTTGGAATATCCTTATTTACCATAACTGTATAACAGACCCACATGTGAATAAGTGTTTTCATCTGGCTGACCACTATGAGAATAGAATGCTAGATCAGACGGATAATAATAAGCACATTCTTATTTTTGCTTTCATGAAGAAACATTAACACCTGAACTCTTTCCAATCGAGTCTTTCTAATCCCCCACAATCTTCAGCAAAAGAAGGCAATACAGATATCTGGGATCACATTAAAAATCATTTCTCTACAGGATACTTGAAGAGATAACTTTCTGATTTGCATGATGCGTATGTGTGTGCAAGAAAAAACTCGACTGTCTTTGAATTCAAATACTCTTCTTCATTCCTCTTAAATTGTTTTTTCCTCTTGTTCTTCTTGCATGTTTTATAAGATCCAAGATAAATCTAAAAAGAACACAATCCTTCTGCTTGCAGAGCAGTATTAAATATTTCATACAATGGATCCAAGCTGGCAGTCAGCCACAGAGCTACAATGGAGCCCATAGAAGAAGCGTTTTTCCACATTTCAAGAAAATACAGCAATCTCAGAACAAATAAATATACAGTGATGACTGGAAGAAAGAGATAGGCTAGGCAGCAACCATGCAGGTGCACACCATTAAAAAAATACAAGAATGAATGCTAAAAATGAATAAGCTAGTGAACTTCTGTCAAGAAATATCAAAACTCCAATATCAATAGTATTTTAAGTTATATTAATAGGAGTCTCACAGACCGAGCATCACAAAATTCTGCATGCGCTTCAGTTTAGTCAAGGTTTCAAAGTTGTTCCAAAAATATTATAATCTAAAAGTTGACAATACTGGTGGAAAAGGAACACAAAAGGAGAAAAGGAAAGCTGAATACAAGGTTGTCTACTTCAGGGAAAAATGGCTTTTCAGAATTCTAGGCAGAGAATTCCTTTCCCCACCTACTTCCTAATTATTTTAAATTTGAGATATTAGGGACTGTATGTGTGAATGTCTGCATGCCAAGCAAGCATGGAAATCCTACTCATCCTTGTTGCCAAAGAGTAATTTAAAAAAAAAAAAAGGTAATAACATGCCTTAAAAAGGCCATGGTGTTTATTTTTATCCACTCCACCTTCTGCTCAGCAGAATGTATAGTAGTTTGCTGGCCATTTCTGAATAGAAAAACCCACTTCCACTGGATATAATAGAAAGAAACAATTGGAGAGAGAGGAGGCTTTACCCATTCGTTCCCTGTTCTCTGTTTTTCCAAAGTAGCCCTCAAACAGTTCCAAACATTTCTGTTCTCCTCTTTCTTCCCTGGGATTTCAGCAGCTAGGTTGGCACATCACACTAACCTTAAATCCAGGGTAACAAAAAATATAATTGCTGTATTCACTTAAGATACAATGCCTAAACAAATAAGCATGTTAATGTGATGGCTTAGTTTATACAACAAACTAAGATAATGGGTGGTTTTCTGCAAGATGCTAACCAAAATCCACCCAACCCCATTTTTAATGTATTGTGGAAATCCAGTTACTGTGTACTTGCTGGCAAACTCATAACACATTCTGCACTCTGTCTCAACAGAGGGCAATTTTTTAACATTCAATGCCAATCTTTGCTTTTTGTCCTGTCGGGGTCGTAGGGGCTTGGTTTGTGATCTGATGATGTCATAGGAAAAGGTAGGGCCAAATGCTCCATTTGTTTAGGGGAATACTAAAGAGCCATTAATTAATATTTAATAGTATCATGGTCACATGAAGTATTAGTTCCATTTTATACTGCCTTCAGTAAGACCACACCTGGAATACTGCATCCACTTTTGGCCACTGTGATACAAAAAAAATGTTGAAACTCTAGAAAGGGTGCAGAGAAGAGCAACAAGAATGATTAGGGGGCTGGAGGCTAAAACATATGATGTTTGCAGGAAATGGGTATGTCTAATCTAACAAAGAGAAGGACTAGGGATGTCATGATAGCAGTCTTCCAATGTCTGAGGGGATGTCACAGAGAAGAGAGAGTCAATCTATTCTCCAAAGCACCTGAAGGCAGGACAAGATGTAACAAATGGAAACTTATCAAGGAGTGATCCAATCTAGAATTAAGGAGAAATTTGTTGTCAGTGAGAACAATTAACCAATGGAACGGCTTGCCTTCAGAAGTTGTAGATGATCCATCACTGGAGATTTTCAAGAAGAAACTGGATAGCCATTTGTCTAGAATGGCATAGGGTCTCCTGCTTGAGCAGGGGTTTGGACTGGAAGACTTCCAAAGTCTCTTCAACTCTGTTATTCTGTATTCTGTACTTATAAGGAGCATTTTTGCTCCCTATAAACTATATTCATTTGAAAAAAAAAGCTTGGTTTTGGACAGCATGGACATCTTAAATCTCAGCAAGATTTTTCATCCTTTGCGTTTCACCCAAGCTGTTGCAATGCATCTCTCTCTAAGGTTCATCCACACATCTTCCTTTCTTTAAGATGGTGTACCTATCAAATATTGAAGACTTTTCCTCATAAGGCAACTTCTGCAGCTTGCCAATGTGTGGCTGAAGCAGGAGCAAAGTGATCCAGGCAAGGAAACAGTTTTTTCATTGGAAGCTGGAAGAAAACTTTCCATGCCAGACATTCAATGTTGCATAGAGAATTCTGTGGACAATCGGACACCTGCTGGTCTCTACAGTCCTCGACTTATGACCACTCATTTAATGATTATTCAAAGTCACAACAGTGCTGGAAAAAGTGACTTACAATCAGCCCTCGTACTTAACAACTGTTGCAGCCATGGTCACATGATCAAAATTCGGGCACTTAACTGGCATATGTTTATGATGGTCCCTGGGTCACATGATCACCATTTGAGACTTCCCAGACAGCTTCAGACAAGCAAAATCAATGGGAAAAGCCATGGTGATTTACTTAAAAAGGAAAAAAAGATGATAAAATTGGTGCAACTCACTCAATGACAAAAGTCCCATCCCAATTGCGATCATAAGTTGAGGACTATTGTAATTGGCCTGGAGCAGGACTGTCCCTTCGCCCAGCTGCAAGTTCTTCTCTTCTTTGGTCATTTCTGTTCTGGCTGCCAGAGACAACTGAACCTCATCATACCAGCCTGTTCTTTTCCTTTTCTTAGTTTTGCCCAGAGGAATACTGATCTCATGAAAGATCAACAGTGCATATATAAGGAATTCATATTCCCATCAGTATACAAATCAAAGGGCTCTGTAGGAGTCCCATGGGAGATCAAAGACAGAGAGGAAGAAAAGCCTAGGAGGAGAAGGGAGGCTATCTGTCACGGTTCGCTAACTCTGCACAGAACGTAGTCAGCACACCTGAATGAGTTCACCCATGTTACATCCCCTGTGTTTTCACAGGGTTTCATTGCCATGAGTATCACTTACTGACAATAGACATTTGAAAAGAAAATGACTGGGAAAGAGAGGACTGTGATGGTTGAAAGGCAGAGGAACTGCACCAAATAAACTAATTGCTGGAAGCCAGTCTGTTCGGTGCAGACTAGCTGCTGCAAAATAAGGAATGATGGGGAAGGGAAGGAGAAGGTAAATATTCTCAGCACCTCGTCCCAGCCAAAAGCATTGGAGAGCCTTTGGTCACAGAGCTGAGAAACACGCAAGGAAAAAGGGGAGTGGGAGGGCTCCCAGTGCTTGCAACGAGAGATGATGTTGTTTTCTGCGTTTTTACAGCACAGAACTTTGGATCTCCTTGTCTGCCCCAAAGCACTGCTTTTCTTCAGCCCACAGATTCATTCACCGCATAGAAAATAACATGTGTTGCAGTAGCTCTTCCAGCCTCACGGCAGAGGTACAGTAAACAGACTGCCATTTTCAGGCAGTGATTTTCGGAAGTGATATAGTGTCCCTTCTGTCTCAGGGAGGGGGGAAAAGCACCTTCATGAGGGTTAAACTAGGACCAGGCTTAGATATCTAAGCAAAGTTCATTACAAATGAAATAATCCCCATTCAGGATGAAGATCTTCTCCTACAAAATCTAAGTACCTTCCCATCTCTATTCAGTTTGCATGTTCCAAGGTTTTAAACCCACATTTATTTTTAGCAGATTGGTTAACAGGACTTCTCAAATTTTTCTATTGCCATGACCTGAAATAGTTCTCTGTTCCCTGACTGGTTGGCTTAAATACCTTTATCTTAAAAAGCACTAAAAGCCAAAGAAAAGGATCAAAGAAGCTGGTCCTGCCCCTCGCCACCCCCCACCCCCCAGGATGCCATGGACTGCCTGTGGCTCATGAACCCCAGGACCCCCATTTTTGCAGTTTATAGGTCTTATGTAAACATATACTTTTTATATTTTAGATAAATACAGCTGCATAATTACATATGTCTGCCACCCACTCCCATCCCCAGCCAAGTGGAGAATAACTCTTCATTGGGTGTATTAAATGTAATCTCTTTTAATTTTCAATTCTTTTGTGCACAGGCTTTCTTTTAAACTAGTAGATTCTGAATTTATAATAGACCTCTGCAATTTGAATGCCTTTGTCTTCAGTTTCTTAGTCAGTAAAAGTTATTAAAACACTCTCATTAAAACCCTGTTTATTATCTGAATATTCAAATCTAATGGGAAGGAAAGTAAAGCATTCCCTTCCGGAGTGGGAGAATGAAGTTCTGATACGATAACAAGAGGGAACAACTATTTCTGTTACAGAGAGAGAATCTGGACCTAAGAAGCAAAGAGTTTAAATAAACATCAACAACATGCAGGGGAAGGTAAGTAAAATTGCAGGTTAGTGAAGGATGAAAAAAAAACAAAGCTTACCAGCTTTCAGTTCCTATCATCTGAGCACGTGCAAAGTGCATTTTATGCTTAAAAAAAAGCTTTCGTGTCCATCATCCCTCCTTTCCCTATTCATCTTCTGAAGTAGGGTAAATTATTAAAAGCTTTATTCTACTTTTCTACCATGCAACATATTAAAGACACGGAATAAAAACCCTAGGGGATAACTATATTGCACAATTCAGGATAGAATTACCCATTAACCTTAAGGAGCATTAAAAAGCATTTTTTGAGGGGAGGGGGGAAATCCCAGGCAGAATGGCTTTAAAATGAGTAGCTAAAGATATTGCCTGAGCATGGAGTCATACATTCCTAAATACTGTCTTGCTCACTGCTAGAGAATCAGCAGGAATGCAGATAAATGGGTAGGGCAGACCTCCAACATTTGGGAGCAACCATGGGGCGGGGGCGGGGTATGTCAAAAAGACAAGATAGCGGATGCATTGTTGCAATTCAGTCCTACCTATTTTGTAAGCATTGTCATGTGCCATAAAAAGGGAAGGGTCCACATCCACCATTTAAGCCCCACACATGGATTCTGGGATCTGGGAACCTTGAGAAAGCTCCCAGTGCATGACTCCCTGCCCATGGTGTGGAGCTTCCCATAGCTGGGTGGCTGGAGAAAGATCTTATGATGACAAGGCCGACCTCCTCTCTGGAACATCCTCCTGAACGTTTGCCTGGCATAAATGTTGTCATCTTTCTGATGTCAGGCACTGCCAATTGTATTTTTCCCCAACACAAACCTCCTATGGCCTACAGGCCCAGAGTCACAAGTTGCTCTCTACTCCTCTCTTCCTATGGCTAGCCCTACTATGGTATTAGCCAAAGTGAAGCAGCCATTTCAGGCAACCACAGCTAGAACATTAGCAACTTTAACATGTATGACTTCAACACCCCAAATTTCCTAGCCAGCATGTGTCTTGGTTTCCTTGGGGAGGGATGGGCAACCTGAACCTACATCGCACATCCCTCATCCATCCCATCGCAGCATTTGCATGTTCCAAAAGTGAGTATAGCTGAACATTTCAGACCCATCTTTATTTTGGAGAGTTGGGAAGGTGTTTGGGGAATGCAACTGACACCTTACAGCTTACAAAAACATAAAGCATCCTTAAAAACCTTGAACCCCTTAAAATTAAGCCAAATGTTCCTGAGGTGGGGGTGTTGACATACAAAATGGATTACTTTTAGAAGCTCTTTGCCTGGGATTTGACTGTAAATCCAAGATGTCCTGATAGTTCACTTTTTAGATCCGCTTAGACTAGACTGGGCAGAAATCTCACAGAGAGTGGGGCAGCAAATTAAGAATGAAACCATACAAATCAGTTGATTTGCTGCTGCCACGAAAAGGTGCAAATGAGGTAGACCACAACTGAGCCCAAAATTTCTATTGCTAAGCAAGACAATGGTTAAGTAAGTAGTTTTGCCCCATTTTATGACTTCTTGCCACAGTTGTTAAGTGAATCACTGCAGTTGTTCATGGTTGTTAAGTGAATCTGGCCTCCCCATTGATTTTGCTTGTCAGAGGGTCCCAATCACATGACACCCCCCCCCCCCGGATATTACAACCATCATAAATATATGTTAGTTGCCAAGGGTTAGAATTTTGATCACGTGATCATGGGGATGCTGCAATGGTCATAAGTGTGAAAAATGGTCATAAGTCACTTTTTTCAGTTCTATTGCAACCTTGAACAGTCACTAAATGAATGGTTGTAAATCGAGGACTACCTGTAATCTGGTATTTAAAACTCAGTCTCTTTCTCACACACCCCACTACAAATTAATGGATTCCTGGCATGATGATCTATGGCCCTGAAATTGAGTAATTACTACATATTAACACAACTACCACCACTGGCTCCCACTTGAATCCGCACAACTTAAGCCTCAAAGTTTAAGGGGGCAATTTCTCCCTCTAAGGGACTCTCTCGCTCTCCAAATTGAAAAAAGAAGTAGTTTCTCTGACATAGCTCCTGCAGATCCCATATAGGGGTCGAAGGGAGTAAACAAGATCAAGCACCTCCTCTGTAGATCCCTCCTTTTCATTGGAAAAATTAATACAAGTAAAGATGGAAGGCATTTGAGGGTAGGGTAATGGCACCCTTTCACTCTAGAAATAATTGTTCCCCACTACAAAATGGGAACATATAATGGGCATAAGGAATCATTTGGAGGAACAAGAGGAAGAACTGCAACCAAGACAACAGCAAGATAAAAGAAATCGGAGTCCAGGCCAGAAATGTAATTTGAGTAAACATCTTAAACATGAAGCTCCCTACTTCTCATGAAGAAAAAGGGAAGCAGGGAAGAAGGAAAGAAAGGGGAAGCACATTCAGACTTGCATGATTCTGTTATAATAAAAGTAATATTAGCTTGCATGTCTTTGGTTTCCACCTTTGGTCTATTTCAGCGGTCTCCAACCTTTCTGGCTCTGTTTACCACAGGTGATGGTGGTGGTGGTGGAGACAGGTAATGATTTCGAACACTTGCCCACTGCTTGCATGGCCATAGCCTACTATCGGGCCATGGCCCAGGGGTTGGGGACCTCTGATCTATTTGACAGAAGGATGGATGGATGGATGGATGGATGGATGGATGGATGGATGGATGGACGGATGGATGGACGGACAGAGAAATTGATCGATCTAGGCTGCAAAAATCTAGATAGGCAATAGTTGTCAGCAAAGAATTAGATGTTTCAGTGTCTCTTTGCTGCCTTCTTGTGGTCACTTTTGCAGCCCCAGATCTGATCTTGCTAACAAAATAGACCGTGAGCATAATTATTCTCAACCAGTCCTTTGATGTCCATACTATGTGCCAAATATTAATTCCAATCCATTTCTTTATGGCTGAATACTGTAAACATTTTATTCTTTATCCATTCTTACTGACTAGCAATCCCATCCTCACAGCAGGCAGAGGATTAAAAAAAATCTTCTGAAAATCCTGTGAAAGTGTGCAGCAGGAATCAGTTTTAGCCTGTTACATGTTAAGTGATGGCAAATGTCTAAAACCGATAAAAAGAAGATGACTAAAGCCACAGTTCCCACTTGCAATACCCAAAGGACCTGAAAGTTTGCACCAGCAGCCCTTCCTTGAGCTACAGATAAGAAAGCCTTTTACCCTGAGATGAGGAGTCGAGAGCAGCTGAAGCAGTTCCTTTTCATCATTATTCATCGGTGCAGTCTGTAATTCTTCCATCACCTTAATAAAAAGAAAAAGAAAAAAGAGAGAGAGGAAAAGAGAGAAATTCACACACAAACAAAACAGACAAGACAACAAATGCTTTTCTGATCATACTTCCAGCGATTTGTTTGCTAATTTTAGGATCACACTCTAGAAAAGGACATATGTCCAGAGGAGAAGTCCTAGAATGTATCAGAATTACAGAAAAACAGAGCTGGAAAGGACCTGGGAGGTCTTCTAGTCCAACCCTCGTATCATCCTATAAACGTACACAGAATTAAAAAGGACCAGAGAAACACAATGGAGCTGACTTGTACCAAATATTGGAAGCAGGCCTACTGCAATAAAGCAATTATTTCTAGCAATCTACATTTATAAATGTTTCATTGGTATTCTAAGAATGCCGAAGTCCAAAAACCAAGAATGACATACTGGGGTTCTTCTAAGCCAGGGGTGTCAAACTCAATTTCATTGAGGGCCGCATCAGGGTTGTGTTTGACCTCGGGGGGGGGGGCAGGGTATGTGTGGCCAGCTCGACATCAGTTTTCAACCGCAACGGCCTCCTGCAGCTCTCTGCCAGTGAAAACGGAGCTCGGTGGGCCACACGCAGTCCTTCCGTGCTCCGTTTTCGCTGGCAGAGGCACCACGGGCCAGTCCTTCGCTGTTTCCAGGGTGGCCCCACAGGCCAGATCTAAGCACCTTGAGTTTGACACCCTTGTTCTAAGCCAGTTTCCTTTATTGTCCCTCATCTACAGACAGAAACCTTGCCAAACTAAAGAAGACTTACTCCATTAAACATAAACTCTGAGAATGCCTAAGGAAAAGCTATTTTAACTCTGTCCCACACAAACTATCTAAATTTCTCTGTCTTTTGCTCCTCTGGAATGCCCTCCCTCCTTCCTGGGAATCCAGACTACGTTCCACCATTAAACTGGTGGGTGATAACTGTAGCCCAGCGCTTTTCTTCGTGGGTGGGCGATGGGAACCCAATGCTCCTCTGCCTAGAAAAAGGCATAAGTGAACTGAAGGTGGTTGAGTTCATCCTTGAGGTCCCATAAAGGACAACAGAGAGCAGTCTCACTAGTTTGTCTTTTGATTCATGTTTGTTTTGACTAGTCACTTCCCCTAGGAGAACCTTTTTTGCGGGGAGACAAAGTCTTCCGTGCTTCCAGGCATTTTGTGAGAGCATTAACCACAACATGGTCTCACAATTTCAAGATAGTCATCCAGTCAAAAAAACAGAAAGTGGCAAGGTCTGGATTTACTTCCTGACTGGCAACATCATGTTCAGCCTTGCTGAAGAAAGCAGCATGCTATATTTTCTGAACATGCAGAATATTTTCTAATATTCTGAGTTAAGATCCCTCACAAGGAAAGAGCGAAGAAGAATATAATGGACGCACTGTAATTTCTGAGAATTCCTCCACAGCCAATGCTATTTCACTAACAATTCAGAATAGGCCGTTTTGTGGAAGCAATTCAAAACTGACAAACAGCAGAGAGAGTGAGCCCAAACCTATCTATGCATCAGTTCCTCGATTTTAAGTTGTGCAATCCAGCAATTTCCTCCAGCCCTAATATTAAGGCAAAGTGATCCAGAGAAGCCCTTCTCCCACATTATGCCATTTGATGTGAAAAGGATCCCCACCAAATCTTTCATCCTGCAAGCCCACAGCTGGCCTCTAAAGCAATGTTTTTCAGCCTCGGCGAGTTTAATACTGCAATGACAATCGGAGTTCAGAGAAAAAAATGGCAAATTAAAGACAACTCTTCATTCTGTTTCCGTCCCTTTGCCCTTTCCCAGATGAACTTACATCTTCAGCAAGAGCAGAGGCACTATGCAGTACTGGGACCGGACTGTGTTGTTCATAATGGCACAATTTTTCATGAATCTGAAACAGAGAACAGACAATATACACATGTACACACATACAAAACATCCAGTGGTTTGGAGCTATCTAAGAAACAGATCCTTTCAAGACAATGATTTATTTCAATCAAATGAAATATCCATGTGAGACTGTGGAAAAGAAAAGCTTGCTCCAATTTCTCATTTTAATCTCAGACAATCAGTTTTGAGAATCTATATGGTGGCTAGAACAGGGTTTTTTTTTAAAAAAAATCTGTATGGCTACAGCAGCATCTGCTGCCTGATGGCTCTTGCAATTTTTATTTTCATAGCACAGGATGCTTGAGGGCTGAGATGGCAGGACTGCAAAACGAAAACTCTTTAGGTGGGAAAGCAGCAGATGCCAGGCTGGCCAGAAGTTATGGGAGTGGGAGAAGGGATCCCCTCTCTACGACTCAGTGCCTCTTTGAAAACAAGAAAAATCATATTCTGTCCTCAAAGCCAAAGATTTTATGGTGTGAACAATCCTCCAGCACCCCAGAGTTTCTCCATGAGTTATGAGTTACCATGTATTTATTTATTTGTGATTTTTAAAAGTAATACAGAAAAATTAGTAACATATAAGGAATTGCATATTAATGGTTTTGAATTCTTTATTAATTCAGTTTAGGCCAATAAATAATATGGAATAATAATTGTAATACTGTATATATGATAATATATAACTGTAATTAAAATATAGTATATAATTATAATGTAATATATAATAATAATTGGTTAATTAAATGTATTTAATTTTAGTTAGGCTTAAATACATGTTGCATCCACTTAAAATTCACTCAAATGAAATTCTCATTCCAGGCTCTGACCACTTTCTGAACTGCAACCACCTGAAAACATCTGTGCAAAAGGTTGGGTGCCTCGACTCCTCATTAAAAGGATTGTGTGTCAAAGTTCCCAGATTTTCTACCAGACTGTAATCTTATATATGCTAATCAGGGAGCTAAACATTTGATCAAGCATTTTGCCAATCCCGTTTTAGTTCTATTCTTTGAATATTGATTACATTCCTTGAACTCCACATACTACACTGCTTGATTTCTCACGAGTCCTTCAGTCTTTTCCCTGGGCATTTCTTGGGCATGCCATGAAATTAATATTTTGTTTTATGGAGGAACAAATACATAATTTGGCTTCTGGGGACTATACAAAGAATTGAAAGAACTATGCACTGTTGGTATAGTATACAATAGTCCCCAGAAGGTTGCACACAATTTCTTAGCCAAACTGATCATTGTTGAGACACAATAAGTTGCCTTCTGGGTATTCTCTGATTGACCACAACCTGCGCTATGGCAATCATCTTGTGAATGGACTAGATCCCATGCAATGACTACTGTTTTGCAGAAAACCCATAGCATACTTTCCAGTTCCAAATTTGACTAACAGTTACCCTGTTTCCCCCAAAATAAGACATCCCCTGATAATAAGCTCAATCGGGCTTTTGAGTGCATGGCAATAAGGCCAAGCGCTTATTTCAGGGTTCAAAAAAATATAAGACAGGGTCTTATTTTCAGGGAAACACGGTAGAAAAAATTGACATCTCCTGTAACAATACATCACCCATAACCCATCCCAAAGAATTATATGTTTCTTAAACGAGAACTATGCACTGTTGGTACAGTATAAATATCAACACTAGGCATTGATGCTTCAGAAACAGAATTCATGTACTTGTATTTCTTTTGAATTCACTGCTCCCTCCAAAAGTGTTTCTGTCCATTGTTATTAACTGAAAATACAGTCTCCCAAGTTCTGCAGAGAGCTTTGTAGACCATGTTATCAAAAAATAACGTTAACAAACAAAATCTATATATTCTAGTGTTTTTCTTTCCTTTCAAAGTGTGAGCAAAGACCCTGAATGCAAGCTTTATTATCAAGCTTATTTCAAAAAGATTCCAATTTGTTTAAAAACAGGAATTTGAGCACAATTATTTCTGGGCTAAAATGCTGCCCCTCTAAATCTAAATTGTTGTTTTTGTTTTGCATATTTAATTCCAATTCACCAGGATGCTGAACTGCAAATCTATGTTGACAGAATAGTACAGACTCTTCCATTCCATGAAACAGTTAAAGTTCTTCAGCAATATAACAGCCTTGTAAACAACTTCAGTGAACTTTTGATTTTACAGACCTTGTTTAGCAAACTTGGCCAAAACAGACAAAATCTAGCCATACTGCATGCTGGTGCACATGCATAAAATCCTGGTAGTCATTTTATATACAGATATTCCTTGGCTTACGACCGGTGGCTTAGCCACCATTCGAAATTATGACAGATCCTGAAAAAGTTCCGATGGCCACCCCTCCCCTACAGCCACATGGCCAGATTTTCAAAACTCAGCAACTGGCCCACATTTACAGGGTTCTCTTTATCACCACCTCATTCACTTAACCACCGCTGCAAAAAAAATTGTAAAATGGAGTATGTCGTGTGATGGCACAATTAACAAACATGATGACTTTCATCCGTAATTGTAAGTTCTAGTTGAGGACTACCTATATACATGTCAGTTTACATATGTGTAAAATGTATAAAATACATAAAACACACATGCATAAAGGCCCACCTAGATTTAACAGACACTCTCACTTAATAGACATCCCCTCCTCCCATTAACCATTAAACCGTCCATTTAATTAGCATCTTTAAATCAGGAATTATTTCACTGACAAACTTTCATTCATTCCATCTGATATGCTAACAAAACATCTATCCGATTAGAACCAGAGAAATGATAAGAAAAAAGCAATTGACTAGTTTCTCTTAACGTTTCATTCCTCTCAATTGCATTTTCCTTTTCATTCATGAATTATGCATTTGTTTTCAGGAGCCCAAGTTTCACTATTTTCAATTAAAACCCAGCTTTCTATGCCTACAACTTAAAGTGTTTTCCATCCAATTGACAGGTTATGTTCAGCAATTCTATCATGCGTGTGGAGTAAAAACACCAGCAGGTATCGAGGTTGTCAAGTTTCAATCAGATTGGAATAATTATTCTTATTTTACAAGAAAAGTTAAACAGCCATAGCCTTTTATTTAAGCAGAACTTTCCAAATTGGTTTCTTCCCCATCTTTTTTGGGGGGTGGGGGTGGGGGGGTAACTTGTCCATGCTGTTGTAAATCATTTCAATTTCTCATCTCTTTAGAAAATGTTATTTCCCATTCATGGTCATAAGAAACCAAAGAATTATCACGTTTTGTTTTCCAAATATTTCCAAATCCAATGCATATAATCACTTGTGCATTCAAGCAGGAAATTGTATGTTGTGAAGTGGAAAGGTTTGCATTATTCATCTTTCACTGATTACATCCTAAGAACATCAGAAGAGCTTTAGACCAACTAAAACTGTTTCTCCAGGGGTCATCAGAAGCTTCCACAGGGATGGGATAGGGGTAAAAAAAAACACCCCACAAATAGATAGCGACAACAATATAATTGAGGCCCAGCTCTTCTGTATGTGCACTCACATGATGCTCAATTGAGTGCTTGAGCATCATGTGAGGGCTTTAATTGCACAGTCCCCACTGCCATCTTGATTCCTATCACCACTATCCCAGATTCTGCTTATGATGGTCAATAGCCCACAAAGAAAATACAAGACCATATTCTAAAAGTCTGATAGATTCTGGCAGTCTTAGTTTCTACCACTTTCTTATTACACCACTGGACCAGGGGTGAAATGCTCCCGGTTCGGGCGTGCCTGCGGGTCGCCGGACAGCCAGTAGCGACGGAAGCGGGAGACTTTGCCCACACGCCCAGACGCCGCCATTTGGGTTCTTTTACCCTCTGCGCATGCGCAGAACGCTTTGCGCATGCGCAGAGGGTAAAAGAACCCAAATGGCGGCGTCCGGGCGGGTGGGCAAAGTCTCCCGCTTCCGTCGCTACTGGCTGTCTGGCGACCCACAGGCACGCCCGAACCGGGAGCATTTCACCCCTGCACTGGACCCTAAATTATGTAATATCTTTACTATTAATAAGCCAACAAAAGGCCACGGCCTGGGTGAAAACTCAAAGTATGCCAAGCCAAGTATCTTTGAGGAACTATGGAATGTATGTTGTGGGTGTTCACAAAACTTTATGTGTGCTCAGAAAGATGCTCTGCAGCATATTCACACATCACAATGTCCAGTTTTGAGCCCCAAGTTTGAATATTAGGCAAAGAGGAAAACTAGGAAGCTAACAGAAAGGTTTTCTCTACAGAAAAATATTTACTTTCATTAAGCAGCTGAGACTTCTCTCACTAAAAATGTCTCTCAGGAATACCATCTCCTCCTTATGATTGGAGTCAGGCCTCAGCTGTGAGGTCAGGAGGGCAAGCGTCTCATGCAAACCTAAAGGATCAATATAAAAGGGACTGGTCAGAATGCCCATGATCAAATTGTAAAATAGCATTTTACAGAAATTTAATCTGTCCCAAAGAAGGACTTTACAATATTACTTTGAAATATCAGCTTAAAGCCAGTAAATTGGAAGAAAGAAATCCCTTAAAGCAGTCTCTCAAACTTGCAACTTTAAAATGTCTGGACTTCAACTCCCAGAATTCCTTAAAGTTTACTTTTCACATTTCTGATGGAGATTCCAGTTCCAGTTCCAAATCCAAATTTTAATTTATTGGACAAGACTGTCCAAGTCTGGTGCTAGGTTGTTCTCTGTCTTTTTTTTCCTCTTCCATCAGCCAAACAACAACACTGACGATAGAAAAGGTGCTTTCCATCCTGAGGCCTATTCTTAGAATTCCATCTCTTCAGGAAAATTGCTTAGCATGTTCAGCTATTATTTTGGTACCCAGGCTTTCAAGAATCCTTTTTTTTTTTTTTTTAGATTGTGCATCTTTTATTTATTCCACAGAATATAAGATTGCTTTTAGCAACCAATTCTAGCTGCTTCACTTATCTGATTATCATCACTTTTACACCATTTTTTGTATATGTAAGTTCAGAGCTACACACCAGAAGTATCAGAGTCAAAATGGGACAGATAAGGAAAAAAAAAGGAAGGATTAGTTGAAAACTATTCCAAATCTGTGCAAATGGCTTCTTACAATGGGAGTGACTTATCTCAAGGAGAACCAGCCTTAAGCACCGTGTACATCCTTGAATGCTGGACATCAGCTGGAAAAGCAAACTGGAGTCAAGAGAAAGGCAGAATTTCATTGTTCTTAGAATAGGTATTAGTAACTTCTGGGCTGGGGCCATCACTGTCTTGATCCCATGCAATGCCATAGGTACCAAAATATAATCATTTTAAAATATGGTATAAAAAAGTGAAGCACATAAAACAAAATCAATTGATTGTATTTATTTTACCTTGGAAGTTACCATCTGGTGCAGAGTTTTCCAAACTTGAGAATTTCAAGATCTGTGGACTTCAACTCCCAGAATTCCCAAACCAGTTTGGCTGGCTGCAGAATTCTGGGAGTTGAAGTTCACACATTTTAAAGGTCCAAGTTTGAAAAACACTAGTGGCTCGGTAGATGTGGCCACATTGTCAATTACTATAATCCCCCTTTCCCAGACTATAACAACTCTAAATCTGATATATTTTGAGTGACTACATCTTCCAAACATCCACTGGGAATTCTGTCCCAATTTAGTTGTACTAGCCATACCTCAGGGCCACCAGATCAGGGGAAACTGACTTATAATCTGAAAAAGAAATGGCCAAAGGGTACTGCTTTTTGTTTCTTTTTTCACATTTAATATCGGTTTACTGAAATTAAGTTTCCTTTTGTTGTTGATACGTTAGTTTTGGTTTTTTATTATCAGCTTATTTTAAACTATTGCATGAGTTCAGATAAGTAAATAAATAGCACTAGAAACTGGCTTATCTTTAAAGGCGTCTGGACCTCCAGTTCCATGTAAGATCGTTATAGAAAAGCACATTTTCTAAAACATAAACCAAGAATGATATCATGATTAAGGTAGCAGAAATTCTAATACCTGAATCTTCAGATAGGACGGGCATGGTATGTTTCTTGCTCACTACCTACAGATCCACGTGTTCAATCCACCTTCAACAGCTATAATTTCCACGCCAACAGAATGCCTGGAATCAAAAAAAAGACAACACTGTTTTTTTGACAGTTTGATAGTATGTTAAAATACTTGCTTTCCAAAGTCAATTACAGAGAGAATTATCTCTAATTTGGTTATTGTATGGCTTCATTGCCTCTGCTGTTTGGAGCAATTATTAATAATGGCTGGTAGAAAAAGACAAATTGATCCAAACTGAAAGAAAGGATGGAAGTGATCAGAAGACATTCACATAATTGTGGAGAGAGAGATCTGCATTAAAAATGGGTAAATCCATCTGAATTCACAACTACATAAATACGTTCCATATCTGCAGGTATCAAAAAGCTTAATGCAAACATGCAATTTCATGACCCTTCCAGGAGCAGCTCAGTCCTATCATGTAAAGGAATCCTGGCCCAATGAGGCTTTCATCTTAAGCAGTGGTTCTCAACCCTGAGCAACTTTAAGAAGTGTGGATTTCAGCTCCCAGAATTCTGCTTCTTAAAGCTGCTGAGTTTGAGAAGTATTAGTCTAAATTACTGCCAAAGTCTCCCCCTGCACTCCTACCCATCACAACCGTTCTATTCCTCATCTAGTATTATCAATATCATAACAAGCCTGCTTCATGGATTGGCTTGTGCAACAAAACATAGCAGAGTTCATTTCAATGCATAGGTTAGTAAAAATGCTGTTAATTTAAAATAAAACAGTGAAATATTCCAGTTTTCCTCCAGCCAAATTGGATTACAAATCTGTAATCCACAGATCTTTAGAGAAAGCACATTGGCAGGCAATGTTTTGCTCTGCACTAAACATGTGCAGCCATTACTGATCAAGCTGGGTTGCTCAGTTATCATGAGCACACTTTCCAAAAACTGCACTTTTTTATCATTGTGGGGAAAAATAGTTTCCTTTCCAACGTGGGACCCCTGCAATTTGGTAAGTTAAGCATCATCTACTGATCCAAAAGACATTTCCCACTCTCAGTATATATATATATATATATATATATATTTACTGAACAATCTGATGAAAGCAATGCAAATTGCAATAGACATACTGTCTAATAAATAGGCTGCATTCAGTGCATACCCAGCTCTGCTGGATTTAAAGCTATCCCAGGCTGGGTACGCCAACTACATTAAGCCACAATGTGATTGGTTTCATTTTGATTTACCATCTTAAGTAAAGTCAGCCATTATCACTTGCAAACCATTGTGTGCAGAAATAAATGACTTGTTGCACTTAGAGGCTGGCTGTCTTTTTAATTCTTTGGCTTTGGAGGTCCACAGGGGATGTAAATTAATATATATTTCCCTTTATTTATATAAATAACTCAAGACAGCAAACAGACCTAATACTCATTCCTCGTCCTATTTTTCCCACAACAACCCTGTGAGATAAGTTGGTCTGAGAGAGATTGACTGACCCAAGGTAACCTACCTGGCTTTCATGCCTAAGATGGGACTAGAATTCACAAGTCTCCTGGCCTGTAGCCTGGTGCTTTAACCACTAGTCCTGCTGACTGGAATAAGCAGGACCAATTATTTAACTACTTTGGGGGTGCAGGTAGGGGAATATTTAAGAGTTTTGTCCATTAACTTTCCCTGATGGGGAAAAAATCAGTCCATTTGGGAGGGAGATAAGATTTGGGAGGGGGGAGTATGAAATGACAGCCTTGACCCTCTGCAAGTGTTAAGGCACCATGTTGTCCTGGAAAATGCTATCCAAATTCATGACATCTCATCAAAATGTTGACATGAAGGTGTTTTGGATTACAAAAGGGGTGTTGAAGAACCTTGGATAATCCATCTCTGGGTAAGGACAACCACCCCTTGCAGAAGCATGCCCATATAAATATTTGTTTCTTAAGTCCTTGTCTTCAAGATTCAGTTTCTTATCTGCTCACCTAGAAATTGCTGCAACTCAAAGGATATTGAGCTGTCCATTTTGCATAGTATGAAAGAACTGTACCATTTGTTGACCTCTATGCTTCTGCATCACTTTATCCTTTTCTGCTGTGCCAGCCCTGCCCCTGGATTGACTATTGATCCTGACCATCTTGAAGAGTCTTTTTTTTCCCCCATCTGCTTAATATTATCTTTTTCAACAGGGTGTTCTTCACCCATGTCACTATAGAGCACAGGATGGGGTGTCACGAGTGCTTACCACAGTTGTTGGAGAAGGGAAAAAATCCTCTACTCCTTCCTATAGCTGGTTAAATCCATTTGAGATAATTGGCCAGAACTTTAAGAAAACCACATGCAGTGCAGAAGTTTATGAAGTAAAGCAAGAAAGTTCTGCACATTTGTTTTCATGTCTCAGCCTTCTCATCAGATAGATCTGCACAACACATTACTGTAAACTATGTGAAAATGGGATTGGGTAGTCTATGATTCATCATGTTGTTGGCCACTCGCTGTATTAACATAGTGTGTGAATTTGATTGTGAGTCATAATATATAATTCCTTTGGTTTGGCTATAGCATGCTTATGGGAACACAGTAATTAGATTCTGTTTACCCTGGTTTTCAGTTTAGAATGCTGTATGCACTGCAGCTGGACATGTAAAGCGTGGCAGTTGGGAACAGAGGTTGAATAACAATAATACTGTTGTGCTGCCCTCTTGTCCATGAGTCATTGCACTGATGACTATCTTGTGATGAGACAACAACACCAGCACTGACTGTCAACCTAAGATATTTATCAGGTAATTGTAAGCAACTCATGTAGGAAAGTTCAATAACTTAGTGTATTTCTCTGAATTTTCTCTGCTAGAGTCATACAGTGTATAATTCCTAGAGCAGAGGTCTTCAAACTTGGCAACTTTAAGATTTGTGGACTTCAACTCCCAGAATTCTCCAGCCAGCATAGCTGGCTGGAGAATTCTGGGAGTTGAAGTCCACAAGTCTTAAAGTTGCCAAGTTTGGGGACCCCTGTCCTAGAGCATCAGGGATTTCAGATGTCTACATTTACTCCATGAGAGAAAATTTTCATGTAATCTGGCCTTCCCCAACCTTATTGTGATTTATTCTCCCCACACATTGGGAGGGTGCCAAGTCAGGAAATCATTCGTACAGGTACCTTTTGTTTAGCAACCGCCCTGTTTATAGACCATTCACAGTTATAATGGTGATGAAAAAGTATCTTTGCAATCAATCCTCACATTCATGACCTTTGCCAGTGTGTAAAACAAAGGAAAGCTGAAGTAAGATCATAAACATGGTTACAGTTTCACTTAGCAACCACTTCACTTAACAACCAAGTTGCCGGTCCCAGTTGTGGTTGCTAAATGAGGACTATCCATAGTTAAATTGCCAGCAATACACACAGTTACAACCCTAACTGAACCTAGCAAATGCCGACTTAAGTCGTGACAGTCATAAAGCAAACATCTTGGTCATTAAACGAGCCCACTGTTTATTATGGGATGGTTTTTTTTCCAGAAATCAGAAGTAAATGCTGGTTTCTGGCAAAAATGTCATAAACTACAGTCTCATGACCCTAGGGTGCTGCAAACAGCCATAAATATGGGGCCTTTTGCTGAGCACCAAAATGTGGTCACATGATCGTGGCAGGATCCCAACACTGGATCCTCAAAGCTGGGCCTTTCGCAGGGGGAGGGGATCTATCATAACTTCAGCTGGTTGCTAAGCAACTAATCATAAGTCAAGACTACCTGCATTATCTTTTACTGTTGCGTTAACAAGGTTTTGAAGCTGAGCACGATACTTGCTATCCATACTAACATATTCTGCTTGAGATAGGATAACCATCTTAAAATTTCTTTACATATCTTGATATCTTGATCTAACAAATCCATCAGGCACATTGCTACAGAAAAAAGTGACTGCAAACTTAATTTCACAGGACAATCAAATATGTACATAATAGCCCACACCTACGTAGGCATTCATGGCCATCAGAGTCAAATTTATAATATATAACTAGACATCCAGGAATTTTGTAGCCTCACTCCTTCCATCATGATGGAGAGTTCTAATTTTAAAAGGTTCTGAGTTTGACACACATAATTTCCAACATAATTTCCATGCTGGTTTTTATTAAGACAATAGAATAGAATAGAATAGAATAGAATAGAATAGAATAGAATAGAATAGAATAGAATAGAATAGAATAGAATAGAATAGAATAGAATAGAATAGAATAGAATAGAATAGAATAGAATAGAATAGAATTCTTTATTGGCCAAGTGTGATTGGACACACAAGGAATTTCAGATCTGAGGTTTAAGACTGAAGCCATCCCCTAAATTCTATCAAAGAGATCTCTGCTGCTATCTACTGCTATCATCCTGGATTTTGGCAGCCAAGATTTGGGGGCACTGTTACAGGTTACTGCGAACAACATGACCTCTTTGTAAAGCATTGGCTGAAATGAAATTGCAGGCAACAAGAACAGTGGACAAGGGACTAACAGTAACACACATGCAGAGGTGGGTTCCTCCTGGTTTGGACCAGTTCGCCCGAACTGGTAGTGACCCACTGGTGATGTCACGGTGACATCACGGAGCCGATTCGGTCGGTGCTGGTCTGTGGGTGCCGCCATTTTTTGGGGGGGATTTGTTTTTTAATTTGGGGGAGGATTTTTTTTTCATTTTTTTTTTCTTCTGTGCATGCGCAGAAGCTGAGTTTTCGGCACTGCGCATGCATTGCCATCTTGTTTTCGGCTTTTTGGGGGGGTATTTTTCAGCGCGTGCACACCCACGAGGCGTGGCCATGCGGCGCGGGAGGAAGCGAACCGGCAGCGAGGTAAGTTAGAACCCACCCCTGCACACATGCCTTGCAGGCAGAAGGTCTTCTTGGCCATCTCATTAAAAACTAGATAGCCTATTAAATGAATGAGCTCTGCTTCAGACTGTAGAAAGCTGCAGCCAACTGAGTAAGTAATAAATAAGGGGTAGGATGAACTAATAGGCTGACTTGGGAGAAGGCTGCTTCTTATGCTCCAATTAACCACGTTATCAATGCAATCTACCTCATCTATTTTACCTAATCCATCCCAAAATTGAAAAATTCAAAAATGAAATGATACAATTAGAAGCTTTTAAAAAAAAAACAGTTAAGCTTTTAATTAGCTGAATAGATTTCATTTACTAAACCACAAGCTGTTAAAAAAAGGACTTTTTTAAGATCAGACCTATGCTCTCCTTAGAGACAACCCTGTGTTACCAATACTCCTTACAGCCCTTAAAGACACCCCCCCCATCGTAAAAACAAAAAATGTAACCCCTGACCTCAGAAACAATTCTCCTTTCAAGACTTTGTTGCAGCACCCCCAACCTTTTGGGCACCAGGGACCGGTTCCATAGAGAAAGGGTTTTTCCATGGACCAGAGAGGGCATGCTGCCTGCATCCCACGGATGAGGCTTCGCTTGTTTGCGCGGTCCAGTTGCATCCTGCGGACCGATGTGGGTGCACAGACCCACAGGGGGTTGGGGACTCCTGCTTTATTGTGTGTTGAAGCCAGTTAGCAATTATGCTTTGCAGCTTTGCAGCTTTATGAATTTGGCCAGTTGCAACTTATCCAGAAAGCCCTGGTTAACTAATCCATAGCTTAGCAAAATAATGCAATCACACTTTCCCTTCAAATGTTGCACTATAAGCAGGGGGGGGGAAAAAACAATGCACAAGCAGGACAGTTAAGCAAAGCTTTGAAGCAGCATGACTCAGATGCAAGTACAACTCAAATGATGTGTACAACACTATTTGCTTATGCCTTCTTTAATGGGTTTACAGATGCAGCTCAGATATCTTCATCATCCTGCTGTGTTGGTATAGTATTTGAATATATTGCTGCATTGTCTCCCCTGCAATCTCATCCTAAAACGTTTTGCAATTGAAAATAATAATGTAAGTACATATACAACAAATTAAACAATATTTAATTTCAGCAACCACCAGCTCAATTCAAGGTGCTGGCCACCACTAAAGGGTCTTTTACAGTTTGAGTCTTTGCTATCTTTGAGATTATCTGCATCGGTTGGAAAATGTCCATCCAATATATATTGGCAGGACAGAAATGCTTCAGATTACCATACCCTGCAATTTAGGGAGACTGGTTCAGGGAGGATGGCCAAGAAATCTTGCAAGCGCACAAATTATTGTATACATAAATAAAAACTGAAAATCATTTAGTAGGGCAAAAAGAACCATTTATCCAAGAGTATCCTGGATAAAGAGTTAAAACTTTCAAGAGACATTAAAAAAAATGTAATTTATACCAATTTACACATTTCAGGTGGGGGGAGCATTCCAAAATGGGGAAGCCCCCACAGAGAAGCCCAAGATGCCATAAGATAAGGTAACCCAACACTCTTGGGCCAATATTCCCCATCTCCAATCTAGACTGTTAGTCTCATGCTCTATTTAAGGACCAGATCAAAAAATAAAATTGGCCCCTGAGAAAGGCAATGGGGAGAGCTGGAATGACACTATGATATTATGCTTGGTACTCTACCTCCATCTTTTCTCTCATTTAAGGCAACACTTTTCGAGAGTTGAACTTCTCTGTCTCAGTCAGAGACAATCAGAGACAGGAGTAAGACTGACTGAGAGAGAGAAGTTCAACTCTTGAAAAGTGTTGCCTTAAATGAGAGAAAAGATGGAGGTAGAGTACCAGGCATAATGTATTACTAAACTTCTATAGTGCCCATCTTCTCAAGATGAGTCTAGGTGGCTTGAGCTTCTAAACAAAGTTAGTTTTAAACCAAACAAAATTGAGAAAATGAGAAGATGAATGGGCAATAGCAAGCTATTTAGAGGGACAGGTTTAAAGAGAAAGGGCAAGAATCAGCAGAAAGGAGAGAACAAGCGGGAACAGAAAAAAGGAAAAACAGCACATCTAATTTCCACCAATATCATTCTCTGTACCTTACTGTACCTTTCTGCTCTGGAAAACTATCCGTTCTTTTGTCATATCCATACACTGCTTCATTTAGTGGTAGTCCCTGACTTATGACCATTTGCTTAGTGACGACTTGAAGTTACCATTCGAAATTATGATAGACACCTCCCCTCAAAAAAAAAAAGCTACTTACAACCCAGTTTTGGTTATGGCCACTGCTGTACCCTTGCGGTCACATTCACAAAATTAAGGTACATTTGCCACACATCCCGCACCTATCTCCCCTTCATTGTTGCCTCATAACTTAAGCTTCGTCATTAGCATTTAAAAAGGTGATACTAGCACTTTTAACATGACAGTCTGGGCCTCTTTTTTAACTTCAAGAAAGCATGTTTTTCCTTTCTTAGCCAAGGCCATTTCTTTGATGTGTGTAATTTTTCAGCAACTACAACTTCAGAGCATATACATTTGCAACTTTCAAAGAAGGATACAACCCTAGCTGGGAAAAAGTAATGTAACTCATACATTTGTCACTTGTGGAATGTTATTTAGAATCAATGTTTCCTATTGTTCAAACTTCATAAGTATTCAAATACATTCAATGTATTTTATTATTTGATCATTTGCTTACTGATGTACCACATATGCCGAATGTACAGTATGTATCATCTGTATCCTATAAAACAGACTTGACCCACCCTTAATTAATGCTTTGTTGATTTGCATGAATTACGTGATTCTTATTTTCAAGAGGCAAAGAGCCCCCTTTGCAAATTTAAAAATGTTTTCTCTCCCAAATTTAGAGAATAGGCCTTCAGTTCCATGCACACCTGGGGTGCCTGAAGTTTAAGGCAAAACCATCCT
>QLTV01002534.1:1775183-1791861 GCA_003457575.1 Thermophis baileyi | reverse complement strand
GGGGCCTCACCACCGCAACCTTCAAAGGTTGTGGGACGGACCCCTCTCTCAAGGCGGCGTTGATTACAGCCTGGAGCCAGCCTCGTGTCACCTCCCTGCTGGCTGAGACGAGCCAGGAGGGGCACGGGTCCAATAAACAAGTGGAGGAGCTCATCGCTCCAATAGCCTTGTCCACTTCCTCAGGAGTCACAGGCTCAAACTCCTCCCACAAAATTGGATTAAGACCTGCCCCTGTCATCTCAGCTTGACTTGCCCAATCAGAGTCCAGGTCCATCCGAATCTGAGCGACTTTATCCGCCAAATACTGTACAAATTCCTCAGCTCTCCCCTGCAAAGGTTCCTCCTTTCCCTCAATGTTAAGGAAGGAACGAGTTACCTTGAACAGGGCGGCTGGGCGAGAATCAGCAGATGCAATAAGAGCGGAAAAATGCAACCGTTTTGCCGCCCGTATCGCCACTAAATAAGTCCTAATGAAGGCTCTTAGAAGTGCTCGGTCAGATTCGGATTTGCTGGATCTCCAGTGTCGCTCTAATACACACACACACATACATGCCAAATATATATTATTGACAACTTGCCATTTTTACTCCACCACACATTAAGGACAATAAGGGAAGTCAGATTCAATTTTAAAATTTTTAGCTTATGGAAACAGTTACAAGATAGCAAAGAAAATGTGGTTAATCAATAAAGTAATTTATTTCGTTTCCTTGACAGAGAATAACTTCATTAGCACAGAAACAGAAGCTGAGTTCCAGATTGTAGTTAGTTTTAATTCTGATTTGCAGAACGAGTCACAGTAGCTTGGAACAGAGATCTCCAACCTTGGCAACATTAAGACTTGTGGACTGCAACTCCCAGAATTCTGGGAGTTGAAGTTCATAAGTCTTAACATTGCCAAGGTTGGAGACCCCTGACTTGGAACATATGCCTTGGCTTTCAAATACAGTGGCTATCTTCACACATAATGCTATACCCAAACCAAAACATCACATTATGGTTTGGTATAATGGATGAATCCAGCAAGAGTGAAATCAGGGTGGCACTTTCCAGAGACATGGCCTGTTGCAACAAGTAAATCTAGCAGGAATATTTTGGGATATGAAGAATAAGAAATGTAAGAAGCTTGGCTCAACCTAATCAAAATCTTCAGACTCAAACAAAGCTGAAAAATGCTAACAAAACTTAGAACACAATTTTTTTTTCCTTTCCTTTCCTTTTTTTGTTCTCCTTTAGCTGAAACAGGGAAACCAAAATTGGGAATAAAAGCAAAATGCAAGCATACAGAAATCTCACAGCAATCTCAAGCTAATCTTCCATCAGTACAGATATATCATGCACAAACTTTCATATCCTTTGCACCTAAGCGAGTGCAGGGAAATAGATTGAAATGACTTCCCCATAAGTTCTCTTCAAAAGACTTTTTAGAAAAATGTCAAGCATGACCAGCCAGATAATATTTTGGTATGTGGAACTCTATATCTGTCTTGCCATTCAGGTCTGTTTTTAGGGAATCATCTGAGCATAAAAAAAGAAGGCAGTTACATAAAAGAAGTCAGTCTCTGTGGCGCCATTAGATGGATTTGTGCTTCTTATTCACTGGACTACATCTGAAGTGTATATTTGAGTATTTGTGAAAGAGGGCACTTTATTGAGGGTTTTTTCCCAAGACATATGGCTTTGAGCTTCAAACCTGATCTAGAGATAATGACTGTTATTATTTCACTAAATGTTTTCCAAGCCGAGGCCTTTTCCAGGTAGGCTTGCAATATAATAAAGACAACAAAATAAAATATATGAACATTCAAAACCAAGGGGGATGTGACACCAGAATTAAAACTAATTTTCTAAGCCTGCCTCTAGTCCCTGAACCCATAATCAGTGTGGCTACATTTAATTTGGGAATAAGTAACATAGTTCTCTTAAAGGGCACCCTCTCTCAGAAGGAATTTATCAGGCAAGATCAGAGTGGGGATAAGAGGACAGTATCATCAAGGGTACCATAGTATTGTTAGTCAAATGATGCAAAATAAATTGTCATTATTGCATCCTTATGCATTTAAGGATGCATTGTGGCTTATAACACATGCCTATGTTGCCCTGATCTACAAACAGCAGTGGGGCTGTTGGTAGAAACTATTGTGGGGAGGGTAGAAGCTACCCTCAAAATATGTCCAAATATACTGTGTCTTAAGATCATCATCATCCTATAATTGTAATTTAAGAATCTCAATTAGAAAATTGTTTAGAGTAATAACAATCTTAGCAAAAAACTTTTACTTCAGTCTTTTTCAGACAGTCCATTCACCGTCTTCTTTTTAGAGGGAGGGGGAGGGGGGAGGGAGAGAGGGGGGATCCATACATGAAAAATGTTTGTTCTCCCTGTTTGTGTGAGCAGGGAGCTGCTTCTCGCTCGCATAGGAAATGCTTTTTAAGTATGGAGGTTTCCAGATCTGTGTTTTAAAATTGGTTCTTCTCCCCCAATTTTAAAATCATAATTCAAAAGGCCATGTTACCAAATACCTCTTAAGTCCAAACAACAGAACTTGCTGATACTTTTGTTGATCTTGCCCATAATATTAAGTCATGTTATTGATATCTATTTTGTCTCATTATGAATTGATATCTTTGATCCAATTTGGAAGCTTTCTAAGATGCCATTCATTTTCCCCTTCTCTTTCACAAATCCTTTTCGTTAACAAACTGGTCCATTTAGAATAGGGATTCTGAGTCATTACTCAAATTTTCTGAAGTCTATTCCTTTAATGTACTACCGGTATACTCAAAATAACAATGCATCCATAGCCTTGCTTTTTAATGCCAGACCTCAATTTAGAATATGATGATAATAATGATAACTGGATAGTGAATGTGACAGTACCTGGAGACAGCAGAAGAGAAGGAACTGGAGAAGATAAAAAAAAATACGAAGATCTGAAAATAGAAATAGAACGACTGTGGCAAAAGAAAGCAAAGGTAGAACCAATAGTAATAGGTACCTTGGGTACAATCCCAGAACAACTGGAGCACCCCTTGAACACCCTCGGAATTGACAAATTCACCATCAATTGCAAAAGACAGCTTTACCTGGAACAGCTTTCATCCTGCAATGATATTTGTAACTTCATCAAACATCCACTCCTGTCTATTCCAGGTCCTTGGGAAGGACTCAATAGCTGAACAAAATGCCAAATCCAGTCTGAACATCTGGCTGACTGTGAGATGAACCATAATGATAAACAATGACATACTTTGTAGCATTATAAAAAATGCCTTCATTACTGTATGATAAAATAAACAGAACTGATTAGATTTTACTGGATAAGGGCACAGCATCCAAGTAAGAAACACACAGGAGCCCAATTTTTAAATCTGAAATTAAATTGGCAAAATGCAAGGACAAAGGTGATTTGGAGAGTTAAGAATACAAGGTAGGAGAGGAAGAAAAACACTCCCTTCAGGCAAGAAGAAACGTGAAGTAGGGGAACAAATAGTAAATGTGAGACAAATTTTTTCTACTGATGATCTCCCTGGCTGCTGTTTATTCTATATTTCTAGCTGATTTATAAATGAACAGGATTGCGGAGAAGGATCTTGGAAGTAAGAGAATAAAATAAAAGATAATCAGATAGGTAGAAGTCGCAGTGCACTTCCTAGCTAATGCTAGATGTGTCGCTTAGGTTTCTCCCTACTTTAACAGAACTACCAGACACTCTAGGATTGAATTAAATATACTATAAAGGTTCTAGAATACCAGGTGACTCCAACGGGTTAACAGGAGGAAGTTAATGTCTCAGCAGGTTCAGTCTCCTTCAATTCATCTGATCTTTTGCTGATAGTGTTTCCTCCAGGGAGAAGCTGGCTTGATTTGCAAAGAAATTAGATTGAGCTAGGGACCCTGGCTCATTCCATACTCCTGGGACCCCTGCTGGCAAGCCAGAAACTAATACATTTTGGAAGTAGATGGTGGGAGAAAATGTGAATGTGATTCCTTAAGACGTTTTAAGCTGAGAAATAGTTATAATGCATTTTCTAGTTAAAGCCAAGACAAGTTATCTTTTTTTAACTGATAATCAAAAAAATAAAGGGAAAAGCACAAAAATAATAGTGATGGTGATATATACATTGTCAAAGAGAACAAAAAAGAACACGTAAAAGTGCTATAAAATACAGCAAAATATAAACATAATATGACATGACATAATTACAATTAAAATGTATTTTATAGTTAAAGCGAAGGGAATTTTGAAAAATTCAGTTCTAAGTGAGATATTTTCATATCTTTAATGGCCGGTTGTTGTGATACTAATAATCCTTGTTCTATGCCCCAAAGCAGTATGTGAGACTTGATCCATTGTTCATGCATTGTGGTAAGTCATAATTTCCTCAACTGTGGTAAAGAAATAAACAATAATTGAGTGCGGAAGCAATAAATTCGCTTTCCTTAAGAAGTCTGAAGGAAATTGAGGAATGGATTTATAACATTTAACTGGAAAACAATTTCATCTGGACCTTTTTTGGAAGGTAGACAGACTTTGGAGATTGGTCCTATGATATTTAACCAGACAACAATAGATAAGGAATGGTCATAAGAAACAAACATGGATATTTGATCCAGGACAAATCACTGTTATCTTTTGGGATGACTTGGCTATGATAAATTTTCTATGAGTTGATTGCAATAACAGTTTCAATATCAGAGGGTTTTGAAACTTTAATCTTATTTTTTATTATTATTGTTCTTCTTGTTAACTATTTGGTCATTAAAATAGTGTATAGATAACAGGCTAATAACTTGCAAATAGTTTTAGTAGTTTAAAAATATGGGGGGGGCTGTTTCACATGAGTGGGAAACTAATATTGTAGTATATTAATCAGTATTCAATTAGAGCGGATAATATGGGTCTGTGTTAGGGTTTTTTTAATGCACTTTTTTATGTCTTGTTTTGTGGGGGGGGTTCTGTTTGTTGTTTATTGAAAGACAACAAAATTTTTGAAATTTTGAATTTGTACTTTATTTTTTTGGTAAAATAAAAACAGAATAACAAAAAGGAATAAACAGTAATTGACAAGAATCACTCCAGCATAGCAGAAGATATACCCATTATTCAGTTTGCAGTACCATATTTGGGCCAATTTTCTGTTGGCAACATTCAGAGCAATTTACATTCAGAAGATTGGTATGAATAAGCAATAGTGGGAAGCATTAAAAGGGCCCAACATTTAATTTTCATTGTTGTTGTTGTTGTTGTTGTTGTTGTTGTTGTTGTTATTATTTAATTCAATTTAAGTAGCAACCCATCTTACACATGTGAATCTGGGTGGCTCACAATAATTAAGATAACCCCAAAACACAATAAACAAAATAGAAATAAGAACAACAAAGATGTATAAAACTATATTTAAACAAACCAATAAAACATAACCAATGGCGGACTTACTGTACAATCCATTTATAACATTCATATAGGTAGTCCTCAACTTGCAACTACAATTGGGACCAGAATTTCCATTGCTAAGTGAGGTGGTTGAGTCACACCTGACTTTATGATCCTTTTTGCCATGCTTGTTAATGTGAACCATTGCACTTGTTAAGTGATTCACACAGTCATTAAGCAAATCCACTTTCCCCATTGACTTGGCTTGTTGGCAGCTGACTGGGAAGGTTGCAAATGAAGATCACATCAGTCTGGGACACTTTAACCATTGTAAATATGTGCTGGTTGCCAAGCATCAGAATTTTGATCACAGGGGAAGCTGCAATAGTTGTAAGTACGAGGACCAGTTCAAGTAATCTTTTTCAGTGCTGTTGTAACTTCAAACAGTAGCTAAACAAAGGGTTGCAATCAAGGACTACTGAAGAACCACTAAACAGGGCCTACAGTTCTTACTACCAATTCATACTTTTCTCTTAAGCCCAGTCTTCTCTCTATTTCAAAATTTTTAAAAAAATATACATCAGAGAAATATGGCATGATCCTCTTGTGAGGAGGATCAGATGCTTAAACAGGTTACTTAACCTGCCAAACTCTACAGATCCCCCATCTCATTGTATTCCTGAGCAACTGTTTGACCCCTATTACACATCATTTCCCCCTCCCTGTAAATGTTTAAGCTCTTCCTATTCTCATGGATTCTGCCAGTGGTGAAATCCAAATTTTTTTACTACAGGTTCTGTGGGCGTGGCTTGGTGGGCATGGTGTGGCTTGGGCGTGGCTTGGTGGGCGTGACAGGGGTAGGATACTGCAAAATCTCCATTCCCACCCCACTCCAGGGGAAGGATACTGCAAAATCCCCATTCTCACCCCACTCCAGGGGAAGGATACTGCAAAATCCCCATTCCCTCCCCACTCCTGGGGGAAGGATATTGCAAAATCTCCATTCCCACCCCACTCTGGGGCCAGCCAGAGGTGGTATTTGCCAGTTCTCCGAACTACTCAAAATTTCCACTACCGGTTCTCCGAAATACTCAAAATTTCCGCTACCAGTTCTCCAGAACCTGCTGGATTTCACTCCTGGATTCTGCCCAGCAAAAGCCCATCTAAGAATTTTACACATCTAGCATCAAAGACCTATCTGTGTTTAAAATTGGAATATGAGATTGAGGGAAACAGGCTAGGGAAATAATGTTGGCCAGGAAAATTAAATGGAGAAAAGAGTTAAAGACTTTTAGCCAATCTTCCTCTGTAAGTGGCCCTTAGCCCTACAGTCATAAGTTTGAGTATATAAATATTTGCACAAATGTTAGATTGTTCATTTGAAGTTCCAATCTAGAGATGTTCCTTTAATATGGGCAAAATTATTCTTATGTTTTAGAAGACATCTTACAGGCTTTGTGGACCAAAACAGGTTTTTTTTCCTTTCCAAAATATTATTTTCCTCTAAAAATGGCTTAATTCCCCCCCCCCAAATAATTTTACATTGTATCCAACTATACTGCTTAAGGGAATAAAACTGAATAAATAATGGAACTGAAACATTTCTTCAAGCAGCAGCTTAATTGGATCAGACGATTAATGCCCTTTTTACTTGAGTGACTTAAAAGCAAAACTAGATTGCCAAATGTTATAATCCCCTCTCTTATAGAAAGATATAGTGGCTGTCAAAACATTGTTGAAATGGCAGTTTGTTTTGCCTGTAAAAAGCATAAAGATGCTTGCATTTGTGGAATTGTGGGATGCAAAATGATGCACATGGGTTTAGAGAACTGGAGATGTGGCTTGGCTTGGACTATGGAAGAAATGTCTTTCAGCAGATGCTCTTCACCAAAGATTGGCAGAAGAAAATAATACAGTAGACCGCAGTTAGGAACTGGACTGGGGTTGCGTTGCGTTGGCTGCATTTCTCTCTGGTAGGACAATATCTCCTCAAGTCCCATCCACATACTGACAATACACAGACCTCTAAGTTCAGACAGGTGGCAGCTCTAGTGCGACTACTTTTTTGCTCTGCTCACGCTCAGAGGCTTTCGGCCACGATCCTGGCAAGCTGAACCCTTTGGGTGGAAGGAAGAACCCTAGCCATCTTTCATTTCCCGCCCACCCCGCCCCAGAAACAGCCCCTTCAGGGAATCTCCCGCTGCGCTTTCCAACTCAGAACCGGGTAGGGAAAAAAAGAGAACCCGGACAGTAATTCGGATTCCTTCCACTTCTCCATTATCGTTCTTACACGGGGCTTGAGCCATTGTGTCGTTCGGTCGCATGACTCACCGCTGCTCCACGGATCTCGCTCTTCGCCGCCTCCCGTCTCAGCTACGGGATCCCTTCAGCAGTAGCAGCAGCGAGAGCCACAGGGATCGGGCGGAAAGATTGGATCCACTTGCCCGTCTACCACCAACGTCCACTGGAGGCCGCCGACAGCTGCAGACTCGCCTTGCCGGGGGGGGGGAATGATCGCGTCGCGGAGACCCCATAGCGCCCAGAAGAGGCAAGAAGGGGCGTCCCGGGTGGGTGGCGGTGGCAGCGGACGCTAGGCGGCGGCGTGGAGCGCGGTCAGCTTACTCCCCGGACTCGCTCGGAGCTTTCGGCCACAACCTGAGACTCGTTTAGCGCCTGCCTCCCAATTTCTTGCCTGCCCAAGACCCGTCGCTCGCTGCAACCACCACCGCCGCAGCTGGGCAAGACCACAAAGGTGAAGTTTCTCAGAGAGCTACTCTAAGCGCGCCGCGACAGGGGCTGAAGGAGGGGAAGCAGGATTCGGGCAGAGAAAGGAGACGAGGGTTTCTCCTCGCTCGCTCGCTCGCTCGCCCGCCCGCCGTCCTTCCTCTCGCCGTGCTGTCGCGGGGCTCAAATCCGCGGGACTCGACTGGGAAGCCCCGTGCTTCGCCAAGTGCCGCCTGAAGGGAACTTCCATCCACGAGAGGGGGACACGCGTCCCTCAGGAATTCCGGGCAGAGAACCACCGAAGAAAAGAAGCAACCGGAGCAGCAGTTACTCCTGCAACTGGGGAGTACCCCGTCGGCTCTATCTAGGACGTTGCCGCGGCCAAGCACCCGAGTGCAGGCTGGTTACCGCACCCCAGTTCCGGTTACCGATACGGCGTACGAATCTTGCTGAGTTTGATCCCGGGGCTAGAGATCTTCACTCAAGAGGGCACCACCAAAGCGTCTATCTACACCACCACTCTCACATCTGCAAAGCCTGGCTTCCTGCTGGGGTTGCCTGCAGACTTGGTGTTTATAAAGACTGTGCTAGATAGCCTGTGCCGTTCCAGAAGGAAGCCACCCCTTGCAAGACAGCTGGCCAGCGACAACCCAAAACGTGCAAACGGGAGGTCCCCAATAAACTGACCTTATCCTGCTCTTGTGCCAGCCCACTGGCATCATAAGAGAGTAGCGGACAAACCGGTTGGGTCCCTTCCTTGTGTTTCCTTTGTTCTGTGCCTCTGGCATCATCCTCTCCTAAGACAATGTTTTAAATAATGAAATAAAGATTGTACAATCATCTGGATTTTATTTGTGCTGGTATCTGGCAGTTACCCAAGGCAGCGGCACAGAAAAGACCTCTCCAGATTCAGCTCCACTGATCTCCAACAACTGCCCACGCCAAGTGGAAGAGACCACCAGCTACCGTCTGCTCTGCTAATGATTGCCTACGTTGGGCCCCTTGCATGAAACAACAGAGTTTCCACGCTGAGACCAGCCTTCGTTCTACTACTAACCACACAGAGTGTAAGGAAATCTCCTTCTCGTCAGGATGTCAGTTGTGCGAAGAAAGTTTGGCGATGACTATCAGGCAGTGGTGGCTGCACCATCCCATCGGAAACGGCAGCGCTTTGTGGACAAGAACGGCCGCTGTAATGTCCAGCATGGCAACCTGGGCAGTGAGAACAGTCGCTACCTTTCCGACCTCTTCACCACTCTGGTGGACCTCAAGTGGCGTTGGAACCTTCTCATTTTCTTGCTGACCTACACTGTTGCTTGGCTGGTGATGGCCTCCATGTGGTGGGGAATTGCTTATTTGCGTGGGGACCTAGATATACACCAGAGCCCCAGTTCAGGACATAACCCGTGTGTGGCTAATGTCTACAACTTTCCCTCAGCCTTCCTCTTCTTCATTGAGACAGAAGCCACCATTGGCTACGGCCATCGCTACATTACTGAGCGCTGCCCAGAAGGAATTGTGCTTTTTCTGTTCCAGTCACTGCTGGGCTCTGTGGTAGATGCCTTCCTCATCGGATGCATGTTCATCAAAATGTCCCAACCCAAGAAACGTGCTGAAACTCTAATGTTTAGCCGGGCTGCTGTCATCTCGCAGCGAGATGGAAAACTCTGCCTTATGTTTCGGGTGGGCAACCTCCGCAACAGCCACATGGTCTCAGCCCAGATCCGTTGCAAACTCATTAAGGTGGGTGAAAGGATTCCCTGGAAGGGAGGGAGGCTCATGGTGGGTAAGATTCTTCCTATCTTCTTGCATGCAGATCTTGGCAGCTCTGCTCTAGGGTATAGCAAAGCCCTGTCTTTAAGCTTCAGATCTAGCTTCCTGTTCTAAGGCTATTTATTTTTTCCCCCTCTCTGTAAAGGAGGAACAAAGAGCTATTGGAGAAGGCAAGCATATTTCATACATGATAGTGGGTGGCAAAGGAAAGCTGCTGTATAAATAATACACATCAGTAGATATTAAACCAAGAATAAATGGGTTCTAAAAAAGATACTGAAATAGGCTTAGGGAGTTGTAGCAGACGCCCCAATGATAATAAATGTTCACTGTTACTAAAATATACGCTTTGTGATATTTGGTAAAACACACATTTCCAGATCTTGCTTTGGATATTTAATTTTGAGGATATAACTAGAGACTACAGACTTATAATTGTGGCCTTTTGCACTTATTAGGGAACTGTTTCCAGTAACATTCATAGGATCAGGGTGTATTTTATTAATTTCAATAACTTCAGCTTTTCACAACTTCTCTCTTTAAAAATCAACAAACTTCAAAACCCAGCAAACATTCAATAAGCAATCAAGTTAGAAAATGTCATTGAATTTTTGCAAGTGCATCTGAGCTACTGTAAGTCATTGGTGAACTTTGCTATTGAGTAGCCTATCAATTTTGTTAATACACAAATAAAAATTAGGAGAACATGCTAAGGTTCCATCACAAATGCCCTATGCTTTTGAGTTTGGGTTGCTTGATTTAACCAAGGGCTTAGTCCAAAATTTTTATAAAGCCAGCTCTGAAAAACAGAGAAAACATGCTAAAAAGAAGAATGTCTTGAAGCACATGCAGTATGTCTTTCTGCTTTTCCTCTGCTGCCTTGGCTGGTGCCTACATATGTTCTGCAGTGCCAATAAATGGCCAGTACTTTCTGCTTTGACCCCACCAGTTGGAGAGAATAGATTCTAGGCCTTTCCGTTCCTGCAGGCGACTGGTGCTGCAGCCAGAGCTGCCATCCCTGACAATCTGTTCAACATAGAAGCCCTCGCCCAAACCAATTTACACCCAGCCCACTCTCTTCCAGGTCAGAATCACTCTACAACAGCAGGAGCAAACAATATTCAGAACAGCAGCCAGGAGGAAAAATAACACTGAAAACGTTGTGGGCAGGGAACCAAACATAGTGAATACTTTTCTGTATTCTCTGGAATTGAATATTTCCTACCTATACCTTCCTACCTCTGCAGGCAGGTCTGTCCTTGGCAATGAGGAATTCAAAATATACTTGCTCTGTGTCATGTAGCATGAAAGAAACAACTTTCCTATCTGAACCTAAGACTAATATTAGGCTGGGGATTTGGGGTAGAAATGTAGGTTTCCACACAATACCGTCTAAAGAAGAAGAAGGTGTTAGACATCCAGAGTCTAAAACTACATCCAAGTCAAGTCAATTACAAATCTACAGTACCTGAGAAATCAAATGAAGACAGCATTAGATTACCAAATAATACCCTTATGGCAGAACCTGTCAGACAGATCATCATCTTAACAAGTTGTAGAGTAACTATTATTTGCTTGTACAGCAATATAACAGTTCAGTGCAATGCACTTCCTTCCAACCCGAAAAGAAGAAAAGAACTAAAATAATTCTGATATTTGTAAGCAATTTATTGCCCCTACAGAGAAGACAAGGGGGTCTGGAACAGCTGCTTTTGGAAAACAAAGAGGAGCCCCCAGAGAAAGAAACAGAAAGAACAAAAAAATCTGCAGCTATATCGATTTAGTCTTTTCCTGCCCTGTGCAATGCTGTACAAACCAAACATGCGTAGACACAAGAAGTTATAATAGTCACCATTTAAGAAACTAGCAAGACTTGAAATCTTCAGCAGGATGACTTCCAATTAACCAAAAACAACTAGGTACAAATCATGCCTATCTCCATTTTGATTTTTTTTTTATTTCCTCAGACAGCAACATAAGTACTTCTTGTGTCTTATTTTCCTATAGTTTGGTCTATAGGTGGTCTGTTTTTAAGCTTCTCACAGTTTTTACAACTGATGTACAAATGAGGTGTATGTGATAAATATAATGGCGGACAGTTATTGCTGAATGGAATTTGTAGCATTACAGAAATGGCTGCTTTTGTTCTTATAATGATCCGGATGCACTTTCTGCTGCCTCGATATTTTTCAGAAAATCAAGCCTAGTACATGTTACTCCCAGATGAAAAAAAGACAGATAACATTTTAAAAGAAAGCATATAAATTGATTGTTGACTGTAATAAAAATAACCCTACTTAATGAAAGCATCAGTAGAAATGTTGACCTTTGACAATTCAAGGGAGTTTGGGTTGGGTTTTTTTTATGATAATAGTATAACACTAATTACACTCTCAAGCTTTCAACTTGTGTATAATATCTTTCCAGAGCCTAGTGCAAGCCAACAAATACTGAATTTTGAATACTCTTAAACCACAGTGACACAGAAAAATCTGAACATTAATTCCCATGCATATTAATAATCCATAAAATATTTGCACAAATTGTAATAATACATGGATACCTCACCCACAAACACACAAAATTAAGTATCCTTTCCCCCATAATTCTATCATCAGAGTTCCTCACCTGTAACATACATAGAAATGATGTGTAGTAGATTTACCACTATTTAGTAATAGAACTGGAATCGATGAAAACTAAGTCTAATGAATTCCTGATTAAGTCTGGGTCCAACCTGCTAAGTTCGTTTTCCTACATTTCTATTATAAGTGGCACTTTCCAGAGTCCTTCGGGAGTTGGGCGGCATATAAATTTTATAAAATAAATAAATAAATAAATTTACAGTACAGATAATCCTTGACTTACAACCATTTATTTAGTGACTATTCAAAGTTACAATGGCATTGAAAAAAGTGACTTACAACCAATGCTTGCACTTATGGCCATTGTAGCATCCCCATGGTCACTTGACCAAAATTCAGGCACTTGACCATGGGAATACATTTACAAAGGTTGCAACATGCCGGGGTCATGTGATCGCCATTTGCAAACTTCCCATCTGGCTTCCAACAAGCAAATTCTATGGGAGAAGTTGGATTCACTTAATGACCATATTGCATATTAATGATTGCAGTGATTTGCTTAGCAACCATGGCAAAATAAAGTTATAAAATTGGGTGCAACTCATTTCACCACTACTTTGCTTTGCAATGGCAATTCTGGTCATAAGTTGAGGACTATCTCTTCACATGTTCTAATAGGCCCTAATGGTTACCCGTTTCTTGTTCCTTTCAAGTTAATTATTGACATACTAAATTCCATGATGAATCCTGGTGAACTACATGGGGTTCCTTCTTGACTTTTTTGTTTGTTTGCTTGTTCCTTTGAGTCTGTCTTGACTCTTAGAGACTGCTGGACTAGTCCCTGCAGTTGTTCTGACAAGATTTCCATAAGTAGTTTGCCCTTGCCAATGTCCTAGGGCTAAGAGAGAGTGACTGGCTTTAATACCTCAGGCAGAATTAGAACTCACAGTCTCCCAGTTTCTACCCTGGTGCTTTAACCACTACACCAAACTGGCTCATCACTCTTCACTACACATGTACGGTATATATTTGTATTTTAAATGGTTAGCTGTAATTAAGCCCCACTGAAACCCATAAGATCAGTTAGTGATGACGTCCTATTACTTTCAATGGCAATAAACTGACCCTCTGTTTCAGTCCATACTCATTTCTCATCAAATTTTGGTCATAAAATGCACCCCATAGAATAACAAATAGCACCCCACCATAAAAATGTTTAATGGAATGCAAAGAAAACTGGCATTCTCAAAGCATTATGCTGGTCTATGTCCTGTAATAAAAGTATGCCGATTATTATAAAGGGTAATGCTAATAATATTATGTTGCTGTTTATCTTTTTATTTTGGCATACAAGATACTTGTAGCAGTGTATAATGTTTTTATCTCATCCTTCCCCATGACAAGAATTATCTTGTCAGGGTCACACCTTTCAAGGTGTGAAACTGAACATGGTTTCTTTCTTTCTTTCTTTCTTCTTTTTTTTTGCAAACTGAATCAGCCACACAAAACTCAGGATGAATTCCAAGGTCTGCTCTTATTGGAGGGTGGCATTTGAAGGAAATCTGCAGCTAGCCAGCCCTTGTTCCTCCTGGCAAGAACTGTTTCCTCCCCATCCTGCTGTAGCCATGGCACAAGAGTAGGAAGTGCCTCAAGCTGTCACTCGTGTTGGAACGAGTTGTTCTCTGACTTGTGGCCCCAGTCCAAACCAAGTGCTTTGACTATCAAATGCAATCCCTGGTGAGTGCTGGAGACTTTTGACAGCAGGCAAGTTGTGGCAGTTGGCACCAGCAGGCATCTCAGCACTTCCTAGAGCTGGATTGCAATGGTGGCATTTGAAGGTCAAATGCAAGATAGGGGGTGCATTTCTTCCTTCCAGCTGAACTGAGCAATCTGAGCATTTCAGCTTTTAGAAGTCAAGTTTCTAGTTCCTAACATGCCAGAGTAAACATAAGGATCAAGTTTCTAATACCCAGCATTCCAGAGTAAATGAAAAAGATCTGGAATCTTTTCTTTCCTGTCTTTAACAGTTCTTAAGGAAAAGTTGAGGTGGCATAGACATTCGTGCCAGTTGGGTCAAGCTTAATGTTCTGCTCTGGAATATATTTAAAAGTATGGTTTTGATACTGTACTGGCTGCCATTCTGTCAGCTCAGGCTAACTACAGCTCAGTGTTTCTCAAACATGCCAATTTTAAGATGTATGGACAGAACTCCAGAGGTGGGCTGCTGTCGGTTCGGACCAGTTTGGGCGAACCGATAGTTCCGACCAGCGGCAGGGCCTGTCCACCCACCCGCCCCGGCACTATCCCGTCCTATATAATCGCTATGTGTTTGAAGCCGCGTGCGCACACATTTTTGGTTCTGGGCAAACCGGTTGTTACATTATGTGACACCCACCTCTGCAGAGCTCCCTAGCCAACCATCATTTCTGGCAGTTGGAAGTCTATGCTTCTTAAAATTGCCAAGTTTGAGAATCAATGCTGTAGCTTATCTATCTCAAATAAATTATTCTAAAAGAAAGTGAAATGCTGTGTTTCAAGCAAGACACATCTTTCAGCTAGCTCTCGTATCTTATATTTCAGATCCTGTAAAGAAATTAGTTTGCAGATTAGGTAAATACCTGGGCTACAAAAAACCCATATGATCACCAATGATGGCAAATAGGCACAGTAGCCCTGCTGATGTTTCATGGCATTCTAGATTTCTGCAACCAGCTAAATAACAGTAGCTCGCTTCAGCATATGCTACACAACAGTATGGAGAAAATAAGAATTAATCATTTCAGATTTTGGCCTTAAATGATTTTAGGATTTAATGCTTTCTTCCAACCTCCCAATCCTGCATTTCCTAAATATGTAGCAACTCAGAGTTGTTCCTCCTTGTTCTGTTTAGTAGTAACCTGGTGTGTCTTGTCATATCTTGAAAGGGCTCTGAGGTTAGGCTTTTGATGATCAGGTGTCAGAGAGCACTTTCCACCCAACTTCTTCAATCGCTCTCATGGAGAAGCTGGATCTTTCCAAAGAAGGCTACATTCACAAATTGCATTAAACCATGGGTTGTGGTATTAATCAGAGATCATAAAGCAAAGCAGGCACATCTCACATCTGTTCAGTAATTATTATTATTTTTGCATTAGGAGCAAAAAAAAAACAATACTGAGCAAGCTCCTGCCTATAGATTAGATGAGCTACCGAGCTGTTCACTGTTCATAAGATTGGCAAAAACATTATTAAACAAGGCAGCCAACAATAACAAAAAATTGTTGTAAAAGCAAGAAAGAATACCTAATTCTTAGGAGGCATACATTAAGTTCCAAGAATTCATAGCTTCACCTGAAGTTCTGCTGGATTTGAAGGGGGTGCACCTAGTGCTATGCCATCCTCCTATGCGAATTTACAAATAAGCAATATACCCTGATTCATAGCCAGAATGGCTGGGCTTACTCATTGCACTAAGTCAAAGCCAGACAGAAACACATTATGGCTTACTGTGATTGATTTTTCTACTCAGTGGAGTGGCAAAAAGGAGTTGGGAGGGAGGGAGCCCAAAGGAGAATTTTCCTTAGATGCTTGGAAAATATTTCAATGAAGAAAAAAAAAAACCCTTATAAAGTCATCAAAATGCTCAAAAGAGGGTTCACATAACATATCAGGAAATTATATTAGCTTTAGCTTTGCAGTGTATTGCAAATACATCCATTATGGCTTGTAATTGTAATGTATGGTCTGTGAATGTAGCCTGCTGTGGTTTATGTAACGAATAGGGTTGCTGGTTCTGGGTTACGAAAATCCAGACACTCACAGATAGCAGACATGGTTTCCAATATGTGTCTGGATTTGTGTGGCACAAATGAGTGACTCAACAGTAATAAAAACATAAAATAGTTTAGCATAAAATGTAAGCCCAGTCCTTTTATTTAAAAAGATGAAAAAATAACTGTTGGGTATGAAGCATTAGCTGCTCTGTTTAAACCTGCAATATCTATGAATACAGATTAATTCAATCTTTCATATATATCTATCTATATATCATCTATCTATCTATCTATCTATCTATCTATCTATCTATCTATCTATCTATATCATCTATATCTATATCTATATATCTATATCTATCTATCATCTATCTATCTATCTATCTATCTATCTATCTATCTCTCTATCTATCTATCTATCATATCTCTCTATCTATCATATCTCTCTCTCTCTCTCTCTCTCTCT
>QLTV01002534.1:1761594-1774174 GCA_003457575.1 Thermophis baileyi | reverse complement strand
ATATAAATAAAATTGGTTTTCTGTTTTACATACAATATGTGTTTAAAGAACAGGGTACTGGGTCGATTCATTTACATCTTAAATTCCTAATTTCTACCTCTGTTGTCCAACCATTGATAAAATAAGTCCCAAGTTTGAAAGTATTCTGTGTCTTCTTTTTCTTTTATCTTCAGTGTTAATCTGTCCATTTCTGCACAGTCCAATATTTTTTTCCCGTAGGTGTTTCCTCGCTTTTCCAATGTTGTGCAAATAAGATTCATTCAATCTTTCTTAGGGTACCATAGAAAAACATGTATAAATTTGTAAGTTGTGGGAATCCAATCCATGTGGTCTGTATTATTGTGGTTTTTCTTTAATTTGTTGTGTGAATTCAGGCAGTATGGTTTATCTGTAAACCAATGGTTGAGCAAAACATGTCTACTTGTCCAGGAGGGAAAGACTACTGCTGTGCTTGCCCTGTCATCTTATACTTGTTCTGCAAAGAGGCCACTTCAGTTGTCTCTGCAAAAAAAGGCATTTTTCCAAGATCAGCCTGAAAGTAACCTTTGCTTAGTCCTACCAATGAGCACAGGGCCGGCAAATGCTATACCCAGTTTGTAATCCCATTTAAAACCCAGAATTTACAAACAAATGAACACATAAAGTTATGCTGTTATGCTGCACATAAAGAAACTCAGTGTTTCTCAACCTCAGCAATTTCAGATGTGTGGACTTCAGCTCTCATAATTCCCTAGCCAGCATGCTGGAATTCTGGGAGTTGAAGTCCACACATCTTAAAGTTGCTGCCATTGAGAAATATTGCTGTAACTGAATCTTCCACTTCTTTGTCCTCTTGAATTTCCCTAAGTTAGGGCTACCAGATCTGGGTTGCAAATATCTGGACTCATTTATCGAACCTTCCCTCAGATGTAACCTACACATTATTGGCTGTTCTGATCATGCCTTTCTGAAATCTCAGTCAGAAATTATTCATTCAGCTAACTTGGTCTTGTTTTTAATGAGATGGTGCAGAAGATCTTTTGTCAGCAAACCATGGGTATTGCTACTAAACTACAGTCCCCAACTGTTCTTATTACCTTTAATTGTACTTAAGCAGTGGTGAAATCTACTTACCTTCCCTACCGGTTCGGAAGCGCACACACGCGCTTTTTCACCCTCTGCGCATGCGCAGAATGCTTTGCGCATGCGCAGAGGGTTAAAAACAAGAAAATGGCGACGTCCGGGCAGGTGGGCGGAGCCTCGCGCTGCCACCGCTACCAGTTCTCCAAACCACCGGCAGCCACCGCTACCGGTACGCCCGGACCGGGCCGAACCGGTAGCATTTCACCCCTGTACTTAAGGCAATGCTTTAAAGCAGGGGTCTCCAACCTTGGCAACTTTAAGACTTGTGGACTTCAACTCCCAGAATTCCTCAGCTTAGGAATTCTGGGAGTTGAAGTCCACAAGTCTTAAAGTTGCCAAGGTTGGAGACCCCTGCTTTAAAGCTCATGCTGCTGGAAGTGGCTCATCTGAGGACAGGGTTGGGGTTGCCATCCTAAATGCCATCCTAAAATCAATCATTTCAACTTTGCTGCTGCTAGCTCTACCCCTGCATGTAGTGTCAGCCTTCCTCTTCCACAAGGCAGGGACCCACCAGGACCCATGTTGACAGGTTCTTTCAAATTTGAAGAAAGGATAAACTGTCAACTGACTTCAGCTGTGGTCTGATGAGCTTGGTAACTTCAGAAATGAATGTATCTAACTCATTTTTTCCCCAACTTGAGAATCTTTATGTATTTTTGGTATGTGTCCTTGCTGGGAATTTCGAGCTGGGAATTCAGTTGGAGGGCATTTGAAATTGGGAAGGCTGGAATAGATGTACAGATGGATTTTTTTTCTCAAAGCACTTGAATTAAATGATTTTGGAAACCACTGTTTTTTAATCCATGTAACAAATAGGGGTATAGAACAGTGGGGACCAAATTAGGCAATCTGCAGAAATGCCTGTTTATAGGCGATCTGCTCAGGGGTGGGTTCTGGATCCTTTTGCTGCCGGTTCGCTCAGGATTGCGCCGGGCATGCGCACGCAGAAGCAAAATCCAAGATGGCGGCACCCACGGAGACACCGACAGAACCGGCTCCGTGACATCATCGCCAATTTACTAACGGTTCTAAAGAACCAGATAGAACCAGTAAGAACCCACCTCTGGATCTGCTTATCACTTATGACTTTACCTCACCAAAAATATCACGAAGCCAAGATCGCCAAACAGAGGCTGTCATACTTTGGTCATGTTATGAGAGCTGATTCACTCGAAAAGTCAGTCATGCTGGGAATGATCAGAGGAAAAAGGAGAAGGGCCGCCCTAGTGTCTTCTGGCTGGACACTATAAAGGATAATGCCAGGATGACCATGGCAGATCTAAACAAGGTGGTGCGAGACTGAGGAGCATGGAGATTGCTTATACATAGAGTGGCCAAGGGTTGGACACTACTGAATGGCTGATGATGACGACAACGATGATGATGATGATGATGATGATGATGATGATGATGATGATGATGATGATGATGATGATGATGTGCCCTACCACTTGTGGTTGGAGGCATGGATCCTGTCTTGGATCAGACCTCATGGGAAATCTGATCCCAACTTCTCAGTAAATTGTGGAAGGGGGCTGACTTTAAATCTGTCCCAATAAAATCCATTTTGCCATTGAGTTTTACCTTAACATCTCTCAAGTTAATTTTAATCAAGCCTCTGCAGTCTGCAAAGTGCCCTGAATATTACTGAAAAGAGTTCCCTCCCTTTTGCTGCTGCAGAATTAGTTCTTAATTTGCTGAAATTATTTCTCTTTCATTCCATTTATCTTTAGTCACGACAGACACCAGAAGGTGAATTCTTGCCACTAGACCAATGTGAGCTTGATGTTGGATTTGGAACTGGGGCCGACCAACTGTTCCTCGTTTCTCCTCTAACCATCTGTCATGAAATCAGTGATAAGAGTCCTTTTTTTGCCCTCTCGCAAAGATCCCTAAGGAGCGAGCAGTTTGAAATTGTCGTAATCCTTGAAGGCATTGTTGAAACCACGGGTAAGTGATGCAATCAGGTGCCTACCCGTGTAAATCTAATATTGGGGTATTACTTCCAAGCATGTTGCATTTTCTATTTATGATACCTTGTAAGTAAATGCAAAGTTATTGTGGATATGGAAAGAGGGAGACAGATGTGACTTTCTGTAATGGTATGTGAGAATGACTGTGAGAAACAATAGGAAGAATGCAAAGTAGATAACGGTCATGCAAAAGGTATCTCAGCCCACAATAGCATTTCAGAAGAGATTCTCCCTAGTTTTCTGGGAAGTAAAAGTAAAAGACCAGAGAAATACTTTCAGACTTGCAAGATTCTCTAAATGTAATCTTACAATAATGGTAAAGTTAGTACTCATAGTTGCGCTTCTTATTTGGACTACTTCAAAGGGCTAACACTTCCCTCATGTAATTACTTGTGTGTTAGGGCAGAGGTGAAATAGGAACCAGATTCTTAGTATTTCTTCAATTCAAATCTGATGCACATCCCCAATAATTAATTTGTCAAGTGGGGAAGTATATAAGAAACATTCTTATTTCTTCTTCCTTTTTTAGTCTTACTATTTACTATTACATACTTCAGTGAACATTGGGACATCTAGCCCAAGGCTATTCACATTAATAGGCAATGGTCCATTGGTGTATCTGGAAAGGAAAGCTGCAAATACCAAGTCAGCCCTGATAACAGTTCATAGTTAAGAGTATTGGGTAGACCATTAAAATTCAATTAATTAAATAAATCACAGTTCAGTTTAGTGTAGAGAACTATTATGTAAATACAGTTAATATATTCTACCTACGAGCTAGTTAAGATTCCTCATGTGGATTCCAACATGCTTGGAAATCAACCTTTGATCTTGGAAACTATTTAGCATTATCTGTGACTATGGTGATTTCTTCAGTATTGAAAAAGAAAGCTGTTGCCACTTGCCCCAAAATAATATTTTTTTATATGAAAGCTTTCACATGCTTTAAGACATGCCCTATATTAGAAGTACATTCATCTTATTATTGAATTCTGGCTCAAATTTATCTCTCTTTCCCCTCCTCCCCTATATAACATGATTGAATATTTCGCTGATAATTCGTTTCTCAATTATAAGATAGGGAATTCTAAGTTACCAATAGAAGAGAGTTTGTAGCTCAAGGTTAAACTATGGGATGCTTGGTGTTCTTTGAGCTTGATGGGTTTCTTCCTGACATTTCATTACCAAACTAGGTAACATCATCAGGAACGCCACCATTGTAAATTAGCTGGACAAATGAATGAGAAAGAATTTAGGGCCTTATTACAATCTTTAAACCAGCTACACTCTGGTTTAGGGAGCTGCTTCATTATGCATAATACCTTGATCAGCCCTAAGCATTTTTGATGCCAGTTGCCTGCTGCCCTGTATTCGTCCTCCCTTTGTTCAGCCTTAAATGACAAGTGGGATATGCAACCAATTCATTTGCAGTTTAGTGAATGAAATGTTTTTAAAAAGTCAAAAAGGTGGCCATGTCTATGCAATGAAAGCCCCCCCCCCCGCTCCTTCTTTTACATGCCTTATGACAAATACAGGTCATGGATGCCCCTTCCCCACCCATCCTATACTCACCATTTAAGAATAGTGGAGAACCTCTGTCCTTTGTGCTGAGCCCCAAGACTCAAATAACAAATACAGCTGGTACAGAAAGTTAATTATGTGACCTGTAGCACAGCCATTCTGATTCAGGGGCACCTATTTAATAAAGCAACATTAGAAGTGTGTAGGTGCTTTTTAAGTTCTGACATATTTACCATTGTTAAAATAGAGGGGACCTTTTGCCTTTGAAGACAAGAAGGGGAAGAAACTCCCCCCCCTCCCCACTGGGTTGTAAATTATTCCAGGGCTTAATCTGAGCCAACTTTCTCCAGATGTCAGCTGCCAGCTCAGCTGCAGTACCTGCCTACAAATTCTGCAGAATCTGTTCTTTGGAATGGCTCCTATTAAAAGACAGAGTACCTCTAAAATGAGCGGATAGACACAAGAAAGCTCTTTTGCTGATTACTGTACATTCCCATTTTTTTATTTATTACTCTCTTGGTAGCAAAACTGCTGGGAAAAGATTGCCTTCTCTATTATTGCATATTTTTGTCCTTGCTGGAGGACAAGATGTTCCCTATGAGAAGTTGTTCCTGGCAGCTGATGACTCAACGAGAGCCTTCATCAACCTGGCGCCCTAGTGGGTTAGAAGGTTCACAACTCCTATAATTTTTGTAACCCAGGACTTTTGGCCAACTGCCTAGAAAGTAAGCAGCTAGAAAAAGATATTGAGATTCTGGAAAGGGTGCAAAGAAGAGCAACAAAGATGATTAGGGGACTGGGAGCTAAAACATACAAAGAACGGTTCCAGAAATTTGGTGTGTCTAATTTAATGAAAAGAAGGAATAAGGGTGACATGATAGCAATGTTCCAATATCTAAGGGGCTGCCCCAAAGAAGAGGGATTCAAGCTATTCTCCAAAGCCCCTGAGGCAGTGGTGAAATCCAAATTTTTTTTACTATCGGTTCTGTGGGCGTGGCTTGATGGGCATGGTGTGGCTTGGTGGGCATGGCTTGGTGGGTGTGGTAGGGGAAGGATGGCATGGGAAGGATACTGCAAAATCCCCAGTCTCTCCCCTCCCCTGTCGGAAGGACAACGGGGGAAGAAAGCAGTGGTGAAATCCAATTTTTTTTACTACTGGGTCGGTGGGCGTGGCTTGGTGGTCTTGGTGTGGCTTGGTGGATGTGGCAGGGGAAGGATACTGCAAATCTCCATTCCCACCCCACTCCTGGGGCCAGCCAGAGGTGGTATTGCCGGTTCTCCGAACTACTCAAAATTTCCGCTACCTGTTCTCCAGAACCTGTCAGAACCTGCTGGATTTCACCCCTGCCCTGAGGGCAGGACAAGAAGCAGTAGATGGAAGCTAATCAAGGAGAAATTTCCTGACAGTTAGAACAATTAATCAGTGAAAAGATTTGCATCCAGAAGTTATGGGTATTCTAACACTGGAGGTTTTTAAGAATAGATTGGACAACCATTTGTCTGAAATGTTGTAGGGCTTCCTTCTTGAGCAGGAGGTTAGAATAGGAGAGTCCCAATCAGCCCACGTAGAGAGGATCAGATGGGGAAAGGTGCTGGGGATTACTAGTGATTCTTGATTACCATTTTAGCATTTCCAGTATTTTATGCTGGGTTATTATCATCTTCCAATGGTAACCAGATGGTTACAATCATTTTTCCCCCCCAATGCTTTCTTACTGAACTTTGTCCTTAATGAGAAAGGAGGACAAGATAGAATAGTTGCTCAATACTTTTTGACTGAATCTTAACTTAGAAAATGAATAGGTCTTGGTTAGGTACGGTTTGAACTTTTCTCTAAGTACAGCATGCTAATATACCATATTCTTCTTCAGGAGTAGTGAACCTATCAAGAAAACAGGGCAAATTCAAACAAAACCACAGTTTTCCTGACACAAGGTACACTCGTAATTTTTTCCCCAGTCAATGATTGTGTGACTTAGAATTGTGCATAAATTTTCATTCAGGATTTCTTATGATTTATATATCATATTTTATTTATTTATCATATTTTGAAACTGCCCATTTCTCTCACAGAGTGACTCTGGGCAATAGAAATATTATTTTAAATATTGAATATAAAGGTATAATAAAATATAAATGTATTTCAGCTATTCTGAGATTTTCAACAATTCTTTATTACAGCCTTTAGGATAAAAAACTTCTGAGATGTTTTACACATTCCTAAAAAGAGAGAGGCCAAACACTATAGATTTAACTCTGCCTGAAAGGCCATTTTGCCCTAAATTCTGAGAAGGCAGATGTTGCCCTCCAGGTATTTTGAACCAACTCCAATCAACCCCATTCAATGTGGCCAGGAAGCAAGGAATCTTCGGAGTTGTCAGAAGGAAATGCAGAGCAAGGATAGGAAATTATGACTGCAGGTAGTTCGCAATTTACAATCATTCATTCAGTGACCATTCAAACAATGGCATTGGAAAAAAGTGACTTATGACCAGTTTTCACACTTTAAGACAGTTACAGCATCTCCATGATCATATGATCACTTGGTCGCTTGGCAATGGATATGTATTTACGATGGTTGCAGCATCCTGGGGTCATGTGATCACCATTTGTAACCTTCCCAGCCAGATTTTGACAAGCAAAGTCAATGGGGGAAGCTAGATTTGCTTAATGACCATATGATTCACTTAACAAGTGCAGTGATTAACAACTGCGGCAAAAAAAAAGGTAAAATAGGACAAAACTCAACTTACCAACTGCCTTTCTTAGCAATGGAAATTTTGGACTCAATTGTGGTCATAAATCAAGGACTACCTATAGTTGGATATATCATGAACATGTGGCTTTTGTGGCGCTTGGAGTTGTTCCAAAACTGTGTTAATTTTCATAGGTTCAGGCAAAAACGAGAACAAATTAGAGTCTACCACAAGCAAAGGCCAGATTTAAACAAGCCAACCCACTCAAAAAAGGGAGCCAAGTAGGCCATTAGCTAAGGTGGAATGAAAAACTAATCATAGGAACCTCCTTTTATTTAAAAAAGGGATAATTTTTCCACATGGATAGCCCTTGACAAGATTGTTCACTTAGCAACTGTTTCAAGTGACGACGCTCCCCCTCCAAAGATACTTACAACTTGGTTCCAAAGTTCCCATGGCTGGGTATCTGCCCTCACAGTCACATGACTGCATCTTGGGTGCTTGGCAACCAGCCTGCATTTACAACTACTTGTAGCTAAACTCACATTACTTACTCATGTTACCGCAGTGTATGATGTTTTTGCCAAAAAACAGTGTTTACTCCTGTTTTTGGCAAAAATGCTCATAGAGAACAATAGGTTTGCTTAAGGACTGTGGTGTTCACTTAACAACCACCACAAAAAAGGTTGCAAAATCAGATCAGTCATGTGGGTGGCTCACTTTACGACTGTTATGACTTATGACCATAATTAGCAGGCTCCGTTATAGTCATAAACTAAGGACTACCTGTAACTTCAGTTGCTACCGTTCTTTTGGTATTGGCTTCATGCTTTGTTTAGTAAGTATTACTTATTCTCGGATCTTGGATTTTCTTATGAGTTTATCAATGTGATTCTAGCTGTTTCCAGTCAAGAGATGGTAGGAACCCTTGGACACCATTGTTCCCCTGCCAACTCTGGTCTAGGACTGCAACTCCCAGAATTCTCAGAGTGTACAACTCTGAGCAGGCATTGGGGCCGTGCTCTGCTTGGAACAAAATACTGAGATAAAGGATTTTGTTACCCCAGGAGATTAAAAGGGTTTCTTAATCACTTCTCTGAATATACATTCTGTATCCATTTGTGTATTTTACCTTCAGCACTTCCTAAGCACGTAAGACTTTTTAACAGGGCTAGTGAAACATACTTAAATAAACTGAGCTAAATCAATAACTACTGAGGGATTGATCATCAGCAAATGGAGCCACAGGTTGTTTCTTACCTTTGCACGAACTAGAATTGATGGATGAATGGTACAAACACAGCGCTTGCACGAACCCCCTGCCCTCCCCACTCCTAGATTGCCATATGGTGTTCTCCTGACCTTTCTATGGGTTAGACGATTAGTTATGCTTTAACTCAGTGGTGGGCTGCAACCGGTTTAACAACCAGTTCGGTGATCGTGCGCTTCGCGCGTGCACGTGCTCTTCACACGCACACATACCTAATGTGCTTGCGCGCAGCATTCAAAATACAGCAATTTGAAGCTCAGCTGCTTACCTTCTAAGGCAGCCCCGGTAAGTAGAACAGCAGAGGCACAGAAATCAGCTGTGCTGCATGAATCAGCTGAGTCAGAAAGAAAGAAATAGGGGGGGGGGGGGGGGGGGGGGGGCCAGCTGATCATTGGAACTACCGGTTCGCCCGATCCGGTCCAAACCGGCAGCAGCCGTCCACTGCTTTAACTTCCCTGAAATAAATAGCACTAAAGCCACTTTTCTCAATGTGGCAACACCCAGAATTCCTAGCCAGTGTGTGTGTAGACTCTGTGAATTCTGGGAGTTGCAATCCTGGACCATCTTGGGAATGGGAAAGGCTGAACTGAAACAGAACTGACACAGAAACTGTTTGGTGTCGCAGTGGTGGGATTCAATTTTTTTTACTACCGGTTCTGTGGGCGTGGCTTGGTGGGCGTGGCTTGGTGGGCATGGCAGGGGAAGGATACTGTAAAATCTCCATTCCCACCTCACTCCAGGGGAAGGATACTGTAAAATCTCCATTCCCACCCCACTCCAGGGGAAGGATACTGTTAAATCTCCATTCCCTCCCCACTCCAGGGGAAGGTTACTGCAAAATCCCCATTTCCTCCCGATCAGCTGGGACTCAGGAGGCAGAGAATAGATGGGGGCGGGGCCAGTCAGAGGTATTTACCGGTTCTCCGAACTACTCAAAATTTCCGCTACCGGTTCTCCAGAACTGGTCAGAACCTGCTGAATACCACCTCTGGTGTAAGGGTTAAAGTAGTGGATTAGAAAACAGGAACTGTAAGTTCTAGGCCTCCTTTAGGCCTATGTATTGGTATGTGGGAATGACATGATGGAAGAGCCACATCCAAGGCAATTAGTCTGTAGAGATTCTCAGTCATCCAGGTCATGGGGAAGGAATGTGGGCTCAGCAAGCATCCCAGAAGGAACCCCCTTTCTGTACCATAAAGGTAATCAAGGAGAAATGTGCTTTCAGATTTGCGAAATTATAAATAATGCAGCCTTATATTAAAAGTAGAATTAGTTCATCTGGGTGTGCTCCCTTTCTGGATTATCTCATAGGGTTGTTGTGGGGAAAATAGGAGGTGGAGCATTATGCACACTGCCTTGAATTGTACATAATAAAGCATAATAAAGGGATATAGCAACTAATTTCCTTTAGATTATCTTCATGATTATTCTTTTGCAGAGCATTGTGGTGAGTTTGCCACCAGTGATGTTTGGATGTTTGGAAAGGACTCAGGATTTGCCAATGCTATAATTTAGGGAGGTACATGGAACAGAGAATGAAGTTCAGAATCCAGCTATCAGAGCAGTCAACACATTTCCAATATTTATAGCACAGATTTCTAGTCCTGAAGGCTGTTGAGATCCACCTAAAAATGTGTGGTGATCTCAAAAGCAGGAGAAGCAGCGTAATAAAAACTGCAGCAATGCAGGGTGTGTTTCTTCACTTAACACAGTCCTTTGCTGCTTCTTTTCCTCACAATTGACAAAATACCGGTAGAACACATTATGTAAAAAAAACCCTCCTTATAAATGGTTAAAAAATAAAAGAACCTGTGATGAAAAATCGAACCACATTATGCAAAATAAGGGAAGATGCTATAATGTTTAATTTGCATAATTTGTACAGATTGCCTGGTTCAACTTTTCTTGGCTGAGAGTCTATATGGCCCTTGTGTGTAATTATTATTTATTTGGTTATTTTAAGTTTGGAATACATGAAGCTCAGGGGATGCACTAACCGCAAAGGCTGCTAGGCATTGAAGAACTGGCGCTAATAAAATTTTTCTCATTCGCATCCAAAGAGAATCATGGAAGAATTAAAAGTGCTTGCATATCTTTGTGGTGTAATCCTTCATGCCTGGATCCAAATGGAAATTGCATTGATGCATGTAGGTTGCCCTCAACTGCTGAATGTGTACAGGTAGTCCTCAACTTACAACAGTTCATTTAGTGACCATTCAAAATTACAATGGCACTGAAAAATGTGACATGACCATTTTTTTCACACTTACAACCACTGCAACATCCCCATGGTCATGTGATCAAAATTTGGACATTTGTCAACTGACTCACATTTATTATGGTTGCAATGTTCTTGGATCATGCGATTCCCTTTTGCAACCTTCTTGACAAGCAAAGTCCATGGGGAAGCCAGATTCACTTAACAACCGTGTTACTAACTTAACAACTGCAACGATTCACTTAACACCTGTGGCAAGAAAGGTTGTAAAATGGGGCAAAACTCACTTACCAACCGCCTTTCTTAGCAATATAAATTTTGGGCTCCATTGTGATTGTAAATCGAGGATTACCTATGGTTACACATGAATTGTATATTGTTTGAACAGAGTCCCAAAATGCTGTTACAGAATCATGGCATATATTCCTAAATCTGCCTTCATTATTACTTGTTAAACTGTGAACAGCCTAAGGCGTATTAATAGCTTCTTCTTTTTAGAAAAAAGAATTCCAGTGCTAATCTCATGCAGTGCAGTGATTCTGTTCAAATAATAGAAGCAAGTACAATGGGTAAGAGATGAAGCTTTTCCCCAGTTCCATCCAAACCAAATGCATCTCCTGACCAGATTATGGTTGCACAAAGCTGTGTCTTCTCTAGGTAAGCACAAAGGGAGCCCAGCTCCAGGTCAGGCAGGAGAAAGCTTATATAGAGCCAAACCAAACCTCGCAGCATTCAGCCTAATGAGAGAGGGCATGGGACAATACAGCAAAACTGCCAGAATGACTAGATTAGCGGCACCAGGGGTGAAATCCAGCAGGTTCTGACAGGTTCTGGAGAACCGGTAGTGGAAATTTTGAGTAGTTCGGAGAACCGGCAAATACTGCCTCTGGCTGGCCCCAGAGTGGGGTGGGAATGGAGATTTTGCAGTATCCTTCCCCTGCCATGCCCACCAAGCCACGCCCACAGAACCGGTAGGGAAAATTTTTGAATTTCACCCCTGAGTAGCACACATTTTTTTTCTGCTGCGGGCGACACAGTTGTGTGCCTGGGCCTCCCCTCTAGAAAATCATGTCTGGTGCTCGGATGAAAAGCTACATTTCATTTCATTTGATTTCAACTTGCTTAATTATGTTCAGTTGGCACATGTTCTTCTTCAGTAATTTATTTAATGATTTTCCCCTTCTGTCGCATTAAAAATTACTGTATTATTTTTTTTTCCCCTCCAGAAAATACATATTTCAAACTGGAAAGACATCTTAGATTCAGCAAAAATAGAGTAACTGAGGCAGATTAATGTGTTTGTTTTCTGCCTGATTGCCTTTGAAACAGGCAATCAAACTCATGGCTGTCCACCCAGTTTTAGGTTAAATCAGTACAATTTAGTAACGATTTGATGGGGTCCCTTGCTCAAGGCTTTTGGGGGTTGTACGTTGCACAAGTCACATCTAGCTAAACAGGCTATATCACATCTGGGTAGAGAACGAGGAAAGAACAAAGCCAAGAAGGTTCCTGTCTGGAACCCGCACTGCATATCGGACATTAATACAATTGAGAGAGTCCAAAAATATTTCACGAGAAGAGTCCTCCACTCCTCCACTCGCAACAGAATACCTTATTCCACCAGACTTGAAATTTTGGGCTTAGACAACTTAGAACTACGTCGCCTTAGAACCGATCTAAATGTAGTTCATAAAATTATCTGCCACAATGTCCTACCTGTCAATGACTACTTCAGCTTCAACCACAACAATACACGAGCACACAATAGATACAAACTTAA
>QLTV01002534.1:1735943-1761512 GCA_003457575.1 Thermophis baileyi | reverse complement strand
TCCACCTCATCTATCTGTATACACCTTGATTATGTTTATGTTTATACTTATACCTGCTATCTTGTACATGTTTGACAAACAAATAAATAAATAAAGGAGCTCCAGGAAGAGTCCTTGTAACAAATGCAATGGGGTTTCCTTTTCCCAAAATTCAAAGAGTCTTGAAAATAGTTCCCTGAGACTTTACATTATTTCTGGCCAAGGCAAACTGCAACACCCATCTTACTTTTTTAGATGTGCCTCTTCCTTGGCACTAGAAAATCACATTCGTGTTATCTTCTATAATGTCAGAGAAGAAGAAAAAAGGAATGTTTGAACATGCCACATACACATCTAAGTCCGTTCTCTGTGCAGATGTAGGAAATCACAAACTTGACTTTTTTAAAAAGAGAATGGCTATTTTAATGGGAATGTGGTGTCCTAACCAATGCATGAAATAGTCTGACCCTCTATGTCTGTCTTGTGTAAACAGCAATTTTGCAGGAAGCTAGGGAGGAAAAGCAGACAGGAAAATAGTAGATATTTAGCATCTCTGGAAAGGGTAGACAGGGGGACCAGTGGCTCCAGAACTGAACACAAATTGCACTAGGGGAAGCAAATGCAGGTTAGCAGGATGTAGAGAGCCACAAGTTTCTCACCCATTGTAAAGGAAAATATTTGGGAAGTGGTGGACTGAGTTGGCTCCAGAAGTTGGCCAAGTGGTCATTGTATGGAAGAGCTGTGGAAGAATTCCTGCCCAGCAGAGGTGGGGTTCCTCCTGGTTCACACTGGTTCTATAGAACCGGTAGCAAACGTCATGGATCCGGTTCTGTCGGTGCTGGTCCGTGGACGCCGCCATCTTTTTTAAAAATTTTTACTATTTTTTTTCTTCTGTGCATGCGCCATCTTGTTTTTGGCTTTTTTTAAATTTTTTGTGAATTTTCACCACTGTGCATGCGCACAGCCAAGCAGCGTGCAATGCGCGCACAGCCACGCGGCACGGGAGGAAGCGAACCGGCAGTGAGGTAAGTTAGGAACCCCCCCCCGCTGCCCAGGTTGTACTACCATTTCCATTCAGTACAGAATATAGAAGGAAGTTCATATATTAAATATATGGGTTTAATTGCATGTAACATCTGAAGCTCTTTCCCAGCCTGTTAACTTCTTATAATAATATTAATGTTTTAATTATAGAGTGATTTTTGTAATTACTGTTTTTATGGTTTTATTGTATACTGCCCAGAGTCACACTTTTGAGACGAGTAGCATAGAAATATGATATATAGATATGTCCAAGTAGACCCTACTTAGCTTGCATTTCCTGCTCCATCCATTTTAGGTGGACCCACAAGGACGATTGTGTCTTCCCACAAAGCAGAGTTGGGGGAATAGCAAAAATCCTTTGAAAAGCCAGGCTGAATGGCATTGTAATTTACAAACCTAACTTTGATTCCTTTACTATTTTCTTCTCTTAGGAATGACATGCCAAGCCAGAACCTCTTATACAGAAGATGAAGTCCTCTGGGGCCACAGGTTCCTCCCTGTGATGTCACTGGAAGATGGCTTTTTCCGTGTGGATTATTCCCAATTTCATGGCACCTTTGAAGTTCCAACTCCTCCCTATAGTGTGAAAGAGCAAGAAGAGAATTTGGCTCTCCCATCACCTCTGAATACCCCTACTGGGAGTCATAGGAGTCGACGGGAAAAGATCTCCTCTCTTGACTGTCTCGAATTTTTTGAAGAGAAAAGCAATCGTCTTCCCAGCAAATTCCAGAGGCTTTGTACTGGGAAGGGGGATCTCCAGAGAGGTATTCCAAGCCTTTGCTCCCCCAGTGTTGAGAAAGCTTGCAGTACTGGTGACCTCTTGAAAATCCAGCAGATCAGTTCTGTATGCAACATGGAGGAGGAAGGTGAAAAGCTGAAGTTGGCCGCCTTCAAAACCAAATCAGAGCTCCTGGCTCGGTCCACTGGGAACCTCGAATTCCAACAGAGACCTCAACTCCTGCATACCCTGGGGGCAAGATTGGAGGATCATTTGCCTGCCAAGTTACGAAAAATGAATTCAGGGCTTTTCTCTTAAAAGAGCAGACAGACAACAGGTTGCATTTTAAACTTCTAAAATTTTCACGATGTTGTTAGGAAGAAGATTCTGACAAAGCTGATCTGTGCTGCTATGCCAATTCAATTTCATAACTACAGTTTAAAAACCAAAATAATTTCACTCAAGAATAATTGGTAATAAAGTGGTGTGGTAAGAAGGGATATATAGTAGGTGAAAGTTAGGTGAAAAATATATTCTGTTATGTATAGATTATTTGTTTTGTTTTTCTTTTTAAGTTCTATCCTTTCTCCTTTTGAAGCATGCTTGTTTATATGTGTTCATTTTGGGATTTCCTCTTTGGAAAAATAGACTGGAAACAGGTATTATAAAGCAAAAATACTTCCATGTGTATTCTGGATGTCATTCTGTCTCCATCTGAACAGTTGCGCACATCAGGAACCAGGCAAAAGCATCTGCAGGGAGGCAGGTTAAAAAAAAATGAAAATAGAGGTCCTTGCAACATGATGGTGTACTGTTGCTTTCATTGTTTTAACTAAAGCATTGGGTCCTGCAGACATTTCTGGGATCCAGGCATGTAGCAGGATTACTGTTGGGCTTCAGAAATTTGGATCCTTTACATTTCAAGAATCAGTGCTAAAAGCAAGGAACTCATAAACTATGATGGTACAGACGTGTTTCTGCAAAAACACCCTTTCAATATTGAGAAGGATGCCGCCTTGACTTTCTTGCAGCAAAGATAATTATTGGGGTTATATAAAAAGATAAGAGTCCCTAATCCTTGGGGTCCCTAATCCTTGGGCCGCAGCCCACTACTGGGCCGTGGTCCATTCGTAACCGGGCTGTGGAAGCAGCGTGTGCACACGCATGAAGCTCCATTTGTGCAAGTGATGGGCGCACGTGCCCCCTGCTTGCGCAAATGGAGCTGAGTTGCGCTTGCCTGTCACTCATACAGAACCATCCTCTCTCTCCCCCCCCCTCCCCGGTCTGCAAAGCCAGAAAGGTTGGGGAATGCTGTCCTGAGTCAAGTTTGAGTTCTGGTATTTTACTTGGCAATGTTACAGAATTGGGTATGTGGGATGTTCCTGGGGTGAGTAAGATGAGCTCTCCATTTACTGCTAAGCTATATCTCCCTGCATCTCTTACTGTTGGCTATATTGACCAATGATGTTGGAAACCAAAAGTGAAGATTGCAACTGCAATCATGTTACTGAAGTCACCTTCTTGACTTTTTCTATTTTTTGACACTAACCTTCTTCCATGGACACTTCTGGTTCAGGATCCTCTCAAAACATATGTCTCTGCCCCATTTTTGTCTTAAAAGCTTTCAGGATCATCATCTGCTTGGTGCTTTGGCCTGAATTTTTAGTCCTGATTATTTAATTTTCCTGACCTTTTTCTTTACACATAGTAGCTGCCATTTCAGCACATTCCTGTTGTAGGAGATGAAGGTAGGGAGCGTTCTTCAAACCTAAAGCCTCTGGATCTGAATGTAGTCAGGGCTGACTTAGCACCTAGATCAGGGGTGGGTTCCACTTACCTTCCCCACCAGTTCGCATTGCGATGTTTTGCATGCGTGCACGCGCTCCACTCGCACGCACGCGCGCGTTCCCTCACGCAATTTTGCTTCCGCACATGCTCAGTAGCTGCAAACAGCCCGAAACTCAGCTGAGGAGCTGATCAGCTGTGCTTCGGGCAAAGGAATAAAGGTCAGTATAAACCCTGGGGCGGGCGTGAGGGCCCTTTTTCAAGCAGCAGAAGAGGAAAAACCTTCCAAACAATAAAAAACTCGCAAAAAAATCACAAAGTAAGATGGCGGCACCCATGGACTGGCACCGGCCAATCCACTTCAGTGACATCACCAGCGGGTCGCTACCGGTTCGGGCGATCTGGTCCGAACCAGGAGGAACCCACCCCTGATCTAGATGTCACTAGGAATTACGATGTGGCCCCCTGTGGATTTGGAGACCAACACATGATCTCTTGTTCATCTGCCCTGGAAAAGGAGGCCACAAAGGGAAGGTGGGCATTTGAATTTACAAGACAATTGGAATTGCCAATGCCAAGAACTAAGTCTATGTTGGAGCATTGTGGGAAACGGAAATGCTACCCGCTGTTGCCAGACGAGCCTACTCAGGTGAAGGGTTATCAATGCCTGCTACTTATACTTGGCTTAGGTCTAATTCAGACTTGAAGCCAACAGAAAACTTACTGTTTTCACTTTTTATTACTACCCCATAGCACACCAAGAACCAGTTTGGTGTAATGGCTAAGGCATCAGGCTAGAGACCAAGAGACCGTGAGTTCTATCCCCCCACCTTAAGTACAACGTCAGCTGGGTGACCTTGGGCCAGTTGTGCTCTTTCAGTCTCAGGAATGAGGCAATGGCACACCTCTTCTGAAATCTTGCCAAGAAAAATGCAGGGACTTGCTCAGACAGTCACCAGGAATCACAGCACAGAATAACATCTGATTCCTGCATCTAAATATGCTCAATGTAGATGAAACAGGAAGCGCCATGCCTCATGGCGATCACTATAGCTACGGATGAAGCTACGATCAAACGTTTCCCTTTTGCAACAGTGTCAGCCTAACTGTTGCAGATTTCTTTTTCCTTTCTGATGTCTTATTTTCCTCACTTTTCCTTTTCCATCTTCCTAACAGTGTATGCAGGTTTCCACAGCTGGGGAATAAGCCAGTCTTCTCCGAGAGGTGCCCTTGAGATGGGTGAGATGAGATTCCTGTCGTTATTTTCATGGGTGTTCTGAAGATGCTGAGCTGACAAAAGTTGGATTTGGGAATGACTGTATGAACTCTTTTCCTGGGTGTGAAGTTTCTTCCTTTGGGAGATTCCTCACAATTTCAGCCTTTGAACTTTTCAGTGGTAATTGCCTGGTTTGGGTGTTCAGGTTAAATTAGGAAAGTGTGAAGATTCCTTCGAATGGTGTCTCAGTTCCTAGTGACTGTGTGGAATCATCTTTTACCTCATATGGAAGCGGTTTTTCTATTGCTTCCAACTGGGATTTTTTGGACTTCCTAGTCTAGCCTTCCCAGTCTTGGCCATCCCTCATGATATTTCATCCAACCATGAACCAGTCTCACCCTGCGTAGCTTTCCTGGGATGAGCCAAGGTCAATTAGGAACTGCCATCTGCTAAGGGCTAAGCGCATATAAACCTCATAAAGGATCAGGATTCCAATGGTGAGGGGGCATAAGAACCACTCGACTGTATTTCGTTCTCCCAAAGACAGACTTCTGAGTCCTGCTGAATCAGGCAGCAGCAGCAGCCAAGGTTGAGAGACAGAGAGATTTTCCTCATGATGGGAATTGCATGGCAGACTCTGTCAAACAAAGTCAGTTTTTATCCCTCCCCCCAAAGGGACAAATGATTTCCAAAAAGGGTAACCCTGTTTGTCTGAATCAGTGTAAAATAACCGATGTGGAATCCCAGGAAGGCTGTAAGGGGAGAAGTTGCTTCTTTTACAACCCTGCCAGCAAGTAACCCCTTTTACGCAGAAATGCCTCCAGAACGTCTAATGTTAAATGATTTTGACTGTGTCAGAATGGAAAAGTTAGTACATGGATGAAACTGATCATACTATCTGTACTGAATTAATTTAATTTCCATTCAATTTAAATTCAATTTAAACTCCACCCAGTCTGGGACTCCTTTTTTCATATGCCACCCAAAAGAGGTCTGAAAATGCTTCTAAATTCTTGAAATAGAAGTGGATTTTTCATTCCATTCCATTTCATTCTTTCTTGCATTTAATGCTATTTAACTTTTCTATTCCAATACTACTAATATGAGGGAAAATACTCTGCTTCCAGAATTGACATATCTGTTATCCTATTTAGCCATTTGGTAGAATGAAAAGGCTTGGGATCCAACCCAAAACACAAAAACAATTTCAGCCAAAGGCCACACAAAATCACAGGAAATGAAGCAATGGGGAGGGAATTTTTCACAGACCACCAGAGAAGTCTCTACAGAATTCCCTTGGGAAATATAATGTTTGCCCTAAAGTGACTTTTATATATATGTACTTAGAATCATCCCACCTGTAAAGCCATCTGGCGAGTCAAGGGAGGATGTGAGCCTCGATCGTCTTGTTTCCAGGCCAACTTCAACCCCTACACCTGTTCGCATTGCATGTCTCTTCCATTCTCATTCTCAAAATTGGTTGAGCTAGATAAGGGAAGAGAAATGTGGGTCCTCGTAAATCACTGGTAGATTGGGGGTATAATTTTGCCTCTCCCAAAAAAAAAATAATGTCCATGACAAGAACTTCCCCAATTTTATGCCCTTCAACTGTGTTAAGCTAAGTGTTAAGTCTCGCCATCTTTAGCCAGCAAGCAAACTGCTGTGCTGATTGTAAATGATGGGAGCCTGTACATTGAGGGGCATCACTCGGATTAAACTGGATCATATCATCAGAGGCACCAGCTAAGTGCCCTGGATCAGGTAAAAAGATCAAGAAGTGCCTGTGTGTTTGAAGCCCAGTCCTTTTCCTTTCAAAAACAAGGAAAAGCAAGAGAGAGATAATTATACATTTAACTGACAGGCATGAGACTAGCTTGGAGAAACAAGTGCATCTATAGGGGAATCAGAAAGGTCAAGAGGGCACCTGCATGTAAAAAAAAAAACAAAGGCAGAGTTTTGATTATGCAGTCATGTCATCTTGACTAGAGAGAGAGGGAAGAGGGAGAAACTCTAGCCTCAGAGGCACAGACAGCTAGGGTGTGTGAAACCAGAGCAATAATAAGGTGTTGTTGTTTTTTAATTTGGATGGAAAGGAATAAAAAATATAAATACTTGGATTCAATGTCAATGACATGCAAAAAGTGCAGTCTGTAGCAATTTAATTTAGGCTTAAATACGTGTAAGAAATGTCCCTTCACGGGAACAATAATTTTAAACTCTAATTGAATTGTTTCAGACCTTCCTTTTTGGCATTCCACCCTTGTTCTGCCCTTTCCCAATTTTTGTTGCTCTTGCTGTTTTTCAGCACACAGCAGATGACTGCACCCCACTCTAAGCATTTAAGGAAATGTGCCCTAATCAATCCGTGTTTATGCCTTTATAAAGTGTGTTGCTCTTCAGGATGTTCCGTGGCTGTTATATGTGGGGGACATTGTGGGGTGGAGAAGAGAAGCGTACCAAGTTATGTAAACCTGAGTATTTAAAACTCCTCCTTTGGTTCTCTCTCAAATGTAATGGAATTACAATCTCTGAGGAATCTCCAAACTGAAAAATAATCTCTTGAGGAAGAGATTATTATCTGGATGGAGCTAAATCTCCCTGAATTTGATAATACAAAATACTGAGATATTCTTCTATTCACACCTTGGTAGCTTCTCATCCACTCAGCTGTCAGCCTGAAATTTCCCCATATTCTCTCTCTCTCTCTCTCTCTCTCTCTCTCATTCCTCTCTCTCTCTCTCTCTTTCTCTCTCTCTCTCTCGCTCTCTCTCTCGCTCTCCCTCTCCCTCTCCCTCTCCCTCCTTCCCTCTCTCTCTTTCTCTCTTTAATATGACAAATTCCAGAGGGGTTGCAAGGCAAGTCTGTTGCGGCAAAATAACACAGAGACTTCAGCCATGTAAAACAACAACAACAACAACAACAGATTTATTGCAATTTGCCATCAAGGCTTTTGTCATAATAAATCTGTCAGTTTATGAGAGACCACAATATTTTGTAAAAATCCTTTCTCCCTCCCCCCCCCTTCCATGGATCTTCAGTAGCTAAAGTATCTGCTGCCAATCAGCCACTTCTTGCACTGGTGATGTGCTTTTTATAAATGTGGTAACTCATTTATTATTAGTAGTATTAGTGTGAAATATTCTTTACAATTGTAATCAAAAGAAGAACAGAGGAAAAAAATAAATAAATCCCCCTAAATTAAAGAGAAAAGAAAAGATTTACAGTCATTGGAAAATTAGTAAAAAGTTCCTTTTATGGTAGGAAGGGAAAAAGGAAGGAAGAAAAGTAAAAACAATTCCCCACCTGTAGGATTCTAGAAATCCAGCTTGCCAAAGGATTTTTAAAAAATAATACTATATAGCTGGTGAGGTGCGCCCCCTGGTGATAAAGTGTGAAATGGCAGACCTGACAGGAAAAAATACTGTTCTGTTTCTGGCAACAATAAAACAATGTAAGGCCTGTTCCCACATAATGTCACATAAATGTCAGAATCTACAGAAGTACTACCTGAATATTGCCAAATGATGTTTATTTTCAACGTTCTGATGTTCTTTGAACTAAAAGAACAAAAAAGCAAAGATGGGAAGCCTTCTTCCTGTAGTGTTTCAGACAGCTATAGGGAAATTTTTGTTTTAGACTATTATCACCTATTTCCTCAAATTTCCTCAAATAAGTCTGACTATTCTCACCTCTATGGAGACTTTTCCCCTCCTTCTGTTTTATCACCTTCTACACAGGTAGACCTTGACTTACGACCACAATTGAGCCCAAAATGTTTGCTGCTAAGCAAGACAGTTGTTAAGTGAGGTTTTCCCCATTTTATGACCTTTCTTGCCACAGTTGTTAAGTGAATCACTGCAGTTGTTAAGTTAGTAATATGATTCTTAAGTGAATCTGGCTTTCCCATTGAATTTGCTTGTCTGAAGGTTGCAAAAGGTGATTACATGACTCTGGGACCCTGCAACCGTCATAAATACATGCCAGTTGCCAAACGTCTGAAATTTTTTTTTAACAGTTTATACATTTTCTCTTTACATACATAAGTGCTTTGTGAACAGTGTATTGTCTGGATCAATTTGCTTACATAATAGTACTTTTCCAGTTCCTAATTTCTACCTCTATTATTCAACCATTGATAAAAAAAAAAGTCCCATGTTTGAAAATATTCTGTATCTTCTTTTTCTTTTATCTTTAATGTCAATCTGTCCATTTCTGCACAGTCTAGTATTTTTCTAATTACATCTTCTTCAGTAGGTATTTCTTCATTTTTCCAGTGCTGTGCAAATACAATTCTTGCTGCTGTCAAAACATGTAATATTAAATATATATTCCCTTTATCATACTTTTCTGGTACTATACCTAACAAAAATATTTCTGGTTTATAATCTATATGCTGCTTTTACATTTTTTCTAACCATGCATGTATTTTTGTCCATTTTTTTTTACTTTTGCCACATGTGATAATATGTATCTGGTATCTGATTACATTTTCTAATATTTGGCAGACATGTTTTTAAACATCTTTGCTAATCTCACCGGTGGTAAGTGCTATCTATAGAACATTTTATATAGGTTTTCCTTATAAGAAGTTGCCATTGTCAACTTATTGTTTCTTTCCTAAATTTTTTGCCATTTGTCTAATTCTATAGTGTATCAAAAAAAAATGCCCATACTATCATTATCTCTTTTATCTGTTCATCTTCCATTTTTAAGCTTAATATGAAGTTGTATATTTTCTTTATTAACTTTTCATCTACCGCTAATATTATTTGATCAAATTTTGTTTTCTCTTTATAAAAGCCATGTCTTGATATCTTTCTCGTATCTCAATCGTATTTGCATGTGCGGCCACCATGATAAGTCAACACCTTGATTCTGCAATTTTTGTTTAGTTTTAAGTTCCGCATTCAAAATATCTTTATATGTTAAGATTTTTTTCCAGATTTACTACATTTGGATGTATAAATGCTTCCATTGTTGAGAGCCAGACTGATATTTTCATATAAATTTTTGCTTTCACTTTTTCCCATACCAGAAACAGGGTGTTTCTTACATAATATCTTTGAAAATATCTATAAGTTTTATTTTTATCATACCATAGAAAGGCATGCCATCCTAATTGGAGATCATGACCTTAAAAAAAAAATCTTCTATGTCTGAGAGTTATCCATTCCCAAGCATCTGAATTTTGATCATATGACCATGGGGATGCTGCTACAATCATAAGTGTGAAAAACAATCATAAGTCACTTTTTTCAGTGCCATTGTAACTAAATGATCACTAAACAAATGGTTGTAAGTTGAGGACAACTTGTAATTGTGTATTTACAAAGTTTCTCTCACAAGAACCAACTGCATGCATCTGGCACAGTGGCTTAATCTATAAAAATCTATTAAAAAATAGGGTTAGAGTTAGGAATATCCATAAACCAACAATCAAAAGCTTGTTGGTTCAAAAGCTTGAGAAGAATGGTTCAAAAGCTTGAGAAGAATAGCAGAGTTACCATTTTGGAGAGGTGGCGCAGTGGTTAGAGTGCAGCACTGCAGGCTACTTCAGCTGACTGCTACCTGCAGTTCAGCGGTTCAAATCTCACCGGCTCAAGGTTGACTCAGCCTTCCATCCTTCCGAGGTGGGTAAAATGAGGACCCAGGTTGTTGGGGGCAATATGCTGACTCTGTGAACCGCTTAGAGAGGGCTGTAAAGCACTGTAAAGCGGTATATAAGTCTAAGTGCTATTGCTATTAACTACTGCCTTATTTTGTGTTTAATTATATTTTACACAGCAGTTAAGAATAAAATAGCCTAAATTGAGATCTAGGTGTTTACTTAAATTGTTAGCTTTATTTATTTATCCACATTTATTTATTGAGCAAGGGTATAAGCTGTTGGGTTCAAATCTGACTCTGAGCACCATACAATTCCTCATCTTCGTAAATTCAGATTAAGATATCTGAATTCAATTAAACATACCAATACAATTAAAGCCAAATCAATAGGGGGGGGGGAGAAAAACAGAAAAAAAAAGATACGAAGTAGCTTCTGATATTCTTCATTAGTTATAAGGTGTTGTTGACAGTGCTAAAAAATAAGGAACAGACACAATCAGGACTGTAGAGCTGTAGTACTAACTACCCAACCTTGAGTCATCAGGAAATTCATATCAGCATGAAAAGTGACTGAATTCTGTTCTGGGCTACAAAAATTTGAGCAACCAGATCATTTTTTCTTCTGCTATCATGATTGTTTAGATTTTTGCAGCCTAGAAGTTATATCTACCCTCCACAATCTTTCTTTCAAGCCCTTGCAGCCACATAATTTCCTTCCAAGATGACAGGTGAAATGATATAATAGATTTTATGCACCCCAGACTGCCCTTAGAAAATCTTGGAATAGGTGGGAAAATATTACTTAGTACAGCTAAGGATTTCGTAATTGAATCTTTCTTATGGTTTAGAACTGAGATGAAGGCAGCAGCATGGAGCAAAGCAGACAAATAGGGCATTTTTGTGTCATGATTAAGTGGGAACTCAAAAACAGTAACTGTGAGAGGAACCTTGGAATCTTAGTGGACGATCACTTAAATATGAGCCAGTAGTGTGCGGCAGCAGCCAAAAAAGCTAATATAATCCTTGGTTGTATAAACAGAGGCATAGAATCAAAATCACGTTGAAAAAAGTAGTAAGGCCACACCTGGAATACTGCATCCAATTTTGGTCACCACAATACAAAAAAGATGTTGAGACTTTGGAAAAAGTGCCAAGAAATCAATTAAGATGATTAAAGGCCTGGAGACAAAAACATATGAAGAATGGTTGCAGGATTTGGGTTTGGCTAGTCTAGAGAAAAGAAAGACTAGGGGGGGACATGATAGCAGTATTCCAGTATTTGAGAGATTACCACAAAGAGGAGGGGGATAACTTTTTCAAAACACCAAAAGGCAAGACAAGAAACAATGGATAGAAACTGATCGAGGAGAGAAGCAACCTGAAATTAAGGAGAAACTTCATGACAGTGAGAACAATTAACCAGTGGAACAGCTTGCCATCAGAAGTTGTGGGTGCTTCATCACTGAAGGTTTTTAAGAGGAGACTGGATAGTCACTTATCTGAAATAGTATAGGGTCTCCTGCTTGAGCAAGGGGTTGGACTAGAAAACCTCAAAGGTCCCTTCCAGCTCTATTCTGATTGATTGACTGACTGATTGATTGACTGACTGACTGACTGACTGACTGACTGACTGACTGACTGACTGACTGACTGACTGACTGACTGATTGATTGACTGATTGATTGATTGATTGATATGGCCAACAATTCACTAGTGGAAGGAATTAGCTTATTGTTGGTGCCTTTAAAAGGTAGCAGAACTGAGACCTTGTATATGGAGCCAGAGAAAGAGCATGAGAAAGTGAAGCATGGAAAGGCAAAACCATAAGTAATATGAATCTTATTCTGTTTTTACTCTTTCCAAGAGCAAACCCAGTTAAGAGTGAACAAGATTGAAGTGAAAGTCTGCAGAAACTTTACAAAAGACAGTACCCTATGATTCCACCCAGTATACATTTGTATGGAGTTATATATATATTTTTCTGGAACATGAAAAACAGGCAGAGGGAAGATTGCCAGCCCCCTTTGTCAGCTATAGTTTTAAGAATATTCTTGAACCCATGGTAAAATAGAGTAATACAATTAAATGATGGGAGAGGCATTGCTTTATTTGAAAATATAGTTCTCCAGAAAAAGGGGGAGGGGAAGCAGCATCTTCATTTACTTTCTGGTCAATTGGTACTTTGTGGTTAGATGGACTTGATCATCATGACAATCATTTGTGACAGTGCTTACAACTTGCTTTCAAAATGTGAGAAATCATGAAAAAAGCTGATATTTTGCTGACTCCTGTTCAATGGATATTTCTTTCATTTTTGCCCAGAGAATCTCCAGACAGCAAAGTTGCTTCCTTCACTTCCTATTTCAGATTTCCAGCAATTTTTATAGGCTAAGCTATGAAACAGATTGGTTGAACAGCATCCAAATTTAACTGGGTTGAATTTGAATCTTTATTTCCCCTAGTCCTAGCTTTCAAACTAAAGGTATAAGAAGGCAGGGAGAAAAAAGAAGAAATTAAACCAGGATAAAATTTGCATCTTGGATCAAACATCAAACATGCCATCACCGTGGGAAGGATGCTGTGAAGGGAACCCGGAGAAGAATTAGCTCTATTAAGAAGAGGCCCTTGAGCACCCCACTCTACTCAGCTGAAATGTTCTTTCAGAATGATCCTTGTTTTAAGTAATTGTAATGCTGGTAAGTGTTAATAACATTTGATAATGTTGCTTCAGAAGCAAGCATTAGAATGAATGTGGTCAAGGAAGCTGAAAAAGAAGTCTGGAAGCTTCTGGGTAGAATAATATAGCTTTTACAGCTAGCACTAGGAATTTGGAATTTCTTTGTTTTTTTCCAATCCAGCCACCCTAATCAAGTTTTTAATTTCTTCTTTAGTTTGGCACAATGAATGATTGGCCAGTTGAAGGAAAGGCCATGAGACACACACACCCCTAAAAACCTAGTCTCTGTAGGAAATTATTATTTGCAGACATTTTCCAATTAGTTGCTAGTGCATAAGAAGTAATGGAAACAGCTTAATTAGTGGGGGGGGGGGGAAATCTCAGAACATGCTTTCTCTTAATGTAGTTGTGGAACAAGGCAACTACCTGAACAGGGAAATTGAGGGTCACAAGAACAGGGAATAGGTTATTATGTTGAAATATATATATATAGGTTTTGCAGGCATGTCAAAGGCAATGACTTGTGGAAGGAGGACCTTGAACTAATTATGGCATGGTGTGCTACTTGTTACTGGAAATTAGGGGCAAAAGTGCTGATTATTGCTAGATAATTCAAATGCAAGTTAAACAATGTTAATAAATGGCTGGATGACTTAACAGGAGTTGTCTTAAGGAGGGCTTATGGAGAAATATATATGAAAACTGTACTGTTGAAGGAGTGGCCTTTGCACAGGCCTAGTGGGAGTGATCCCTCTGTGTCCTTCCTTTTGCGCAAAATAAAGCTTTTGCAAATCTCCATTTCGGTGTGTAGTTTTATTGGGCATTGCACGCTGGGCAGAACCGGTTTTCTGGGACAACACAGTTGTGATCTATGGCCTTCCTGCTTAGTTTGCTGCCCAGATATTAGCTGGGAGAGATCTTTGTCAAGACTCTTGCTCTCCTTTCTGATATTTCACTTTCAGTGAGATTTGGACTGGATTATTCCTCAGGTAAGGATACTTCCTCTTACTCAAGGCCTCAGTTTGTACTTTGGGCACAGTATGCAAAACCTAGCCCATTTGAGAGATCTATAATGCTGGGAAATGTGGAAGGAAATAGAAGACGAGCAGCTACAAGATGGAAGGATTCAGTTACAGTGGCAATGGGTGCACTGTTAGAAGACCTCAAAGATCAGGTTAGGGATAGATCATCGTGGAGAAAATCTACCTGCAGTATGTGAGAACTAAAAGTCAACTCTGATTTCATGTCAGTCAGTCAATCAATCAAAGATATTTTCAAAAAAAACTCCAGCCACTGTAATGCAAGCCCTTGGGCACTATATTTACGCTGAGATCTACCCAGATGCTCTTGTCGGTACATAAAAGAAAAATCTGGATGATAACCAAATGACACAAATATATTTATCAAGTGTGCCCCTGATCTTGAATTTATAGAGCAAAAGACAGTGCCCATAGATGTATTCCATAAGACATACTCCTTGCTTTCACACAATATTAAGTTCAGTTAACATTTTTTATTCTTATAAAGTAATATAAAATACAAAGTACAAAGTAAATAGGAAAGGAGTGGGGAGGGAAAAGGGAAGGAGAAGTGAGGAAAGATAAGAAAAAGGAAAAAAGAAGCATTGACTTCCGACTCTCTCTGTTACAGTAAAATAAGGCATTAACATCAAATCACAACTTTTTACTTTTTCCTAATAGTATAAACAAGCCATTTCCATTAAGATCAATCAGTCTAATCGGTAAAACCCAAAGTCAAAGTTTCGTTCTTCTCCACATCAAGCACGAAGTTCAGAAGTGGTCTCCATGTGGAAACAAAAGTACTTAGTTCTTTTCTTTAATTAAGGTGGTCAATTTTGCCATTTCGGCCAACTTCATCAATTTCTGCAACTAAACAAAATGTTAAGTCAAATCAAATCCATATGCTCTCCAGAAGAGGAACTCAGAGGTTAACACAAACTGAAAAAGAGAGAGGCCACACCGCTAATCAGGATGGGGATTGATAGTCTGGCAAGATATAATGTGTGATCAGAATGTGTTACTCATCTAGTCACCAAGGCAATAAACCATAAATAATAAACAGGGCAATACAGGAATGGCCCAAGGAAGAAATGTAGATTCAAATCTCCTTTTTAGTCCTTATGCAGGTCGGCCTCGAATTACATTCCCAACTGAGCCCAAATTTTCCATTACTAAGGAAGACAGTTGTTAAGTGAGTTTCGCCCCATTTTACGCCCCATTTGCCATAGCTGTTAAGTGAATCACTGCAGTTGCATTAGTAACATGTTTGTTAAGTGAATCTGGCTTCCCCATTGACTTTGCTTGTCAGAAAGTCACAAAAGGTGATCCCATGACCCCAGGACACTGCAATTGTCATACATACCAGTTGCCAAGTGTCTGAATTTTAATCAAGTGACCATGGGAAAGCTGCAAAGGTTATAAGTGTGAATAGTCATTAAGTCACTTTTTCCAGTGAGATTGTACTAACTTAAAACGGTCACTAAACGAATGGTTGTAAGTCAAGGACCACCTGTAAAGCAGATTCCAAAAGGGTCACTGTAAAAGATAGGAGGTGGGAGTGTCAGCTTTTCTGCCAGGCAAACAGGCAGGCACCCATTAAAGAGATGCGGGCAACCTTTTATCTGGCTGTATTTTTCCATCGTTTCACTTCCTGGTATCTGGAGGCAGCAAGGGAAGAAGTGGTGTTTTTGTTTTTGTTTTTTTGCTTTTTCTTTCATGTATTTATTTACTTTTAAAAAATTATATGGCCACCCAACCCACTCTCAATGACTCTTGGTGGCTTACAAAGATGAAAACCCAATATAAAAACAATAAAAGAGAGAGAGCCGAGGTGGCGCAATGGTTAGAGTGTAGTACTGCAGGCTACTTCAGCTGACTGCTAGCTGCAGTTCGGCAGTTCAAATCTCACCGGCTCAAGGTTGACTCAGCCTTCCATCCTTCCGAGGTGGGTAAAATGAGGACCCAGATTGTTGGGGGCAATATGCTGACTCTGTGAACCGCTTAGAGAGGTCTGTAAAGCACTGTAAAGCGGTATATAAGTCTAAGTGCTATTGCTATTGCTAAAAAGCAATAACCCTCCACTTCCCCCAACAATCACTCAATCAAATAAGCCACTTGATGGGCTCCATCCCACTCTGGGTTCCCCAGGCCCATTGGCAAAACCAGGTCGTCTTCACGCCCTTGCAAAAGAATGACAAAGTGGGGGACATGATGCTCCATGGGGAGAGAGCCACAGGGAGGGAGGCACCATGGAAAGGGCCCTTCTTCTTGGCCCTGCTAGATGTACCTCCTTAGGAGAGGAGACCTATAGCATTTCCTCCCTCTCTGCTCTGGTGGGTAGGGTAAATGTGACTGGGAAAAGACGGCCCTTCTAACTAACGGTATGTTAGTTGTTCATTAAATGTAGCCACTATTTCTTTTTGCTCTCCAAACCACTCACTTTCCATGACTTGCTACCAGTGGTGAAATCCAATTTTTTTTACCACCAGTTCTGTGGGCGTGGCTTGGTGGGCGTGGTGTGGCTTGGTGGGCATGGCAGGGGAAGGATACTGCAAAATCTCCATTCCCACCCCACTCCAGGGGAAGGATACTGCAATATCCCCATTCCCTCCCCACTCCTGGGGGAAGGATATTGCAAAATCTCCATTCCCACCCCACTCTGGGGCCAGCCAGAGGTGGTATTTGCCGGTTCTTCGAACTACTCAAAATTTCCGCTACCGGTTCGCCGAACTACTCAAAATTTCCGCTACCGGTTCTCCAGAACCTGCTGGATTTCACCCCTGCTTGCTACCTATTTTCAATGGTGCACTCTTAAAAGAACATCAGTCCACAGATGGCCTACTTTTTGCAACAAAACAATCTACACCTTTGCAGAGTTTCTACACATATCAACAAGCGAAGCCTCTACCCAGATTTCTTTCTCGGCAAGCCTTGGAAGAGGCACACGCATGCTAGTGAAGACTCTGTGGATCAGGGCTTGTTCTGCAGTTTTGTCCAGATTTCATAGACATTGGCTGGGTTCTCACAATATACTAAGCCATGGTAATTTTACTATGGTTTATTTCATAATTAAGAATTCACAATTGGTTGGGTTCACTCAACACACTAAATAAAGAGTTTTTCAAACATAGCAACTTTTAAGATGGGCTTCAACTCCCAGAATTCCTTGGCCAGCAAAGGTGTTTGGGGAATTCTGAGAGTTGAAGCCCATACATTTTAAAATTGCCAAGTTTGAAAAACACTGAACTAAACCAAAAACAATCTTTTAGAATGTTGGTTTTAATAAGAAAATCTGTAGAAATGTTCCTACTGTAACTTGGCCAGTGTTTGTCATCCCATCAATCAAGCCCTTCCAGTTTTCGTCACCAGGTCCCTGAAGTACATCTAGCTAGCACAATTTAGAATATATTCTGCATTTAATTTCAGAAACCAGGATCACTGACCTTTTTGTATATCTACAAATTCCAATTATCGGCAGAGAGAGCTTGAGTGCCTCTTCAGTTTCCAATTTCCTCCAAAAGACGATTGGAAATGAAAATTAAGGTTTCCAGAAACAAAGTGCTTGTGATCAGTGAAATGTTGGAAAAAAAATTCTGCTTCAATGTATGGCCAGTGTTTTGCAGTGATGGAAGAGATGAGGGAAGGCAAACAGGGGCTCTCTTGAGGTCCTGTGAAACAGATGGGGAAGCTTAGCAATGAAGATTTAGACCCTGTTGCCATAGTAGGTACAAGACGAGCCCTGTGTCATCTATATTATACTTTTTGTGAGTACTGTCCGCTTTAGCCAAAGGTCCAGCAAGACCATAGTTGGTTCCCAATTTGTGAGGCAACACTGGACTTCCCAGCCCACCCTACATTAGGGAAGATTAAATAGATGCTGGTGTATTCATATCAGGAGCTAAATAATAATATATCATTAGCTCCCAGTCAAAATTTCCCAACTTGTTGCTCTTCGCATATGTTGGACTAATGTTCCAATATACATCAGGAATAACTGATCCAGAGAAAAGAAGTTGATCATGAGAACTATCATGATATAGTCATTCAAGAACTCAAGGCAACACACATAGCATTTCTTCCTATTTCTTACTACTACAACAATCCTGCTAAGTGAGGTGGCTGAGAGTGTCTGGGCCAAAGTCATCTAGAAGGGGCTTCAGTGGCTGAGGGAAGATTAGGAACTGAGTCCCTCTACTCCTAGTCCAGTGATGGTGAACCTATGGCACGCATGCCACAGCTGGCACGCAGAGCCATATCTGAGGGCACGTGAGGCATTGCCCTATGTCAGCTCCAGCGCGCATGCATGCACTGGCCAGCTGATTTTCCGCCTTCTTTTCAGCCATTTTCACTCTCCCCAGGGTTCAGGAAAGCCTCCTGAAGCCTGGGGATGGCGAAAAATGGCCCAACGGGCAAACTGGAAGTTCGGAAATGATGAAGCTATGATGAACCTATGAAAGGAAAGCCTCCTGAAGCCTGGGGACGGCAAAAAACAGCCCAACAGGCCTACCGGAAGTCCGGAGGCTTCAGTGAGGCCTGTGCGCATGTGGGGGGGGGCAGAGGGGGGGGGAGGGCATTGCATTATGGGTGTGGGCATGTGCGTGCGCTACTGCATGTGCGCGCACCCTTTTGGCACCCGAGCCAAAAAAGGTTTGCCATCACTGTCCTAGTCCAACACCTTAACCTTGCACTGACTCTCCTTCCCCATTAGGTGCCGCTCACTTCATATCTTTAAATGGGCAACTTCCTGAGGTCTTGCATAATAGCAGAAAGGCCCATGTAGGAAAACAGAGGAAGAGATGCTTCTTCAGATAACCTGGTCCTAAGCCCTGGAATGCTTTGAAGGCTAAGCAGCATTTTTGAGTTTGGCTTGGGGGGGAAATGTGGCAGGGGCCAGCAGCGCTGATTACAGAGCACTAGTGTCAAGCGACTACAGACTAAAAAATGGTTGATATTACCTATCCCTTCCCCAGCACAGTCTGTAGCTGACTGAAATTCTGAGAGCATTTTCAAAGCAGCTCCATATACCGTATTTTGATGCACCTTTCCCCCCCCCAAAAGAGGGTGGAAATGATGGGGCGTCTTATACACTGAATACAGCCATTTTTGGCCTCCCGAAGCCCCGTCCCCGCGTCCCATTTTTGCGAAAAATGAGCCCATTTTTGCAAAAAACGGGGGCGCAGAGGGTTTGGGAGGCCTGCAGAGTGCTCCTGGGGGCTGGGGAGGACAAAAACTTTTTTTTCTTACTTACCTCTTCGAAATCTTGGTGCGTCTTATACACCGGTGCGTCTTATAGTCCGAAAAATACGGTACTTACATTATTGCTGAATTCTCCACCAGAGGTTGCAAGTGCACAAATAATTGTTGTAGGGCTCCCTCTCTCCAGGTAGTGCCATAATTAACAAATGTTTGATGTGTTCATTCACTCACTCTTTCACTCACTCACTCTCATTCATTCATTCATTCATTCATTGAATCCAAAACCAAGTATACAGTACAAGCCATGATGACTTGATATGCCATCATATTAGCACAATTCTCATCACAGAGAAACCAGGATGATATACTAGGGAAGGTACGGAAGAAAACAAACCCAGGCTCTACTCCACCCTCATCAGGGAAGATCTCTGGGCGAGAGCCTATAAGGTAGACCAGACCAAGAAACCAGCGCTCCATAGATCTAACACTACTTTCACTGGAACAGCAATAGCAGCAGAAACTTGCAAGTCTGCATGTGCTTCCCTCCCCCTCATTTATCTTGGTGTAAATCAGAAAGAAGCTTCTATGAGACATTTTCTCAAATTAGTTTTTGGGGATGAACTCAAGCCCCACTTGTCTGATTGCTGCCTTGGTGGAGGGTCTTCCTCCTGCCCTTCAAAGCCATTCCCTATAAGGTGTCTTTGGGCCGGCTGTTCTCTCATTCAGCTCAATCTAGCGCATAGGATTATTGCTGTGGGGAAAAATAGGAGGAGGAAGCAATATCTTTGTCACCTTAAATGAAAGGCAGAATATAAATCAAATAAATACATAGACAACACAAATAATATTATGTAATAGGCACAACATGACTGATGCAAATTACATGATTTGCGTCATTTGTGCAATGATGTCATCATGCACATGACATCACTTGCCCCGGCTGTGGATGCCCATGGAGCCACAAGCAATTCCAGCACATCTGGAATTTTAGCCAAGTTGACAAAAAAAAAAAAAAACCAAGCAGAATTTGGAATTATAGATCAGGTTTAAAGAATCATAGTAAAACAACATTTGAAAAACACCAAAAAGACTATTTCTTGTCTCGTCTTATTTCTCCTGCGAGTCAAAAGGCCCTTCCAATTCGTTCCAGTTCTTCTCCTGGTTCTTCTTCCTGTTCCTTTCTGCCATCACAATGGCAGCAATCACTGTCACCAGGACAGTAACTGTGATCACCAAGACAGTGGCTGTCTCTGCCATGCAGAGCTGCCTGTCCACAGAAACAAGAGGCGAGCCAGCTAATTGCCAAGGACTGAAACAGGTGAGGTTCTCATAATCATCCACATGAAGGTGCCGAACACTCGTGATTTTGCCAAAAACCCTTTGGAGATCGCAGTCGCAGGCCCATGGGTTACCAGCCAGCTGGATGTGGGTGCTGACTGTTTGGATATTCAGGAAAGTCTTAAACTTTAGGTGGATGAGCCGGTTGCCAGTCAAAGCCAGAAAATTCATGTTGTGTAATGAAGTGAAAGCCTCTACTTCAATGAAGCTGATGTTGTTGCTATTAAGCAAAAGAACTTCCAGGTTCTGGAGCATAAAAAAGAAGCCATTATAGATAACTGCAAGCCTGTTAGACTGAAGGTAGAGATGTCGGAGTCTGGAGAGTCCTCGGAAAGTCCCTTTCTCAATCGAAGTGATCAGATTGTGGCTCAAGTCCAGCTTCTCCAAGTTCTCCATATACTGCAAGCTTTCAAAACCCAAAACTATCAAAGAGTTGTGGGCCACCTTAAGATCCTTCAGGGAAGTCAACTCATTTGAGAAGTCATGTGGTAAGTGAGCAAGCAGGTTGTAGCTGAGGTCCATCTTCTCCAGGAAGCTCAGGGACGTGAATGTTTGGGGCCAAATCTTTGCAATGGAATTGTGGGACAGAAGAAGGATCTTCAAAGACCACAAAGCATCAAAGCAGCCTACCTCTAGCCCACTCAAGTTGTTGTGTCTCAAGTTCAGCATCCATGTATTGTGAGGGATGCCATGAGGAACATGGGCCAAGTGCCGATTGTGACAGTCCACAAAACTGGAGGATTCATAGCAGAAGCATAGATGGGGGCAAATCTTGGATGTATCAGCCCCATTAACAGAAAAGAAAAGAGCAGCTATAAACAAGAGGTACATTTCTAAGAGGCCTGCAGCAGAAATTATTCTTGCTGCGCACTTGCAAAGCCCACAGAAAAGGAATGGAGATCTACACTCCTGCACTCCAGATCCTTGTCAGCTTCTACAGATGGGAGAAGAGAGTCAGATTTCCCCAGAGGAACCCATCACAAAGAGCTCTTTGTCAAGTGATTAGCTAAGAGCTTCCTTGGACTTTAGCCTTGAAGAAGAACAACAGGCAACTTGAGTGAACAAGAGAGGAGGAAGGAATCAGAGACCTGTAACTGGAGCAGTGGCATTTTCTGTAAGATAGGTCATTCATACCTTGGTTTCTCTGTTTTCAGCACTCGCTGGTTGATCTTTGATAGACTAAATCCAGGGCAAAAAAAAAAAGGCTCTTTTTCAGTAGCGAAATATTAGGCAAAAAAAGAGGGAAGAGGCATTGATTGGTATATTTGTAGTGGAAAGAAGTATAATTGCTAGCATTAGTTGCATATAGGTTTGGAAAAACAAACAAAAATCTTCCACTTCTGAACCATACATAGTTATCCCATGCATAGCACACACAAGGAGACCTGAAAAAACAGGCTAGGGATACATCGTCATGGAGAAAATCTATCTATCTGGTTGCTAGGAGTCAAAAATGACTGGATGGCACATAATCAATCAAATATTAAGGAAATTTTCATGCTGCCCTCCTGCATTGTGCATGAACTCTAAAGCACTGCATGAAGCCACAAAGTGTTCATATGCTAGCAAATGTTCCTACTTGTGAGATGCAGCTGTCAGCTAACCTTCTACTGACCTTGACATTAAAAGCATTTGGCCAGTAAAATGTGGAAACTTTGTTTTTAATAAATTGTCTAAGTATCCTTATATTTGCAATAAGACACATTTGTGCACAAAGTATAGCTTAGATAACTCATCCTTCAAGTTTGATTCTTGGTGACTTCAGGTTTACATCAATGCAATTTTCTTCACATTCTTACAAATATTGGCTTGCCATTATCTCCTTCTGGTACAGTTTCCAGCTTCCCAATCCAGTATACAACCATAAATATTTCCTGGAGGTCTCCTATTCAAGAACAAGATTCCTGCCAGCTTCTATGGTTATCTTGTTACTGATGATGGTCGGAGGTTAGTCTTCTACTTCAAAGCAATTTTGAAGTATTGTCCCACCAGACCTAGTATGAAGATCAAAGGAAGATCAAAAAGCAGAGAAATCAAAGGCCCATCAATAGCTCATAAGCAGAAAAATCAGGTGGTCGTTAAAATAGCCTAAGAAAGGAAGACAATGAACCTTGCTGAAAATGTCCACAACATAGTGACACATAAAACTTTCTGTTTCTTTTCTCTCCATTCTCTCTCCCCACTCCATGTATTTTTCCTTCACATATATGCCCAACTTTCTCTCTGTATTCACTCACTTTGTTTGTATTATAGAATAGATGTCAGGAAGGAGACAGAAATATGGATGCTTTTGGTGAACAGAGGGAAAACTTTAAAAAAAATCAGACTGTGCAGTATAATTCCAGGCATTCGGCCTACGACTCTTTAGGCACTCATATCACTTAAGATTCCTATGTAAACTGTAAGAATATTTTTTGAAAATGTAAAATGAAGGGATTGTGCAAATCCTAGGCAACATTATGATTGGAGGGAGATTGTTACCTTGGGATTCTTCTGTTTCCTCTTGGGTGAGAGCAGGGATTGTAGCAGTGGGTTTTCTCCACTGGCTTGTTTCCTCTACCTGAGTGAGAGGCAGTGGGTGGCTGGATGGTTGAATGTGAGTGGGTTATCTAGTGCCTAGGTCAGAGGTGGGTTGCTCCCGGTTCTATAGAACCAGTAGCGGGAATTTCCCCCCGCTCACAGAATTGGGAGCAATGGCCGGCTGGCCACGCCCACGAACCAGGTCTCTCGGCGGTGCCATAGGCGGCGCCATTTTGTTTTTGGCTTCTGCATATGTGCGGCCGCGTGGTGCGGGAGGAAGCGAACCGGCGGCGAGGTAAGTTAGAACCAGAGATGGGTTTCTACCAGTTTGGACCAGTTCGCCCGAACCGGTAGCAACCCGCTGGTGACGTCACGGAGCCGGTTCAGTCGGTGCCAGTCCATGGACGCCGCCATTTTTTTTTTGAATTTATTTATTTTTTGGAAAAAAATTTGGGAATTTTTTTTTCTTCTGCGCATGGGCAGAAGCCGAGTTGCTGGCACTACGCATGCACCACCATCTTGTTTTTGGCTTTTTAAAAAAAAATTGCATTTTCGGCACTGTGCATGCGCGCGCCCATGAGGCACAGCCACATGGTGCAGGAGGAAGCGAACCGGCAGCGAGGTAAGTTAGAACCCACCCCTGGTTAGAACCCACCCCTGGCCTAGGTAAAGAAGTGCTGAGTGTGAGGCAGAAGCATGTTTGCGGCTGGTGCCAGCTTTCTGATGGTATGGTGTGTAGTTTAGTTGGAGCGTGAAACTGGATGGCTGGAGGCGAAGCAGTAGTCAGGTTATTAGTAGTGACAGGTAGAGGGAAGTATGGCAGGAGACTGGGCGGTTCTCAAAGAAGGTGACCTTGATGTGTCCAGTCCTTTATGGACTATCCCAAGGGCTGGCCATCAGTATTCCAGAGACCCTGGTTTTCAGCTCTGCTGCTTAAATGCACAGTCAAGCCTTCAATAAAACCTGATTCACAATTTAACTGTGAATCAGAGGGCTGACCTTGTCTAGATTAGCAAAATCTGGGTCGACCTAGAAAGGAAAGAGATGTTCCTCTCTCGCATATGTGCCCAGCTGGGTATCGTGGATGGCATCAGCCATGAGCCAGGCTCAAGTTGAAGATGTGGCAATCATGATCCAAGAAACCTTAGTAGCTTTCAGGGGCAGATTGCCAGGTATGAAGCATTGTTTGTGAAGTTGGGCTGCAAAAATCAGAACTTCTTTGTTGCAAGTCAACCTTCCTATCAAAGCTGCTGGAATCCATGGCCAATTTGGAGATGGAGTACCCTAGGGATTTGGTCCTGGGGGATTTCAATCATCTTTGAGCATAGACTCGGAGGCAGCTTGAGAGTTCATGGCACCATGGCAACCATGGACCTGACTCAAATTATCTCCGGCCTGACTCACAGTGGAGGCCACACATTAGACCTGGTCTTTGCTTGCTAGCTAGCTAGCTAAATAAATTAAACAAACAAACATACAACTCTTGGCAGTAGTGGTGTGATCAGGAATTGGTGGCTATTCCCATTAGTTCTTTGCCATGGACCAATAATTATTTGATCCCTTTAGAGTTATTTCTTCCCTTGGTATTGTTTCTTGCTCATATAGCTTCTCATAATAATTTTGAATCTCTTTTTGTCTTCATTTCAATATTTCATTTCCCCTTATCTATTAACTTGTCTATCCATTTCTTTTTTCTTTCTCTTTTTAGCTTATATGCCAACCATCTTCCAGGTTTATTAGCATTTTCAAAAAAGTTTTTCTTAGCACTTGTAATTTGTGATGCTAATTTTTCCTTATCCATAAGATTCATTTTATGTTTCACTAAGTCCATTTGGTTCTTTATTTCCTTCTTTTGTGGTTCTACTTGTAGCTTTATCTCTAATTTCTTGTATTCTTCTTCTAATCGTCGTCGTTCTTGTTTTTTCATTCTATTTTGTTTTCCTCTGTATGTTATAGCTAAACCTCTAATATATGCTTTAGCTGTTTCCCATACATTTTGTAATGATGTATCCTCTTTTTTATTCTCTTTGAAGAAGAAATCTAATTCTTTTTCCATAAATTGAATACACTTCTTTTCTTTCAATATTTCTTGATTCAGTGTCCTTCTCCATACTTTTTTTTTGCCTTTCCATATAACTTTTATCGGATTGTGATCTACCTAATTGCTAATTTCCATGTTTATTTCTTGCACATTTGCTTTTAATTCTGCTGTCATCCAAACCATATCTATTCTTGACCAAGACATATGTCTATTTGAATAAAATGAATATTGATTTCCTTCCGGATGTACTTCCTGCCAAGCATTCTGAATCGCTAATTCTACTGCCATTCTTGAAAATGCCTTTGGAAGTGTTCTTGTCTTTTAGTTTATTTTTCTAGCTCTATAATCTTTTTCTATATCAACTATCGCATTGAAGTCTCCTAAAATACAAATATTTTCATAATCCAGTTCTGTTATTCTCTAATGAAT
>QLTV01002534.1:1702181-1735840 GCA_003457575.1 Thermophis baileyi | reverse complement strand
AAAAAGGAATTATAAGGTGGTATTAACACTTCACATTTTTTTGATTTTATTTTTCTGTTTATGCAGCCTAAAACTGTGTTGGCTTTTTTGGCAGCTGCTGCACACTGCTGGCTCATATTTAAATGGTTGTCCACTAGGACTCCAAGATCCCTCTCACAGTTACTACTGTTGAGCAAGGTACCACATATACTGTACCTGTGCATTTTGTTTTTCTTGCCTAAATGTAGAAACTTACTTTTTTCACCACTGAATTTCATTTTGTTAGATAGCACCCAATGTTCAAGTCTATCAAGATCCTTCTGTATCTTGTATTTCTTGCACATTTGCTTTTAATTCTGCTGTCATCCAAACCATATCTATTCTTGACCAAGACATGTCTATTTGAATAAAATGAATATTGATTTCCTTCCGGATGTAATTCCCGCCAACTATCCTGAATCACTCATTCTTCCGCCATTCTTAGAAATGCCTTTGGAAGTGTTCTCCTCGTCTTTTTGTTTATTTTTCTAGCTCTGTAATCTTTTTCTATATCAACTATACCATTGAAATCTCCTAAAATACAAATATTTTCATAGTCCAGATCTGTTATTTTCTCATGAAGTTTCTTATAAAAATCTTCTTGGTTAGCATTTGGTGCATATATTGCTACCATGAATGCAGAGGTGGGTTCCTCCCGGTTCGGACCGGTTCGCCCGAACCAGTCCATGGACGCCGCCATCTCTTTTTTTTGGAAAAAAATGATTTTTTTTAATTTTTTTTTTTTTGGATTTTTCGGCACTGCGCATGCGCGCGCCCACGCGGCGTGGGAGGAAGCAAACTGGCAGTAAGTTAGAACCCACCCCTGCTTGAGTGTCAATTTTTTCATTCATCATTATTTCCACCATCAGTATTCTCCCTTCCTCGTCTGTAAAAAATTGTTTCGCTTTTATTGTTTCTTTTATATATAAAGCTATTCCCCTTTTCTTCTGTAATGATAACGCAGCATATAGCTTCCCTATTTTAGGGTATTCCAATAATTTTATGTGTTGTTTTTTAATATGCACCTCCTGCAAACAAATTATATCTACTTTAAGTTTTTTTAATCTATGAAATATTCTTTTCCTTTTCATTGGCACATTCAGTCCATTTATATTGATTGATATTAATTTAGTTTCTCCTTCCATAGTTACTTATAAACTGGATTTGTTGTCCTAGTCATTCTTGTCTCACTTGGTTCTCTTGGTTCTTTTGCTCTGGCTCCCTCTTTGCTCGCTCTTATCTCCCGATCTCTTTCCTCTTCTTTTTCCACACTCATCCTTCCTTTCTTTCCTCTCGTCTTGGTTCTTGCTCACTTATTCTCATTTCATCTTGTGATCCAAAGTATTGTTCATAAAACTGTTCTGCTTTCTCTTTGTTATCCAATCTGTGTCTTTGTTCCATCCAAGTCACCAATATTCCTTCCGGTATTAGCCATCTGAAATTAGCTCTGTGTTTAATTAGTTGTCTTGTTAAAAACTGATATTCTCTCCTTAATTCTCTTACTCTCCTCGGTATTTGTTTCAGTATTACAATTTCTTTCTACTTATATTTTAGAGGTTCGTCTCTCTCTTTGAAGGACTTCCGTCTTCACTGCTTTTTCGTATATCTCACGTGAACCTCTCTTGGAAGCTTGTGTCTTGCTGCATATCTCGTATTAACTCTATATATCTCATCGACACCCGCCATTATATTTTCTTTATCCATTTCAAGAGCTCCTGCCAATAATTCTGTCATTATCTCTATTAAATTTTCTCCTTTTTCTTCCTCTATGTTTTGAAATCTCAAGTAATAATCTGCTCTTTCCATTTCTAATGAGATTATTATTTCTTTGTTTTTATCTGCTGATGTTAATCTATCATCAATTTCATACACTTTTTTTCTACTCGTTCAGCTTTTTCTTCTACTTTCTGCACCCGCTATTCATTTTTCTCCATCATTTGTTGGACCTTCTCTATTTTATCTTCCATTTTCTCTAACTTATCATCTACTCGCCCTATTTTATCTTTAACCTCTTTAAGATCAACATGTAATGCTTGAATCAAATCTTTCAACTCTAGTTGCATTGCATTAGCTTTTTCTTGAAGTACTAGAGCACCCGGGCCTTTCTGTCCAGCAGGGCTTGAAGCTGCTGAAGAAGCTGCCGAAGATGTAGTCGATGATGGTGCCGATCCTGTTTTCTTCATCTTGTATCTTTATAACTTTTTCTATTTATAATCCACCGCACAAAAAAGACAATAATTTTTTTTTATCTCCCGTTGTAATCCCTCAACGATCAAAGATACACAGCAAGCCAAAAGAAAAGAAAAAAAGGGGGGGAGGAAAAAAGGGGAAAAAATAAAAGGGAAAAAGAGAAAAAATTGGAAAAGCCAAAAAATCCACCAAAAATACAAGAATCCACAATTCCAAAAACCAAAAATCCAAAAAAATTCACAATTCCATTCTCTTAGACCCCTTCTTCTATTTGTTGCTCTCTTCAGGTTCTTCAGACCCTAATCCTTATTACCCAATCAATTGGGATCGATTGTTTTTAAATTATAATGCACCTCGGTCCATCAAATGTCTTTTGCTTTGTTTTACCCAGGAAGATATTCACAAAGTTCACAGAGCTAAAAATATATATATATATTCCTTATATTTCTCTTTGAGTTTCGAGAGCTAGGCTCTTTTAGTTAATAACACTTCAATCTCTTGTTCTCTATCTCACTTTTCAATTCTTCTAATCAGCTTCTAGCTTCAAGGTCATTACTTGTAGTCCATTGTTATCTTTATTGTCCCAACTTCAAAGCTGAATCCGCAGCTGCAGCTGCAGCTGCTAACTCCCTGCTTTAGTTCAAATTTCCCACTTTTACCAGTAGGTGGCTCTCTAGCTGTTTTTTCCTTCCTGGCTTTTCTTTTTCAAGCAAAATATCCAGTTATAATATGGCAAAAATTAAAATACACTAGCATAAAAAATATAAAATCATAGCAAAAAAAAGAAGCATAAAACCAAAAATAGTTACTATTCTTTCTATAGTTCAAAAATATCCAGTCCAGCTTTTCAATCCACAAATACTTTCATTCCTTCAAAAAAAAAAAAAAACTTTTCAAAAAATTATTTCCTTTTTACAATACTTAAAAAAAAAAACTTTTCAAAAAATTATTTCCTGTTCACAATACAGCCCTTAAAAAAAAGCTCTCCTCGCCGCTTTTTATTTGGGTCTCACTTTTAACCAATTAGTCCAGGGTGGGCTCTTAAACCATTCAAAAAAATATGTAAATCCAAATTGGAAAACTTCTCACCAGCACGATCACACTGATGATCTATTTTTTCACCGCTCTCTTCCTGTGGCTGCCCCAGCTTTGATCCTGCACGCAATGGCTGTCTTCTCTATTCTGCCGGTTTTTAGAGCCTTCTCTGAACCAAATCGGGAGTATGCGGACTCCCTGGATTTGGCAGAGCACGCTCTTTCTGATTCTCACCTCTACAGGGAGATTCTGGTCCAGATGGACCATCCCGACGGCTGAGTTCGGCGTGACCTCACGGGACTCCCGAAAGTCGCGTCATCTCACCGCGATGCTAGCCATGCCTCTCGGAGTTATTTCTTCCCCACAGGTCCACCCCAGATACCTGAAGGACCCTATCAGGTTTCAGGTACAACTTGGGAGTGTTCCTAGGACTCTAATGCCTGGTTTAATTAAGGCCTTAGTTGCTGCTTGCAATGACACAGCAATTTTGGCCTTGGAAACCTGGATCACTGTCTTCATTGGACTGTTTCTAATGTTTATTTTTTTAACTTCTGCCCAATTCACATTCCTCCAAGTTTGTTCATACTTGTGCCTTCATTTTGTGCCTGCCTGGTGCCCTTTTCTTACAGCACTGTCCTGTAGATCTCCAACTGTAGATGTACACCATCATCCTACATTGTTCACATAGAATAGAGCATGAATAGGGGCACCTATGGAAGAAACCAGGCTGAGGAAAGCTATTGTATCACTTTCTTTAGTTATCATCTTATTTAAATTAATAGGATCCTAGAAACTGATCCAGACAGATACTTTGTGGCCAACTGTTTTCTTTTTCATTAAATTTCTCATCCCAACGGAGACAATCCTGTTCAACCCACGTTTGGAAGGGATATGATGGTTCACAGATACCTATTCTCATATTGAGTATGGTGATAAAAGAATATCAGCCTGGATGAATGATCACTTTGCGTTTAATACATCATATGATAGTATAAAATGATATTTCTCAACTTCACTAACTTCAGAATGCTGGTTGGAGATTTCTACGAGTTGTACACATATTTCTTGGGACTGAAAAACTCTGCTGTAAAGTATTCTTTTTTAAAAAGGAGGTCAGGGGGATGGGAAAGGATTGTAAATCTGGATACTAAACTTTTATTTTGACAGAAAAACTGTTTATTGGAAACCTTTGTGAAAGAACAAAAGAGGAACAAGGTAGTGATTCAGATAAGTATTTAAAATAAAAAGAAAAGCTATACTTATTTTAGAAGCATGATTATAGCAGCCTGCAGCCTGACCCTCAAAGTAATATCTATTGTATATGAAATCAGACCTTACCTTTTTCTCTGTGTCTATTCTGTCAATTTCCTGTTCCAAAATCAAGAAATAGATTTAAAAATGCATTAGCCCCCTTCCTCAATGCCCATGGGAAATCTATTGGTTTTATTTATATTCAACACTTGTAGTTTAGCAACTGGTCCTCAGATTAATCCAGGGAGTAGGAGTGGACTAATCACAGAGGCAGTTAAAGCCACTTATCTTTGTTCTGCTATATTTAGGTTGTTGAACACTTTTAATTCTAAAAATGTCTCTTATTGTTTTGTAACAGAACATGAAACATGACAAAGACCAGTTTCCCCTAAAAGTTTAGATAGGATAATATTAAAACAAACTATCAAAAGGGACATTATGTAGGTAAAATTTGCCCAATTAATTTCAATAGAGGATACTCCCTAAGTATGCAATCTTAAGTAGGTATTTCCACTGAAATTAACTTTCTTAACCATGAAAGGATTGTACCTATATAATTCATTATAAATTAAGGGGCAGTGGTATATAATTGGCAAGATATACAGTATATTGTTGAAAGCCGGTGTGATGTAGCAATTAACTTGCTGGATTAGGTTGTGAGCTCTAATTTTAGGCATGGAAGCTGGCTGGGTGACTTTGAGCCAATCAGAAGAACACAGGCAGTGCCTTGCTGGATTGCCTCCTGTTCCAGTAGCCTGTTCTTACAGAACCAACCATGTACACAAGGAAGCCCAGTAATCTCCAAAGTTGGTCTTCAGGGGCTTTTAAGACTAATATCACTGTTTCTTATCCTAATCCACATGGGAAAAAGAGGAGGCAGGAGCAATACACACACTGCCTTGAGTTGCAATAAATAAAGGCAGGATAAAAATTTAGTAAATAAAATGAAACCTTGGTTTATACTTTATACTTACTCCATAGGATCTATAGAAGAAAAGACAGGGGGTGGGTGACTAACAAGCACCATGATAACATTCCACAAATTATGCATATTCCAAAATCTGTGTCCTTTGCATGATGTTACCTTGGCATCTTTTTATTTGTGCCATGTACTCATGGCTCAGTTATAATGTAGTTTGAGGAGGATTTGCCAGCCCTGATTAATATTTAATGAGTGCGCACACGTAGCCAGTTATGGTTTATCCAGAGGTAATTATGAATATGTCCTACTGGTTTTTCTGTATTATTTTTGTATTTTTTATCTTGTCAGTTGACTAATCTACAAAAATGTATTGGATGGTATGGTATGGTATGGTATGGTATGGTATGGTATGGTATGGTATGGTGTGGTATGGTGTGGTGTGGTGTGGTATGGTGTGGTGTGGCGTGGTGTGGCGTGGAGTGGTGTGGCAATTGCATTGCATTGCATGATGAATTATGGTCAATAGCATGAGTGAAACCAGTTCAAAGCAGCATGCATCAGAAGTGAAAAGTCAAGGGCCAGATACCAGATAACCTTGCAAATGAGCATCGTGCATTTCAAAATCTTTTGACCAGCACCAGCTGTATTAATTTTTAAGGATTAATAAGTTTCTTTGCATGAATTTACAGGGAAAAAGCTTTTAGACAGTTTGGAATATTTTAGAATAAAGTATCATATGACACTGTACCACAGTAGATTTTTCGTCTGTATTCCAAACTCAGTTATTATTTTACAAGATATGTTTTATGGCTTAGCAAACTGAATAAACTTAACCAGCTATGGCTCATTGAACAAGCCATGGCTTAATGCTAAGAATGATTTTAGTCACTGACAGAAACTCTCTCAAATTATATCACAAAAAGTTTTCTCTATCTCTTTGCTGGTATCTTATGTTTGTCTAGATTTTTGCAGTCAAGAGATGGAAAACCTAATTTATTTAGAGCAATAACTTTGGAAGAAAGCAGCTGAAAGTCAAAAAGCAGATGTTTGAAGCACTAGTTTCCTGGCATAAATGCAGTGGGTTTATCACAAAAATGTTTGTGTAATTTGTAGTTTGGTTCTGAATTAGATTGCTGCTGAAACTTTGATTCCCACTGCTAGCTATGTTCACAAAATGTGCCACCAGGTCAGATAAAGATCTAACAGATGTATTCACATGATTGACTAATTTTAATTAAATCTGTTAACCTAGGTTAGGTGTGTTTGTGACATAGCATGCTTTGTGAGTCCAGTCTGCCTGGTTACTTTATAGTTCAGTGCATTTTACAAAACTAGAAAACAAATTAATTTTGTAAACAGAAAGGCATGTGATGTGAAGGCAGCATGCAATGGAAAGCAAGCTGTTAGTGAGGAGTGTTGAAAAATCAGGAGGAGGATAAAATTAAAATTTGATAAATTTTAAAATATGGATGACTCTAGATTAGTGAATCTGAGACCGCCAAACTTCAGAAAGTTTGGGAATACAAATCCCAACATCCCCAAGTGGCAAGGTTTCCCTGGAGGATGCCAATCAGGGAAAGTTTTCTAGATGAAATTAATGTGAAAAATTAAACAAGATTAAACAGCAGGTAGTTCTTGCTTAATGAACGTTTATTCAGTGACCTTTTGAAATTACGATCATGATGAATGAAAGGACTTACATGAAATTATGTCCATTGCAGTGCTCCTGCGATCATATGATGAAAATTTGGGTGCTTGGCAGTCTGCCCATCCTTACAATCGACTGTAGCGGTACTGCAATGCATCTATCTCTCCCTCCCTTCTCAGTTGCCCACTTAGCCTATTAGCACATGCAGAGCTGCTGTGGTGCTGGGCCTTCTCTCCACCACACCTGTGAGGCCTCAGCCAGTTACGTAGCTGACTAGCACATGTGTTGTAAAATTACAAGGCAATAATGTTAGGTATTAGAGTTTATAGGATTGCCAAGTTCATTTAGTTGATAGGACAGGGTTCCACAACCATCCATTTCCACTACAGATGGGTCTATGACAATTCAACACGGCCACAGCCAACTCACCATGGCCAACTCGCCACAGCCAACTTGCCACAGTCAAATTGCGGGAAAACTCACTGCAGGATAAGAATTACATTAATATCAAAGAAATGGTGGCATAGAATCATTAAAGAAAGAATGCAAAAGGAGGAACAGAATGAAATGTGAATGGCAAAAATTAAAATATTTTTAAAATTTATTTTAAATAAATTGAATTGATAAATTGCCCCACAGCAAGTTGTTCTGTGACGAGTTGGCTGTGGCGATTTGTGCCACAGCAAGGTGGCTGTGGCAAGTTTGCCATGGCGAGTTGTCCTATTCTGCTACCCAGAGCCAAAGAGATGGCGTTGAAGCAAATATCCAGAATCTGTTAAGTAAACAATAAGGACAAATACATTCCTTAAGTCCTGGGAAAGGAGTTCAGGGGTCTTGCACCACCCCCTTCCCAATTCACTGGGATATGAGAGATTTGTATGATTCTGTAATTACTATATAACCTACAGCATAATATTAATCTTCCTGAGGAGTTGGTTTCCTAGCCCAGTCTCCACTTGTAGTGTTGACAACAGAAATTGGATTTTAACCCTCATAATTCCCCAAGTAACATCTCCAGCTATGAGTATGCAACTGCAGTTTCAATACAATTGAAATATGCCAGATTGGAGAAGATTGGTTTATTAGGCCTCTAGTACCAGTAGTTAAGATACTTAGGGGCATTTTCCAAAATCTAATCAGGCCTGTTTTCAATATTCAAAAATGTAATTCAGCACCACCCAACTGCAAGAGAAAGATCTTGGCAGGTATTCCAATCCCATTCTGCCAAAGAGAATTAATTGTCATTGTTATGTGGGAAGACCCGCCCCCAGAAGAATGAAATATTTTGGGGAATATTAAAAAGGCAGGACAGAATATTTCCCCTACAGGAGAAATGGGGGGAAAAAACCCTTAAGGGAGGCAGAAACCAGCCCGAGTTTCCCTGCCCCAAGCAGAAACTGAGGAGGCCAGCTTATAGAAATGCAGATTTGGTAATCCATTCAGAAAGACTGGGTCAGGCAGAAACTTCAGATAAGCAACACAATAAGCAACACAATCAAGCCAAAGGTTGACAAAATTAGCTCAGGCAAACACCTAGGATTTGCATTTCCTCTTTTGCCTATAGAGCCAGCCATGACCCCTACATGACCCCATAGGAATCCAGAAGATATAAAACCCACCCACTCTAAACTCCATTTTATCAGCTGTCCCAGAATCACATGTGGTTGGTGGTTCTGCTTCATCAATAAATGGAACCTTTCTTTCTAATCAGCCTCCAGCCTCCATTTTATTTCCAGTGCCTTTCTCCCATCTTGGAACTGGAACTGGATAATTGTTATTACTATACACATGCAGAAACTCAAAAACGTACTAGTCAACAAAGCCTACAATGCTAGCCTGCAGAATTCAACTTTTGGGGTCCCTATTTTCTGCTCACACAAATGCCTCTCCTCCTGCCAATTGAGTAACTTATACCCGTTTTCTAATTCATGAAGCTGCCATTCTCCATGGGAGAGCATCATATTTCAGTCATTCAACACCTGAGTCCCTATGCCAGGAAGATAAAATCATCCCTGTGTCTATTATTAAAAGCTCCTTGATGCCCAGCTAATACTGGCTTTGTTCATTTAACACTGTGAAGGATCCTTGAACAGGCAGATATGTTACATGCTGCTCCAGGACATTCTCCTAACAGTGCATGAGTTTACACTACATGATAGCATGGGAGTTTGAAGATTGGACAGTAGAGAGAACTGGAAGGAAATAAAAATTACTGTTAAAGGAGAAGATCACTTAAATTTGACTATTGACTATTAATACAGAATGTAGCAAAATATTTTAACATTTCATATATTGAAGGGTATTTTTAAATAGATCCAAAAATTAATTTTTAAAACACCTGCCTTTATAGATACGCCATGTTTAAATGATGCTACGGAAAAGGAGTTAAGTTTTACCAGACAAGACTGAGACAGATCTGAAAGTGGATTTAAAAATGTCAAACTATAAGAATGATATGGAAAAAGATGCTAGACTGGACATACAAAAGAAGCAGCTGATGTCTTAGGAATTAAAAGGAATATACAAATAAAGAGAGTGATCTGGATAATCTTTTTATATTGGATTTACAAAAAAGGCTTGTTAAAAGTTTGAAGAATTTTGTAAGGACAAAAAAATGAAATCAAGGTTTAGGACATTATTTGAAGAATTAAAGTTCAAGATTGTTAAAAGTAAAAGGAATATAAAGTTGGTTTAGCTGATCAAGGTAAAAGTAGATATGTTGTTGTCTCTGGTAAACCTTAATGGACTTTTGTTGACATCAGGACTCAAATGACAAGGCTTATGGATTTGTTTACAGATAAGAGAGAAATATGGGAAGAAGTGACCATTTGTTGCATTTTAAGATAAAGTGAGAAGTAACTTTAGCCTACCATACTTAGTAACAAGGAGCACCAGGCCAACATCACATCTTATACTTAGCAAAGCAATATATGTTAAGTCTGAAAGGGGCTTCATTAATATCCCTGCATTATTAACTAATTAACTGTATTATTATAAATAAGCGGCATCTATAAATGCTAAGATCCTTGCTATCTTTGGGACCATATTCTCTGGCTGAAACTGCTCACCTAAAATGTGCCGGCAGGAAGGAAATATAGGTGTCCAACTCTTAAAATTCAGGAACTTGAACTGTGGTAGCAACCCTTTCTCTCTGGAACAATTTGGACTCTCAAGTTCAGGATGCCCCTCCCCTGTTAATATTTAGGAAGACTTAAAACTTCACTATTCAGCTGGGGTTTTGGTGGGAGGCTGTCATAGGACTCAAGACAGAAATGCAGGAAATCTCCTTTTCCTAAGATCCAAGTTCCCCAAAAACATTATCTTCTCATATGAGTATGTTTTTGGATTATTTTTACGGTGCTCAACTGCTTCATAACAGTTGTTTGCAGCTACACTTGAACCAAACTTAAATAAAATTAGGAAACTGATATATTGCTCAAGACAACTTGGATATTCTGTTCCCTGTCTTTAGGCCCCAACAAGAGGCCAATCATTTATTTGGCTGAACATGCTACAGAACTGTATACAGAATATTCTGCCAAAAAGCCATTGTTTAAAAAAGAAAAGTATGCATATTTGAATTTCTGTGACATTTAGCTGTGATCTACAGGTCATATTGCAGGAATTAAGTAGAAATAACAAAAGCTGAATTCTCCTTATGCTGGAGTCTAGTCTAGAGCCTTCCAGGAAAGTCAGGTTACAGTAATTCTACCATCATCCCATCAGAAAGGACATTGGGGATATGACCCCAATCCAACATAGCAGGAACCAAGTTGCAAAGGCTGCAACATTTAGGACTAAATATTGTAACTCAAAAGCAGTACCATTACAAACTGATGGCTGTCTAAAACTATGAAGGCCAATTGAAAACTTGAATGCCCCTGGGCTCAAATACAGCCCCTTTGCTTCAGGCATATTTTGCTGTGTTAACCAACTCTCGTTTTGTTTTACACACAACAGCTTCTGGATTGTCCCTCAATACATATCAAAAGTTGTACTGTACTGTACTGTTAAAATTGATTGAACAATCCTTGTTCTGATTGATTAGCTCTAGACTAGCCCTGCACTTAATCCATCCACTAAATCTCTTTTTTCAAGGCCTTCCTTGTCTTTGTCACTCTGAGAACTTTCTTACTCAGGTTTGCAATGGCGGCTCTTTTGGTACAAACCACTTTGTCAATTATTTTTATCATTCAGTTTTTATATACGATTCAAGGCTACAAAACATATCTAACACTCCTACCACCTATTTTCGGCACAACCAACACCCTGTCAGTTGGGTTAGGGCTGAAAGTGAACGGCCCAGTAATCCAGCAGGCTTTCATGCCTATTGGAAGTTTAGAGCTTAATTATTGTTTTTTAGGGCAGCATCTTAACCATTCCAACAAATTGGCTCTTATTCCAGTCTGCTCTATTTATTCTCCATACCTTTTTTCAGTCTACTGCAATGTCTTCCTCCTGTAACGTTTCTATTTCAGCTTTGTCCAGCAGTCTTATCTTGTGAGAAGTCATGATCCAAGGCAAACTGACAGATTCCCATCCCCATCAGCAACTCAATTTGGTCACTTAAATGTCCTCAATACACGTCGCTTTATTATTCCATGTTTTATTTTACATATTATTAGTCTTTCATTTTGCTTTGCTAGTGTAGAGAGCCTGGAGATGACTTTAAAGGAAATATTCAGAAGCCATTACAAAGCAAGGACAAAAATGTTAAGAATTGGGAAAAGATAGTATTAGAAAGAGGCATAGACTGGTTTCCCTCTGACTCATAGGGGGTATATAATGGAATAAAAACAAGCTGACTTGCAAGACGCATTTTGGCTCAGTTCAGTTCAGATGTTACACCATCCCAAATAATAAATTCACCTGTTTTTATTTGGAAATGGTGAGTTTACGTGTGCCATTTTATAATGTTAAAGTTCAGGGAAAAATATATTTAATTCACAAAGGAAAAAACAAAAAAGGACTGCAATCTATCATACTATGAAAATTTTTGCTTTTCAGGCCCTACTGAAGAGGTCACCATAGAGTTTGGGAAAATACCGTAAGCAGTTTACCTGGGGGGGGGGGGATTCAAAACTCATGTTAAAATTGCTTTTTAAAAAAAATCATGGTAGGATTGTCTTTTCACCTTATTCTGTTTTTACTACTAAACAGCCACTTCTTCTAACTATACACAATTTAAAATTAACTTTCAATTTTATACTGCAAACATCTACGAAAATGCCTCAAACCATAGTTCTTAACTACAAAATTATAGCTTAATGGCTGATAAACTGGATCTGCTGCCTTCCTTTTAGCAGCTCAGTGATCAGTCTATTGTTATCTGTAAAAGAGATCAGATTTCTGAGTATTATAAAATTTAAAAATACATGTTGCTTATTCTCAAATGCTAGGACATGTGTGTATGACTGTCTAGTATTCTTGCTGTTTCTAATTGGGAGAGTGCAAATGTAAGTGTACCTTATGATTCTTGATGAATGTATCTTGTCTTTTTATGTACACTGAGAGCATATGCACCAAAGACAAATTCCTTGTGTGTCCAATCACACTTGGCCAATAAAGAATTCTATTCTATTCTATAACACATTGAATACCTACCATGAAAAAATCAAGTCTTTGGCTTATGGTTGTCTTATAAACTGTTGGGCATTTCTTGCTTACTTCAATTTTGTATATGCTTAACAATTTTGTTATTACTCACCTGTTTACAGTGTGTATACCATTTCAATTAGCATTGCTACATTAGAAATTAAACCCTATATTTGTGTATTTTTTCTGTTGACACATTCTTCCAGATCTGTATGCAAGTAGCAATAGAGGATGCCAAAATCAGTACAGCAGTAGGAGAGACGAAGGAAGGTAGGGCAATCCCGTTATTTTACAATTAATTCAGGCCATTGTTTTTCCCCAGATAGAACATCTTTTTTTTGTAAAAGTTAAACTGAACCAAGTTCACATTTGGAGAGCTAAGACCAACTATGCCCTAGACAAGCAGGCACAAGTTATTTACATGGGTGTAAAAACTAGTATTATTTTAAAAAATGTATTGATGGTCTGTCAGCCAAAAAGCAGTGTAAAGACTGGAAAGGAAACAAACTATTATGCACTGCATGTGCAGGCCCCAGTACAGAATCTGAGCTGGAAGAGACCAGCGAGGCAATTGAATGCAGGCCCTGCTTTACACAGGAATCCACATTAAAACTTCCCAGAAAAGTATCTGCCTAGCCCCCAGTGGAACACAGCACTATTCTGGATAATCCACTCCTCTCTCTAACTGCTGGTATTTTAAAAAAGAAGAAAAAGAATGGTTGGAATGTGCTTCCTGTAAGGTAATTCCATTATATGTCCTGCACTCTAGAATGACAGAAAACAGGTCTTGACCTTTTTCTGGGTGGCATCCTTTCAATTGTAAAGAGGGCTATTTTATTGCTTCCATCTTTCTTGGGGCAAACATTTCTTCAACTTATCTCCTTGGACTAAATCTGATTGCAAATGCCCTTCTGTAAATATGTTCCAATTTCTCTGAATCCTTAAAACAGGGTGCCGAGAATGAGACATAGTACTCAAGGTGAAGTCCAGCCAGAATAAAATGAAACAATTACCTGTTATGATTTGGAATTATTTCTGATACAACGTAAAAACACAATTGCTTTGCAGTCATTATTATAGCATCGATCCCTGTTCACTTTGCAATTAAATATCACTACCTAATCAGCTATTCCACTTTGCATTTATTTTCTAAGAAGTCTGTGCTTCTCTCATTTTATTATATCTAGTCTGCTTCCTCTAGCCTATCAAAAACATTTTGCCTTGTGGGATTTTGTTTTTTGTGTCATCTGTAATGTCAGTTAGCACTCTCTACACCTCTTCACTCAAGTGGCTAATAAAAGTTGAATTCTGCACAAACTTTACACCAGTTTAATAAGGAACTATTCATGAACACTTTTTGAGCTCGCTATGTAGCCACTTCATTCTAATTTCCTAACTAGAATGCATTTTGTCAACATGGGAAGAAGTCACCTATATGATGTGCAGAGAAATTTATACAACTCCACCATATTATAGTGCCTGTTCTAGAGAACAAATGCATAGGGCTTGGTTTGTTTCATAAAGCTTTTCTTTTCTGCTTTTCATCCATATTACATTAAAGTTGCACTGTCTTGCAAACATCAAAAATATTAACTCACACATTTTACAAAAATATCCAGCAATTTATCTTTCATAGAAATATAGAACTGATGTAGGAATATGTAAAATAGGCACACTCAACAGAACATATGAGAGTGTACAAGTTGGCATGCCAGTTTGCACATAATGTGCAACTGTGTATCCTCATGTGTCCTCCAATTTCAGCAAACAATATGGTATGTTGTTTTCCAATTCTCTGTAGAACCCACCCCCGACATCCTCTGCCTGTACGCTTAAAGACACAAACCCACCAACACAAATGCTTGATTGATGGTTAAAAAAATTCTGGGTTTTTATTGGTTTTGCTAGACAATGCTAAAAAAAATCCCTCCATTCTGAAAGGCAGGGCTTGAATTATTTAAATTTTTATCCTTTTGTTTAAAAATAACAAAAAAAAGGGAAAAGGGGAGAAGAGATCATAGCAAAAAAAAACAAAACCCCAACCTAACAGCACCCTCCCATCCTATGTTATCTTTGTATCCTATGTATCTTCAAAATATTTATTTCCAAACCAAGGATACTTATGAATGACCCTGCAAGCAGCAAGTCCAGGAGAAGTAAATCATATAAATGCTGACCATTTCAACCATTTAGCCAACAGCAGTACATAAACTTATGGACAGAAATAATACTTTTTGGACAGTGTCTCCAAGTGACCCTGCAGCTCTGCCAGAACAGAGATTATTTCCATTCAAAGAATCATACTTGGATCCCTGCAACTACAGGGAACTACTGTGCCTGATCACCATCTACAAACAAAGAAGCTGAAGTAACTTCTCCTCTTAACAATAATATAGCCAGCACTATCCACAGTAAGTCATGATGTCAAAACATGTGTCATGTGACATACAGATGATATACTTGCATCATGATGTCTTACAAAGTATATAAGTTGCATCATTTGCACCACAACACACGTATTATTTACTTCTCTTTGCCCCTCTGCAAATGCCATGGACACAGCTGTACACCATTGTAAAGATATTTTTACTATGCTGCAGAGGAAAATCCCACTGAGGCAGTTTTATTCTCCTGCCAATTCAGATGCTTTATTTTCATGGACAAAAGGCCAACGAAGGACTAAGGACAATCACATGTGAATTCAAGCCCAAATCTTCACGCTCCTGCCCAACCCCAATTGGGTCACTATGGGCAATACACAAACGGTTCCTCCTATATTACACCCAAGCAACCTTGACCTACAGAAAATCCTTGGGTGCTTCGCTGTGGTCGGTAGAACAGCACATGAGCAAGAGGAAGCTGTGAGATCTAGTTTTCATGCCTTTGAGGATAGAATGATTCCACTACTATGATCTGTAGTCTTGGTTAGCGGTTCTAATCCAGTGGCATTAACAGAGCTCAGATTTGTGGCAATGTAACATAATGCACAAGATAAAATTTACGGAAAGACCAAATGCCTGTGCCCTCAGTATGCGTTCTGAATAGGGCATGACCCACTAAAGCCCAAGCTTCAGCAGACATCTGATCTTCTGAATTATACCTAAAAATGACAACTGCAGAAAGCTTGATTGTTAACAAGCATAGAGATTTTTTTTTCTGCCATGATCCCAATTTTGAACACTGCGAGAAGCAGAAAAATATTTAAAGGGTATTTTATATATATATATATATATTTATTATATATATATTTTGAGATAAGAAAAATAAGGCTAATTCAAGCCTTGCCTTGTGCAAACGAAAACCAAAATGAGATCGCCAGTCACAGAAAAGTTCCAATTACATTACTACAGTCAGCTTGTTATCTTCTGTTTCCTCTATTCTTTTCGCTTTTTAATGTGATAAACTAGGGAACTGAATTCTCCTAGCGTATAGCAGGAGCAGGGGTGGCATGGAATTGATTTCAGTAAAGCAGAAAAATGTGGGAGGGAGAAAAACCTCAAATACAAGACAGCTGACTGTTCTAGGGGGGAAACCTGGTGGGCAAAAAGTAAAGAGTCTGTTAGTCAAGTAATGAATGAGTTTTTAAATTATTCTCTGTTTTTGTCTTTGAAGTCTAAAGTTCAGAAGCTGTGGGTCCCATCATTACAGGGTAGCCACGACATAGAAGTGGAACCCCCCTGCCCTCCCCTGACCTCTTTTGAAGAAGTCTTTGTCATCTGCTGCTGCGTGTTCGAAGGGTTTCCCCCCACCCCCACCCCCCGCAGGAGCACTCTGTCGCAACCAGGAAGGGCAGGCGGGACTCAGGATGAGAGGGCGCTTTCCTTCTGTGTTGGCTGGACTTGTGAACGCTGCATCAGCTTTTGGCTTTCGACATCTCTAAAATGTTTCTCGACCTGAATGGAGAAGGAGGCAAGGAAGTTAGCATTCATTTTAGACAGCGGAACTACTGGCATGTTCATGAAAAGTAGTGGTTCATGAGGCTGGAAGTGTTGATTACAACAAGATGGTTTACAACAGCGTTCCCCAACCTTTTCAGCTCGGCAGACTGGAGGAAACCATGGCGGCAGAGGAGGAGAGGGGATGGTTTTGCACCTGTGCACATGCCACTTTCATAAATGTAGCTGTGCACGTATGTGCCATGCCAACATTTCCATGGCCCGGTTCCCGGCAAAGGGCCACAGACCGGAGCTTGGGGACCCCTGGTTTACAATACAGTTTGAAATTGAGGGTCACTTATGAACCATAAAAGAAATCAAGAGGTTTTTTTAAAGAAAGAAAACAGAAAAAAACCAAGGTGTCTATGTTCCATTACAAATATTAAAGAATATTTAGGAAACTGTATCAAGGGATTGCATATTAGCATTACATTCTTTGACATACAGAACATGTCTTTATATAAAACTTGAAACATGACACACACACATTTCCTATAGTCCTACTATTGTAGGATTGTGAAATTCCATTCTATGCTACAAATGCAATTACCACTTTAATCATCTGAATTTTAGCTTGCCTCTTATTTGATCAGATATTTATTTTTTTTTAAAAAGTTACAGGTAGTCCTTGACTTACAACCGCAACTGAAACTGGAATTTCGATCATAAGTTGTGGTCATAAGTCGAGTCATCGACATGATCAAATCCAATTTTACTGTTTTTACAGCGGTTGTTAAATGAGTCATGCAATCCTAAATTGGAATCCATTCTCCTGAATGGGTGTTTTTTTCCTGCCCCAAACTGGCAAAAAATGATACAAACTGTGGTCATGTGAGCATGGGACACTGCAACCAGTCATAAATATGAGCAGTTGCCAAATGCCCCAAATGTGGTCATATGACCGCTGGAGTGTGTGCATGAGAAACATTTTATAACAGCCAGAAGTGCTTTACAGGCTGTAAACCACCCTTTCCAACGGTGAACATTTGTTAAACCTCTAGTCATCAGTCAATGACTCTGTATTGCTTGAGGCATACAGGTGATGGAATGCGCACCTGCAGCAGCAGAGGGGGAGGATTTTGCCAACTCAGAACATTACCAGAGGGAGATCCAGCTCAAGACTGCACAATCCTAGACTGAAAGGGGAAGGGGCTAAGGAGGTTTAAGGTAACCACACCCTTAGAATCTCCCTGGATATATCTTGTAGCTTAGAAAGTTATAGCTTTAGTTTGGCAAGAATCTGCCTATTTGGTGTAAGGAAATAAAATATTGGACTCACTGTTTCATCTCTGGGCCTGAGCCTGACAATATGAAAGCTACATTCATACATTGCATCACCATAGTCTACTGAAGCGTCATTACTGAAACAAGCACAATTGTCTGAGTTTACAGAATATAAGTAGAAGCTAGTATTTATGAGTTATAGTGGCTGGGCTCACATATATTCTAAAATCAAAACAAACCATTTAATGGATAAGCAAGATATGTGAATTCAATTTAAGTTCACTTTTGAATCTGCATTAAGGTCAAGGTCTAGCTTGCTTGTGCAGCTGTTTTTTGCACCCCATTTTCTCTTTTCCCTGATAACCCTCTGATCTTTGTATACTTACTATTTTGCGTACATGACTTAGGGCACTCCCCTCTTTGCCTTTACAATTTTCCACTTGATATGGAGGGGCAATGACAACTTCTTCCATCACAATTATATTTTTCTCTTGCCATTTACAATCTTTAATACTGGAGAAAGCACAGAGAAAAATTTATTGCTTTCACTAATGAAAATTCATGGGAATTTGCAATGGAAAAAGGGAACAGGATAATGCTATTTGTTCTCGTCACCCAATTGTCCAATGACTTTCTTTTTAGCCCAAGAACAAGTACTCCTGAACATTCCTACAGAGGTAGTCCTCGACTTAGAACCATTCATTTAGTGACTGTTCAAAGTTACAACAGCACTGAAAAAAGTGACTTGTGACCGTTTTTCACACTTATGACCATTGTAGCACCCCATGGTCATGTGATCAAAATTAAGGTCCTTAGCAACTGACAGCTGCAGGGTCCTGGGGTTATGCAAGCACCATCTGTAACCTTCCCAGCTGGCTTCTGATAAGCAAAATCAATGGGGAAACTCAGATTCTCTTATCAATTGCAGTGATTCACTTAACAACTGTGGCAAAAAAATTGTAAAATGGGGCACAACTCACTTAACAACTGTCTTGTTTAGCAAACGAAATTTTGGGCTCAATTGTGGTCATAAGTTGAGGACTACCTGTACTAGCTTTTCATGCTGTGAGTTTGCTCTGTGAATATACAAACTTACAAAAGAGTCAGTTAAATTTTATTTTAATCAGTCCATAATGTTCATTTAACATTATCCTCTTTTTCAATCATCTAAATATCTATACATGCTGAACTTTATAATTGTAGAGACATATAGATTAGGTTCACATAATGCTAAATTATGTTTTTTATTAATAAAATATGATTAAATTGGTAAGCATGTCTAACACATAAATCATAAACCACAAGGAATTACCTTACACATAATGCTAGACGAAAATGAAATAAACCACATTAATGGCTTCGTATATTTGAATGCTGTTGTGTGGTATTTACCAAACTGACTTGAAGTATGTAACAGGTATTTAAGCTGTAAACTGGTTCTTTTAATGAACAATTGTGCACCCTCCACAATAAACTAGTTTCAATGTAATTTTTATTTTCATTACTGAATTTAAACCCTTTAGAAATACTGTTGCATCTCAAAAAGTAATTAAAATATACAGTGGGATTTTTTTTAATGAGGTGATTTGCATAAAACATATTTGCTAGATGAAAATGAGGAAGTAAAACATTCACGAAGTAAAATTCATACTATCAACATAAGTTCACCAGCAAATAATCATACACCATTTTATACCAAACAGCCATAACAATCCAAATTATCTGGGGTTAGAGTTCATCTAACGTATTCCATTTTAATTACAAAAAGTGAGGGGGGGGGGAATCAGTTTTATTTGCAAGCTCCTGATTTTTAAGCAAAATGAAAGAAAAACAAATTAATGTCCATTTGCATTTGTTGGGATCGAGCACTTGGGAGGGATAAATGTACTCTATTAGTAGTATTGCCTACTAATACCATTATATCTATATAAATTCGTGTTACTTACGTCTTGTGTATAGTCTGAAATAATTGCTGTCCTTCCAAGGAGACCCCAGCACTAATTGCATATGCTTGGCTCATCTTTTCTTCCTTCTCCATCCGTGCTTTGCTTGCAAGCTGTAAAGGTGCATGAGAGATGCAGTAACGTTAGTCTTCAAATGGAATTCAATTTGTGGGATGTCTGGATGAGATGGGACAAATCCCATCTCATGAACTTAAGTTCTTTAACTAGGTGAAAAACTCTCCAAATCAAAATACATAAAACACAAGATAATTTTAAATGTGGAAGCAATGGGGTAGTTTTAAAAAGATTAAAGGGGGGAGGGGGAAAGATGAGGGGGAAATGAGGTACAGCTGACATATAGCAGTCCAACCTAATATCCAAATTCAGGAATTCTGGGAGTTGACATCCACGCATTATAAAGTTGCCAAGTTTGAAAAACACTAGTCTAGAATACATGTACAAAATGCTCCACCTGTAACTTTATTTGTGGGAAAGAAAGTTAGTTAATTAAATCCATTTGTTTTATTTCTTTGGCAAGAACTAAAATGTGGCTATCAAACAACACAAACAAGCCTCCATATTCTCTCAATTAACAAATGCCATTGAAGGCTTTGACAGATGAAGAAGTCACTTAATTGGGAATATGTCCAACAGGCATATAACAGAACTATATTTCTATAGGCAAATCCATTTTTCCCTTGTGCCATCACTGTGAAAACCTAATCCTCACAACACTACCATATGTCCAAGTTTATCCACCCATGTTGTATACCATCATCATCATCATTATTATCCTTCTTATCTTCTCTACTACCCTGTCTTATAGGTATCATTATTATAATTATTCTGTTACTTTGCAGGTACACTGAGAGCTTCTGCGCTGGAGACAAATTCCTTGTGTCTAATCACACTTGGCCAAATAAAGTCTTGTCTTCTCTTTAGCAAAATTGCACTACAAAATCAAAACTCTGAAAAGCAGCAGTACCTGCCTTTCTATACTTTGCCATAATAATGATAATTTTGCAAGCTGCAATACCCAATTGGTACAATTGTAAATACTGCTGTACACTCGCATTTCCAGTGCAAAGTCAAATTACTTGACACTTAGTACATAAACTGAAATGTGTATTATTCAGCCTTCCAAATGCCACATGAAACATGTAGAAAATAGGAACTTCTGAACAATAGATTTCTCCCATTATCTCTACAAAATAGTTAACCATCTACATACATCTATCTATATACATCAGTCATTCCCAACTCCAGGCAATCAAAAGATAGAGCATCTATGGGAAAAGGAAAAGTTGTTTTAACTTGCAGCCTTTCAAAATGAACATATTTTTGTGGTGCGGTAAGAGAAAAGTCAAAGTTGACCACTAGTGCTGATAAAGTCAAGAGAATAACATAGTACTATATTTCTTGGTCAAGCCAAAGCAATAATTTGATCTATTCATGAGAAGGATTGCATAAACTATTTCATTGTTTATAAGACAGCCATGCTAGGGTTTGAGAATTCCTGGATTAGGAAATAGAATAGAATAGAATAACAGAGTTGGAAGGGACCTTGGAGGTCTTCTAGTCCAACCCCCTGCTTAGGCAGGAAACCCTACACCACTTCAGACAAATGGTTATCCAATCTCTTCTTAAAAACCTTCAGTGTTGGAGCATTCACAACTTCTGGAGGCAAGTTGTTCCACTGATTAATTGTTTTGTCAGGAAATTTCTCCTTAGTTCTAAGTTGCTTCTCTCCTTGATTAGTTTCCACCCATTGCTTCTTGTCCTGCCCTCAGGTGCTTTGGATATTTATATACTAGAAAAATGTATTACTACAAAAAGTATTAACTTCAAAACTATATTGTTGCTACTGAAAATATAATGGTTAAAAACATCAAGATGCAGTTTAAAAGTCAATTGGAATTAAACAAAAAACATTGTACGCTGTGAAGTTTGTGTATGTAGCTTCAATATTTTCAACATATTCACAAAAGATTCTTACCTTGCTAACATTGAGTGAAGCTAAAGGTGGGGGTGTTTCCGTGCGGTCATTAATTATGTTAACTTCTGATACATACTGTAAATTTATAAGCAAGATATCTGCATGGTTAGGTTTACCACTTGAGGAAGGGCATTCTGGGGGGAAAACATTAAGGAACATACAAAAGTTGTATAGCAATTTAGAGAATGATACACTTCTATGAAGGAAGATTTTATCTTTATAGTACATCCAATGTAACAGGATTGCCTTCTGAGAAAAACTGCAAACAAATTCAACAAGATTGGTTCCCTTAAAATATCCAGCAACAGGTGTTAACTATATACCGTAAACCAAACCTTACCCAATGCAACAATCATTTTCTTAGTAGCTTTATCAGTCTCTCTGTAAAACTGCTGCAAGGGAACACAAAATCTCTGTGGACTATTCATTTACATCCATGAGGTTGCTGTCAAATCACCTAGAATACTAATTTCATTGTCAGTAATTAAAAAATGAAGAGTTTTCTGGAACAGATTAAAGCCTCCTATCACAAGACTGCAACAGCATCTTGTGCTGTTACTCTGCACCACCATGGATACTCCTTTTTTCTATGAATTTATTTACAGTAGTTCACCCTTTCAAAGCCTTACAAGTTGAAATGAACTGCACTTGGAAGAGAAAGTATGGAGTTTCAGTCTCCTGAACCCATGTTCACTATGACATTCTAATCAAGAAAATTGTTTCAGGTACTGTATCAGCTATGGGTATTATGTATTTCTTAGATCAAGAAAGATGTCAGATCAACTTCTGCATTATTAGGTTTCTTGCCTTTTAATAGCTATGTCTGTACATCACACCGAAATAGTCTAATCACATCTCATCATTCATTAATTTCTGAATTCTTCAATTGAAGAACTATGGCCTAAATGTAGTCAGTGAAGATCTATAGCAGTTGCAAGAAATAACTATTGAAGACTTCAACAGACCTTTCTTTTTGCTGCAAATATTTTTCCAATTCATATAACAATAAGATATCCCAAACCAAATATTAATGTAAACCTGGAAAGATTTACATTACACACATACATCAAAAGCAATTACATAAACAAACAGCGAATGAAGACTTACATAGATTGACTTGCATAAATCCTTTTCCAAGATTATTCATACACTCAGATTACTAGCCATCAAATACTGAGAAATCAAGTGTTACACGTCAACAAAATTCTGCACCTCTCTCCATTTCTCTTCCTCAAAGCAGCTTCCCACACCCTATCTTCATAAATTATATATTCTTGACATATCCCCCAATTTTTCTCCCATTTTTATTACAATATCAGAAAGCACTTTCTGGGCTTCAGTTTTCACCTTTGATCCATTTATTAGCACTGAGTTTTCTCCCCTTCCTTAACCTAGTTAACTTAATGGCTCATCTTCACCCTCCTTCCTGTACAGGTCTCCAATACCATATGCAAATAATAACTACCCGGCTCATATAATACCCAGATAGCCCTTCAGTCGAGTCTCCCCTTTCAAAATTAGGCCCCCTCCTCCAAAACCACGCTCCTAGGTTTCCACGAGTCTTTTGATGTAGAGCTCACTCCAGCAACAGCCCCAACCTTTCCAAATCTGTCACAGCACCTCAAGCATTCCCCTCATCTGCCGAAGAGGATCGAGCTGAGCCAGCTCACGTGCCCTTCTCCCATGCAGCTCCCCTCGCAGGCCCAGCGACGGCGTCCCTTTGCCCTGCCGGAGCTCTCCCCTGCCCTTCCCTCCCTTTCCAGTCAGGATACTGAGTGCCAACATCTTGCTGGGGTAATCAAAAGCCACCACCTCGCCTTGCAGCCGCTGCTCCTGGCAAGTCCGGCACGACACCTGGCTGCCCACACTGAAGTACTCGCCCGGGGCCGCCATCTTGTTTCAGGCCCAGGCCGCAGCGGCGGCACCCTTCGCGCCCCCGCTGCGCCTCTGCAACCTTCGCTGAGGTGGCAGAAGGAATGGCGCGGGGAAAGGGAGAGCCGAAATCGATCCCGGCGCGCCAAACCGGGCCCGATGCGCTCGTCTCTCCCCCTTTTAGCCACCTGGCTGCTCTCAGCCTAGGCGGAAAAAAAAAAAAAAGGACGAGTGGCCAAGGCGACGGCGCCCCGCCTGTACGTCAGCCCCTCCCGCACCCACGCACGCACGTGACGTCACCCAGCAAAGCGAGGGGCGGTTGGCTGGCTGTTCGGCGGTTCCTTCCTAGGGCGGGGCGAGCATCCCCAACCAACGTTTGGAAAGAACCCCACGGGGAGCAGAGGCCGGTTAAAAGGGGGCGGAGCGCCAGGGAAGGGGCGGGTCCTGAGCCGGCGAATCTCCCGCGTGGGGGTGGGGGTCGAGCTGGGAATTGGAGCTGGTATTTTATGCAGATTTTCCCTGAAGTAAATCTGATTAAGTTTTGACTGAACTTGTTCTCAATAAAAGACCATATATAGAGCAATGACCCTAACTACGAGGGGATGCATATCGCGGCTACGATCCTAAGTCCACTGAACCGAGAGAAATTGGACTGCTTAGTAGAGGCTCCTGAGCAAGCACGCCTGCATTTCAATTGTTCGAGAGTTAAGTTTAACCTGCAGTAAATCTGCTTACGGTGGGCTGCAAAGTCTGAAGTGGAGGACGATCAGTGAGTGCATCGCCCCTAAGGATGCAATGCTGTATGGGGGCGAATAAATCGAACTCCCATTTAGTTCAGATGAAAAAGGACCATTCATTAGTTTAATAACTTGTCATTCTTCCAGGAGCTTAAGATGGTGACCACAGCATGGTCTTTTCCCGACATTTCACGACTGCAATCGTATTGGATTGCGAAATAGTACCTGGCCCCAAATTATCCGGTCTCTAAAGGTGGATCTGAATCTCCAATGCCTTTAAGCCTTTCAATTCTACATCACTGTAGCTTTCGCAGGCATTTACTTTAAAATATCAGTTGCAATTCAATAGATTTTATCCTGAAATGCATATGGATAAAATAGGTTGCTACTGTACTTGCAGTCCTAAACAGAACAGAAAATCATTGACTACAAAACATGTACAGAATTGGTAGAAATATGGATAATAAGTGACTGCACTTTTTCTGAAAAGGGAATCACTATTTTGGACAAATAAGATTTAGGAGCATACATTAAAACTGACTTTCTGGCTTTTCATGAAAGTGAGACTCCTGTATATTGACGTCTAACAGTTTGGAGGACCACTGCAGGTAGTCCTCGACTTATAATAACAATTGGGAATGGAACTTCCGTTGCTAAGCAAGGCAGTTGTTACTTAACAGTACAATTACTTAAGTCGCATCCAATTTTATAACCTTTTTTGCCATGGTTATTTAGTGAATCACCACAATTATTAAGTGAAACATACAGTCATTAAGCGAATCCACTTCCCTCCAATGACTTTGTCAGACTGGAAAGATTGCAAATGATGGCCACATTACCCAGGGAGTCTGTACCATCAAAAATTTATTCCAATTGCCAAGGGCCCAAATTTGGATGATGCAGGGACACTGCAATGGTTGTAAGCGGGAGGACCAATTGTAAATCATTTTTTCCACACAGTTATAACTTCAGTCACTAAACAAATAGTTGTATGTTGAAAACTACCTGTAGGTGGCAATATTGTACAGAATATGTTTCCTGTAACTGTTACTGGAGGTTTTCAAGAAGAGACTGACTGGACAGTCATTTGTTCAGAATGGTATAGGGTCCCATGCTTGGGCAAAGAATTGGACTAGAAGACCCTCAAGGTCCCTTATAACCCTGTTATTGCTGCTAGCTAATCGTTAGCCAGATTTTTGCAGTCCAAATATGGTAGCCTTGATTAAAGAAAATGGGTGCAAAGCAGGCATCAGTGGTCAGCCTTGCAAAGGTGAAAGAAAAGGAATTCAAATAAATTGTTCATGAAATTACATAGGTATCTCTGATTAACATAATTTAAAGTTTTACAATGCCCAACAGATATATATTTCTTAAAACAAGTCCTTTGAAATGCTATTGAAATTAGCTATTGAAGAAGCAGAATAAATGCAAGTTAGAATTTTATATGAGGTCAGTATCAATTTTCTGGGTTTGCACAACATGCCAAAACAGAATAACTGTACAATTTGCAGTCACATGACATGTTAGTCTTAAAATGCAATTAGCCAGTTTATTGTTTGGTATGTTATATAAAGGCAACCAGTGATGTGGTCTTCCAAAGTTTTGTCATCTTTAGATTTGTCAAATTTCCTTTTTGAAATCTTCCAAATCTTTAATACATCTTCTAGGATTGACTTTGAGTTTAGCTATATATGTTTAGCTACATTCCCAAGCACCCAACAATGAGATTACCTCCATCCCTGTTAATGTTCTGGAAGTCCCTCAAGACCTGGCCATATCACCAGGCTGGGATCCCAGGGAATTAGCAACATTCTAAGATTGCTCCATCATTGTGGTAAATACTCTCTCCTGTGCTTTGTGTTTTTTATATTTTATTACAGTAATAATTCTTTTGTATTTTTAATAATGATTAATGAACTTTTTGTGAGATAGGTGGCTATTTAAATTTGATAAACATACCATTTGAAGAAATACTTCATTTTGGCTCTCCTGAAATTTCCAGAGAGAGAAATATTCATTTCTTTATATTCTGTATAATTTTGTATAACACTTTTCATGACTCATTAGCGTCTTTTAAATATATGTTGTAAATCTCCAAGCAAAGTACAGTACAGGACTGTACTCTTTTACCATAGGGAAATTCTTCAGTATTTCCTGATACTTTTGAATGTGCTTTTTTGGGGGGGGGCTTTTTCCAACTTTGTAGGTGTGTGTGAGTGGGCCTACTATATATGCATGAATGGGACAATCAAAAATGGATAATAAGAAACAGAGAGAAGGGCTCCTAACATTAAAAATTACATCCTAACAAACATACCAATTCATTAAAGTGGAGTGATATTTTAAGGTCATGGCTTTTATTTTATTTTATTTATTTATTTTGTCAAGTGTATATATGATTACAGACAAGTATAAACATGATTGTGAATACATAAGATGTATAAGCATGGTTATGAGTACATGAGATGGTTACGAATACATGGGGACATTAGGACAGGGACGGTATGCACGCGCTTATGCACGCCCCTTACAGACCTCTTAGGAATGGGGTGAGGTCAACGGTAGACAGTCTAAGGTTAAAGTTTTGGGGGTTTGGGGAAGAAACTACAGAGTCAGGTAAAGTATTCCAGGCATTGACCACTCAGTTGCTGAAGTCGTATTTTTTTTATCTATTGTGTGCTCGTGTATTGTTGCGGTTGAAGCTGAAGTAGTCATTGACAGGTAGGACATTGTAGCAGATAATTTTGTGTGCTACATTTAGGTCACTTTCTGAGACTCGTCTATTTTAAAACTTGGAAGCTGTAAAAATCAGATCATATGGCAGCAAAGAGTTACATGCCACTGTCGTACACAGAAATACATCTAACCCATAAAACTGTAAAACTATCTAGTGTGTAATAAGTATCTATCTAGTGAAAATTGCAACTTGAAAGACTACGCGAATCTTGGTGAATGTCCCTTTGTTCACCCGGTAATCAAGCCGGATACTGATGAGTCCGTATCTCTAAGACTTCTGGGAAATGTAGTTTGGTTATTCAATGGCGCGAACAGTCAGAAGCCGGCAATTGCAGGTAACGGGGAGGTGACGAGTAATTGAACCGAAAGAGCAATGGTGAAAGCGGACAAAATCGCAAAGAAAGAGGGAAATCTTTTGAAATCGATCTTGGGAAATTCAGAAATAGAGCTAAAAAGAATAGTTGATTAATATTTCTTTCTAATATTATAATGCTTAAAATACAGTTTTAAAACTTTAGTATATATTGTTGTGCTCTGGGGAGGGTGGGGAGGTACAATATACGTTCAGTCAGCACATGAAATTTTTCTAGCATCGTGTTTTGTATTCCTAACGAAGAATGTTAAATTTAGCCTATGCGTGTCTTATTGCACCTTAGGGGATTTCGTTGCTTTGTCCTCAAGAAATCTCTTCCCAGACATCCTGGAAGTAGTTTGGGGAGAAGAGGGGCTAATGCAGACTTTTCAGGTTTGCCAGATCAGGACTTCTGGATACCGGAAATCATTGCGGTGGTGTACTGAAAGCACCAGAAGAAGAATCAGGAAGTTCCTAGAGTGAAAGTTGTCCTTGAACTGTGATGCTTTAGGTATGCCATTCTGTGTTTTTCCCCCCAGCTTCTCAAAACTGAAATTATTTGGAAAAATCACGGTGAGCGATTGTGAGTTGTGAGTTTTCTGAACTTTATTCTGAAGCCATCACTGAGGATAGTGCATAAACAACTAGGATAATTGATTGTAATGATATACAGTAGTAGATGGCAGATGGATATTTGACCTTGATTTTGGGCATCTTGGTTACCCTAAGGCGATGTTTCTCAACCTTGGCAATTTTAAGATGCTGGATTTCAAATATATGGAGAATTCTGGGAGTTGAAGTCCATGCATTTTAAAGTTGTCAAGATTGAGAAACACTTGCTTCGGGGAAGATCTGTAAACAGAACAAAACAAAGCTGTTCCCTCCTGCTAATTCTCCAGTCTTGAAATCTTTATTTTTGGATGCTATCAGCTATAAAATTGGATTGGAAGTCTTTAGCTTGTCAAATGACAGTAGAACATTTGAAGATTTTTATTCTGTTCTGGAAAAATATGTTTGTGGAGCCACAGCTAAAAAATTTATGAAGGTTCACAAAATCCATGCCAGGACTCTTGATCTCTAAATGCTCAATTTACACCATGCTCTTTCTTGCCCCACAAAATGTTGTGTAGGGGATAATATGGATTTAATGGGGTTACATATTCCACAGGGCTGAGGTAGCTATTGAAAATCTCTGCTTCCAGGTCTGTTCTTCTGTGGTCTGTCAAGGACAGAAGACAGAGCATTTTTCATAGGTGAATCAAATAGGATGAAGGTATATTTCTGAGGGTTCTCCTATTGGAAATCTTTCCCTTTAGTGGAAGAATATTTCTGTTCAAAGCCATTTCCATTCCTATCTGTGGCCCATCTCATAAAATCCAATCAGGTCAGCATGCATCTTATTGAAAGAACACATATCCTCTGCCACCTTTCCATCCCCCTGGAATAGTTGTTATTACTCATTATTTGTATAATAAAGGGACTATGGGCAGTGTACAAAACTGGAAAATCCTTGAAGACAGATAAAACATCAAATCAAATGAACAGTCCAGACTAAAACAATCTTATGAACAACACAAATCAAACAAAATAACAGTTCTACACAAACAACAATACATCAACCTCAGACCTGGGTGGAAGTAAAGCCAAGTTTTCAGTTCTTTCCTTGTCTCGGGGTGGGGTGGGGAGAACACTATTCCAGAAGATACCACTTTTAATAGTTTTTCCTCCCAAGGTCTGCATGGCCTTCAGGTAGGCCATAACAACCTGGCTGTTTGAGGAGCTGTGGAGTTTTGTGAATCCATTAGCATGCTGTGACTGTTTTAATTTTGTATTCCCTGGACAGTTGAGTTGTTTTAACAATAAAATAAACGCAATAAAATGAAATAAATAATGTTTATTATGGTTCATTGCATAGTCAGCCTGATATTCAGATTGGATTTGGCATTTTTGTCCACTGATCGAGTCCTTACCAAGGACTTGGGATAGCAGATATTGATGTTGATGTCATCGCAGGATGTAAGTTGTTTCCAAGTTTAGCTGCCGTTTGTAATTGACTGATGGTGAATTTGTCAGTGCTAATGGTGTTCCAAGTGGTACTTCAGTTGTTTTGGGATTGCACCAAGTCACCTATTATTATTGGTACTATTGGTGCTGCAATATATTGAATATGTGACAAATAAATTGTCTGGAACTAGCTATTTGAAATATATTTTTCTAGGACTCCCTTTAACAAACAAAGTATATTTCAAGGTATTTGTTTTCATTTCTAATGCAGCCTTTCTCAGCCTGGGGCTTACTAGAAAGATACTTCTTCCAACTTCCATAAATCCATGGTGGCTGGGTATAATGGATATTTACACATCTTCATGCTACCAAATTAGAAAAGACCACTATATGATTTCCAGACCCAAATTTAGAATGGAATTTCCTTCTTGGCCGCCCTCAAGAAATACTCTGTATTCTAACTAAAATTATCTTCTCTATAGCATTTAATAAACTGGATTTTTCTATGCCCATCCTTCACTGGGATGGTTTTACTTCTCACATTGCTAGTTGCTGCTTTTAAGATTCTTGATTGCTGCAAGGTGTTTTATATGTGGATTCCTTATAATCTGATTATTTTATATTTCAGTTGATTGGATTTTAAAAAACTAAAAACAAAAGAAAGGTATATTTGTTCCTATAGTTAACCACTTTGGACATCTTCGGGGGGGAAAGGAGAATGCAAGTGTTTTTAAAATATTTTAAACATAATAATTAATTTAGGCTCCAACTATGTTAAACTACTGGTATTATTTCTGCATCATGATGTAGTTCTTTTTCCCTCTTGTTTGTGTGAGTTATGCATGTGATTTAGTTCATATTTGTTCATATTTTCCTACAAGCTTGTATCAATACTTCGGGATTTTTTGAGTTAGTTTTGGAACTCTATAATGGAAACAGAAGCAACAAACAGTATAGTAAAAAAAAAAAAAAGCCAAGATAGTGGCTTTAGTCATACTGTGTCCTACTGTCACAGCTGCCATCTTGACATTTTTTACCCTACAGGTAATCCTATAATACCAGCATATCCACTGAAAAGTTGTGAAATAATAATCGATTATTAAGTGCATACTTCTGCCCTGCATCATCTTTCCCGACTCTCTGATTATATTTTTATTTTATTATATTATTTAATTTTATTCATTTATATAGCTGCCCATTTTGTATCAAGGTCTGTGAAAAAAAAGAAAAGAAAAAAATGGGGAGAGATAATAGGAGGGGAGATTTAAATGACAGTATATGAATGGTAAAGGGTAAGGGATGTTTATTAATAGGGTATGCATGCATGATGACTGAGGTGTTTAGGTTTATGCCTAGGTATGGCTTCGCTTTTATCCATTTGTGGCACTAGGATGCAGGAGAAAGGTTCCCAGCAAGGTGTTTTGATACAAAATGGCCACCGGTGTTTGTCATTGACTTACCAGCTCCTTTCTCAACTTCAATGATGGCCTCCGAGATGGCTATTGCTGAGAAATCTGAAGTTCACACATCTAAAAGGTGGCCAGATTGCTTATAAGCAGAGCTTTCATCATCATGTGCTGCTTCTTTATTGTTATGGAAATGGTTTAACTTATCTTCTGAACAACTTCGCTGCTTGATTTCTGCATTGCAAAGGCATTGGCTCAGCAAGAGTTTGTCCGAAACACGTTTTAATTCTTCTCATCTGTTTCAGTTTCACCACCATGGATATCTTTTACCCTAGCGGTGTCCAATTTGCTGAAACGCTTCAGGGTGCTCTGCCTGGACTGGAGGATTTTTGGCTTTGGGTAACCTTTTTCGGCGATCCCAAATGTGTCTTCATAATTTATTTCCCTCTTGCCTACTTCCTGCTGGATAAGAAGATTGGGTTGACAGTGCTGTGGTTGGGCGTAATCTCAGAATGGCTGAACTTGACGTCTAAATGGTGAGGAAAAAGCAAGGGTAAAAAAATACTCCAGAATTAGACTGGATTTGTTCCTGTGAACTGTATGGAATGTTTGGAACCTAGCCATTCCATTTTTGGCATCCAGAAAGAACCCATAGGAACAAGGAAAATATTCAGATTCTACAGTAAGACAGTAACTTCTGTGCTTTTGTAAGATGGAGAATGATAGATTCAGCTTTTTGTGACACAGGAGGAAAAGCCAACATCCAGGAAACACAGAAACACAAAACACAAAACACAGAACATAAACTTTGTTCTGCACTGAGGACATTTTATACAGCTACCTCCAATTTATACAGAGGAAGAACTCCTTTGAGTAAATGAATGCTTTTATGGCTGAAATGGCATTCACATAGCAAACATCAAATATATAAGAGAACTGACTTTAAATTAAGGTAATTACTTAGACAACCCCAAGATGAAAGAACCTATTCAGTGATTCTGGATGGTGGGGAGAAGCAGAAAATCAGTCATGAAAAGAATTGGAATATTTGATTTATTTGTTAGACTTATATCCTGCCTTTCCTTTGGAAGCCTATTATGTGAGGAATCTTGTAATAACTTCGACTCAGAAAAAATAATTCACTCAAAGTCACTCTCTGAATTTCCACTTTCAACCCATGCTGCAGTGTGTTTGGATAGGATGACTTGAATTGCAGCCAGAAGCGCTTTTATTTGTTATTAACCAACAGTCCATTAGTGTTCATTTACTGAAATTTAATAGAATTTTGTAGAGCAGCAAAATATGTTTGGCTTTCAGAGGAATTAATATCAAGGCTTAGAACAAATTTGGAACTATTCATTAATGGAACAAATCTTCTTCTTCTGTCCGGGATAAAGAATTATAGAATTGCTCCATTAAGAACAAGAGGAGGATAGCTTCTAGTACTCTAGTAGTCTTTAGAACTTGGAATACAAGTTTGTGTATACAGTACAGGTAGTCCTCATGACCACAATTAAGCCCCAAATTTCTGTTGTTAAGTGAGACATTTGTTAAGTGAGTTTTGCCCCATTTTACAAACTTTGTTGCCCTAATTGTTAAGTGAATCACTGCAGTTGATAAGTCAGTTGTTAAGTGAATCTGGCTTCCCCATTGATTTTGCTTGTCAAAAGGTTGCAAAAGGGGATCCCATGACCTTGGGCCACAGCAACGGTCTAAGTATGAACCAGTTGCCAAACATCTGAATTTTGATGACATGATCATGGGGATGCTACAGCGGTCATAAGTGTGAAAAATGGTCGTAATTCATTTTTTTCAGTGCTGTTGTAACTTTGAACTAAATGAACTGTTGTAAGGCGAGGACTGCCTGTATACATGAATAGGGCTTTCTTGGAAGAAAAGGTTGAGTTGACTCTCACCCATGCATTAGAAGAGGATTGCAGATGGATTGAAGATCAGAGTAGGATACATTGCCTGCGTTCTATCTGGCAGTCACCCTTTGCCTGCACTCTGTGTATTTCATTGGCCTGTGAAAAGCTCTATATTTGCAATGTTTGCAAATAAAGCTCTTCTGCATTAACATGTGAAGGAGACTTTGATTTAATTGGAAACTATTGTCCTCTTTATTCTTATGATATCTGTTAGTTATAGGTGCGAGACCTGATTCTCTCTGTGATAAGTCCAGTAGAAATTAACAAAACAATGTCCGGTTGCAGATAGCTCTGCCTTCACAAAAGTGACAAGCTTACAATCCTGCTGCTGTAAGATACAAATTAGAGTCAGTGGTCTTACACTGATAAAAAATAATATTTAGTCAGAATGGTGCAGGCTTGAAGTATTTTCTAGAACTGGTGAAACTGGTGTTCACTGTAGGCCAGGGGTGAAATCTAGCAGGTTCTGACAGGTTCTGGAGAACCGGTAGCGGAAAGTTTGAGCAGTTCGGAGAACCGGTAGCGGAAATTTTGAGTAGTTTGGAGAACTGGCAAATACCACCTCTGGCTGGCCCCAGGGAATGGAGATTTTGCAATATCTTCCCTCAGGAGTGGGGAGGGAATGGGGATTTTGCAGTATCCTTCCCCTGCCACGCCCACCAAGCCACGCCCACCAAGCCACGCCTACAGAACCAGTAGTAAAAAAAAATTGGATTTCACCACTGCTGTAGGCCAGTTGCATTCTTTAAGTCCAATATTCCTCATTGGATTGTTGTAGCAAAATATTGGATGAGGGAGTGCTATCTAATGTATATCACCTTGAGTTCTTAGAAGAAAGACGTGTATGTGTGTGTGTATGTATACATA
>QLTV01002534.1:1629323-1680190 GCA_003457575.1 Thermophis baileyi | reverse complement strand
CATAGGATGCTTTCAAACAGCACAGCAAAGGCTGGAAGGGACCTCAGAGGTCATCTAGTCCAACCCCCTGCTCCCTGGCAAAATGGACTGCTAAATTGGCCGCACCCACCCAGTCACATGGCAACCTGGCCACGCCCACCCAGTCACATGACCATGCCCACCTGAAGCCACACCCACCTGACCTCCAAGCCATGCCCACAAAATAAGCCACGCCCACAGAACTGGTAGGGAAAATTTTCACATTTCACCCCTGGTCTGGACATCTGGATAGAGATAGGACACATTCAAAATATTAGATAGATTTTGTTAGTCAGGTATTTGTAACGATATGACATGTAGATCCTACCCTGTGTGTCAATTACTGTAACCAAAAGGGGAACATAATAAATTTCCAGTGGAGAGTGCCTTTAATCCCAGTTCCTTTTTTAAAAATAGCCATGGACATTGTAAGCCCTCTTCCACAATCCAGTATAGGCAACAAATATATCCTAGATGTCTGTGATTATGCAGTTTGGTATCCTGAAGCAGTTCCTTTAAGAAATGTGACGGCAAAAGAATTGCTGAGTAGGAAATTCCTCAGGCATCCATGGGATTTAGCTTATTTGAGTTACTTTAAGAGTTTTAGACATTATTAAGGCTGGGATGAAAATTTGGAAAGCTTTTAGAATTTAATAGAATATATATTAATGCAGAGGAATAAGTTAAAAGCCCTAGGAAACATTGCCCAGAAACATTTAGAAACAGACAAGGAAGGAGAGAAGGGACACCATGATGAGGGTTTAAAGTCAAAGGAGTACTGTTGTTATTGCCTGGTAAAGAAAGCAAATTACAGACCAAGTGGCAGGGTCCCTACACAGTAAAGAGTAGTGGGGTATTATCAAAAGTTCATACCTCATTTTTCTACTGTGGTTCAACCCCTCGTGGACCTAACAAAGACAAAACCCCCAAGGGTGAAGTGGACCAAAGAATGCCAGGAGACATTTGATAAACGATGCTGTGTGTCGGAAAGCAGTATTGAAAGGGGCGGATTTTCCCTAACCCTTTGTTTTACAAATAGATAACTTCTAACATAGGCTTAGGTGCTAGTGCTCATCCAAAGTCATGAAGGGGTGGACCATCCTGTGATCCACCTTCCAAAGAAGCTCTCTCCAAGAGAACAAAAATACAGCACCATTGAAAAAGCCTAAGCACTATATGGGCAATCAATGCTCTGCATGTTAATTTGTGGGGTTGGGGCTTCACCATAATAACCATCAAATACTCATAGAGCTGCCACAAATGAGAAATACCAATTCATGGTTATCCAGATGGTATCTTATATTATAACCTTATTGCCTCAATATCACACATGGAGTGGGACAGCAGAATGCCATCATTGATTTCCTATTGTTGCATGGGAAAGACTTTACATGCCAAGAACTAAATACTTGGAATTTGTATGTACTTTTGGGATATTAAAGGACCACTCATCAGACTGGCTAGGGGAATTCTGGAAATTGAAGTCCATACATCTTGTCAGGTTTAAAAAACACTGATCTAGTCCAAACTTCTGACCTTCAGTTGTGTGCACTACAAATCCAAAAGTAATGGGAAATATACTTAGAGGATACCCGGATGGAGAAAGCTACTCCAAATGCAGAAGTAGAGAGATAGGTCTGGCTCAGGATACTGCAGACATGTTAGAATTCTTTTCCATTGGGGTTCAGCAAGTCAGAAAACTAAAGATAATACACACATCAAAAAAGGAGGAGGAGGGGGGGAAAGCAAGATAGCTCCACACATTGATTTTTACCACAGAAGATTGCCAGAAACAATTTTATTTACACAAAGACAAACATTGCAACATCTTACAAAATACTCAACTGAAAATTGTATTCAGAGCGAGAGAGACAGAAAGCAGGAAAAAAAAATCTACATATATTGTCCACATGTGGGGCATCTTGCCATATCATGGATGGGGGGGGGGCTGTTTAGAAGGGAGGAAAAAGATGAAAAAAGTCCTAATTCCTCTCAACGATAACCATCCCTTCGACAGTTTAATACTTTGTGGAATTGGAGCTGTAGCACAAAGTTGTTCAATGCTGGTGTCCTAAGGACTAATGGCTTTTCAAAAGTAGTTGATGTTCTTGGCCAGAACTTGGTTTCTTTCTCTCTCCTCCCCATCCATTCCCCCCCCCCCAAAAAAAACTCAAGATGAAAAATATGAAAACAATGGTTCATGGAGATTTTCTTGTCCCCACCTCACCTAAACAAAGAGGTGGCAGAAACAAATGTAAATGTAACAAAGCTTAAAAGTGGAACCACCATTTCCCAATTGTAAGTTTTATGGAACACATGGATATATTTAGCTGTAGTCTTTTTTTACTTTAGGTAGAGTGATTTGTATAATTGCAGTGGTAGAGCTTTTGTGTCACGTATCATGATTATGAATCTGTTAAGTGGAAAAATGGTAGTGGAGAGTAATATATTTTTATACCTATGCCACTGGGTAATTAGCTTGGCCCACTGAATGTAAGCTGCATTTTTATAGAAATTGATTTAATGGACATTGAAAAGCCTGCAGTGTATTCTAGGGTGAGAAACTATTTCCAACAACCCTGGTAATGCACACAGAAGTTCATGGGTTACCCCATGGCATACACAAATGGGAGCCTGACGGTTTCTAGGCCCTTGTGTAGGGGTGGGCATACAGCCAGAAGCCAGCAATCAGCCTGCTGCAAATCTCTAGGACTGCATAATGCCCATAAATCAAATACAGCAACACTTGTTAAGATGTATACATTAATGTACAAATAAAGGAAATATCTGCATCTCCTGTGTGGACAAAGAGGAAAAGTATCAGTATTTTAAAGGAGTAGTAGTTCATTCTATAACAGAAAGGAAATCTTCCAGAGAGTTGATGCTCCAAGTCCCATCAGTTTTGGTCTTTTTCAGGCTTAGAACTCATAGGATTTCTGCCTCAAATTATCTTGGGGCAGCTGGAACTATAGTTGGAATCCAACAACATTCAGAAGCCCAAAATTTCTCATGTCAGAGAACTTTACTTACAGAACCATAGAAATGCCTTCTATGAACATTATCTGTGTCAAGCCAATGAGCTACCTTGAAAATTCAAAATACTAATTGGGATGGTGCCCAATTGGGTTATATATTGTTTTCACTACAACTTAGGTTACAATCCTGTCTACATTTACTGGTGAATAAGCCCTATTTAATTCAACGCTTCCTTCTCTGTTGACATGCATAGGATTGTGCTGATTTACTTTATTCAACTTATTGTAATGAAATCCATAGACAAAATATTTGCCCCTTTTTGAGGGCAGCAAAGAAGACAAAGGGTCTCAGCCTTGCCCAAGAAGAAAAAGGTCATTTTAGAGTTTGAAGAAACTTCCCCACAGAATAGAAGTGCAATCTCTCAAAGTCAAGGAATCAGATGTGAAATTATGGGATGGAATGGCTGGCACTGAAGATGAATAGCATTGGACAATTGGACAAGAGCCACAGCAGACCCTCTGACCTAGCAATCATTCCCCTCTTATCAGAAAGGCCTTCCCCAGTCTGGTGCCTTCCAAACATGCTGGATTTCAGTTCTGATAATAGTCAAGCCGTGTTGGCTGAAGGATTATGAGAACTAAAAATTCAATACATCTGAAAGTCCCAGATTAAAAATATTGTTTTCATTACTGAGTTACACCTAATGAGTGCTCCATATTTGGCGAAGCATAGTTTAAAGACAAGTATAGATGCAAAATGACAGCTACTTTTTGAGCATTTGAAAAGTTGTTGATCTCTGCTGTAACCATGAATCACATTTTACAAACCACAATGTCTTGTTCATACACTGCATTCAACCAAAACCAAATACACCAGAGTACAACTTACTACAATGTGTGAACTGAGTCACTGTGTGCAAAGGCACTTGCTTTAGTTGGGTTAACGTAAGCAGAAGGCTGCACAGTGCATGCTACTGAATTACAGAGATGATATGGAGGGATGGAAGAGTGGTGGTGTGTACTCAAGTCTTCTGGTTTCTATCATTAGCAACCATATTTATTTTGCTGCTTTCCCATTTGGTGTAAGGTGGAGAGAGATGGGCAGGCAGGCCCATCTGAGAAAGATGACATACTGTAATGTAGCCCATTCTGAGCCTGATGTCCCCTCTGGTCTACAGAAGATAGAAACTGAAGTCCAACACATTTGAAGAATACCCAAAAGGGTATTGTAATTAACACTATAGGTGGTACTGGTATTTTACATCACCCAGATACCTTTCCTAGAAAATATATAATTTACTGCTTCTCATTTCCCATGAAACTTGGTTTTCCTTACTATTCCTCACTTCCAAATATACACTTGTATATATTGGATTTAAAAAAAAAAGTAATGAAATTCAGAAATGATAAGAACTAAATGAAAAGGAACACTGATACCTTCTGTCTTGAATGGTCCAGTTTGATCATGATGATTTTAAATATCCAAAACATAGTATGAGGGAACAGTACATTACAGTACCTAGCAGTGCTCAGGCTGCCACAAGTAGATCTTGGTGGGACAAAGTGTGCATTACCAAGTTGATGGGGGAAGTCTCCAACCCTCCTTATATCTCTCCCCAAGCAGAAAGCTTTTGGCTAATGTGGTGATGAAAAGAAGCCATCTTCAGGCATGCACTGTTTGATAAATCAGGGCAACAGATGGTATTGAAACAGTGGTCTTCATTGCCACAGAAGGAAAAACAGGAAAGAAAACAGAACATAGCACTGTCAAGACACGACATTCCACTCATCATGACTATAAGAATAATTATAGGAAAATCTGGAAAGAAGTATCACTCACACATGCACACCATGGAACGTTTGGGAGGACTAAACCTGAACAAATGCAGGAATCCTTAAAATAGACCCTGGCAAGGTTTCCATACGTGCAGCTAAAAATGTCACAGCCTTACGTTCTACACAATTACCCCCTCCCGAGTGCCTCCCCCTCCCACACACAGCTTAGAAATCCCGCAGCCCTGGTTAGTGAAAACAGTATCAAGCCCCATCTTTTCCTTTGTTTCATTATCCCTGCTATCAACTTTCCAAAGGAAAGGAGAGTTGGTACGAGTTAAAAAAATACTATTAAATAATACATCTGTAATAAAATTATATACCTTTTTTCTTTATATCCATTTCTTTTAAAAGCTAAAATTGCTCTGTTTCTATTTCCCCCCTCTTTTTGGCTGGTGAAGTAACAGCAAAGAATTCTCTCCTTTTTCTTTTGCTTTGTTTTTTCTTTATGAATGGACAAACTTTCATCAAAACAGAGTTTGTACAAGTGATACAAGAAATCAAATTATTTACAATAAATGACAAGGAGTCTTTCAAACAATGAGAGAGTAGAGGAGGAAGAAAAATAGCGAAAAGAGAGAATGTCAAAGCATTGGTCATGAAACAGTTCACATATGCAAAACTTTTGTTACAAAAAGGATTTTATGACACACAGAGTGATCCAACTAAGGAGGTCCATCCTTGTAAATAGGCTTGCACGCATATATCGCATATATCGCTTGACAGATTGAGAACTGCAGGCATAAACAGGACACATAATTCAGATGTGCAAATCAAAGCACAGCTGAGTGATGATGCAGTCACACACAACTGCACTGTGTTGGAAGTGAGTTAATACTCATCCACAATGATCCCCAGGCTGGTGAGATATTCATGGTTTCTTTGAACACGCCTGGTGCAGGATCAGGGCCAAAACATGCATTGAGGCTGGGGATATATATGTGATTCCTTTCTGTCTTTATGTAGGATAATTGTTAACTAGATGGCAAATGAAAAAGGGATAGGACTGAGGAGGGATGGTGTAAAAATGAACTTACAGAGAAATTAAGGCATTAACAAAAATGACTTAAAGGCACACTTTTTCCCCTTCCTCCCCACCATGGGAGCTTTTTCTAGAGCTTAAACCAGAACTATACAAATTGAGGAACAGCTTAGAGCTGAGATGAATAGAGAGATTTAGGCAACAAAGGTAGCATTAAATCCAAATATTTATGCATCTCTTTTGGGGGGTAGGAAAGAGAATGGAGACATTAAAAATTGCAAAGTCAGGGGAAAGGCATTTTGAAAATTCAGGGCCGGGGGGGGGGGGGGGGGATTTTCAACCCCAACTCATTTTGCAAACAACCCAGGAGAGAGGAATGCTGTTTCAGGATCAGATTTAGGAAGAGGTGAAGTGGGCAAGTCTGGCTCAATGCAAACCGGTAATATGGATGGCCTGCCTAGGATACTAGAACCTTTGGGGCTCCATGCTGCATAGGAAAATTCTCCTGTTCTAGACTCTAAAATGCAAGAGGCAGCTGTGGGTCCCTTTGTTCACACTGCAATCCATTTCTCTTTCATTCCAAACAAATGAAGGAGGGAAAATTATATATTCATGTATATGGAAGAGGAAAGAGGAGATGAAACTGAATTACAAGAGTTGGAGATGACCAATAAAGATCATTAAATCCAACAATTCCTTGCTCAGAATGGGCATCCAGATTCAAGATTCTGCATCCACGTGAACATTAGGGGAAAAAATTATTTTGAGGAAGAATACACTTCTTTGACACCTCTTACTAACTGTAGGTATGAGAGACAAAGAGACAGAAAATATTTTTTTCTCCTCAAGAAGCAAAACGGCTTTTCCAGTCCTAAAAAAGGGGACAGGTTTAGTGTCCAATGGAGGGAGGAGTGGGGGAGGGAATGATATCTGAAAAAAGGAATAATGGAGATGTCCACGTGAAAGCCCCCTCACCAAAATCCTTCACAAATCTCCAAAGAGTCAGGACAAAATGGTGATGCTGGTGAGAACAAATGCTTGGAGACTGACGCGTTCACGCACACACACACAGGCTCATTTTGTCCAGTGCAACTCTTTTTTTTCCTTTTTTTTTCCTTTTTAATAGATAAAAAATAATAATTTTGTTGTTGTTTTAACGAACTCACAAATGACCAATTAAACCCACAGAGTGACAGCTACAGAAATTGAAGTCTTGGCACTTCACAACACTGGTTCAGCCTCCATTGGCTCTTCTACCGATCTGTAGGAAGAAGGAAAGAAAGAAGGCAAAAGAGATGATGATTAATGGTCTCTCACTGTTCCGGAAGTTAACACAGCTATTGGTTGTGCTGTTGATAAAATAATTTTCAAAGGCTCTTCTGATAGTAGTAGGGGCTACTACTGCTACTTTGAATTGTTAGTTCAATTCAAAGACTTTGTTCTGGGTGGAGGCGAGGTCCAATGACAGTTATGCCCAACCCAGCATCTTCCAGATGGGCTTTGACCATTGGTGTACTCATCCTAATTTCTGACAAATTGAAGGACCAACACACCACACTATAAAGAATAAGACAATGTTTCTCAATCTCAGCAACGTTGGTTGATGCAAATCAAGAAAAGACAGGCAGTGCTCCTCTTCCTAGTGGATCTGGGTGTGCTGAAGTGATTCCTGCCCACCAGAAACAGTGGTACACATGGTGCTGGGGCAACCTGGTCAGGCGGATTAGACCTCAAAAAAAAAAAAAAAAAACCACCCTCACAAGCAGACCCTTGCCACCTCCCAAAATGAACCTACCGGACATCACAGTCCGCTTTTCCCTGCTCTGTGTCCACTGACAATGATGCCATCGCACTGACAGTCTCTGCTTCTTCTGCTTCTCCCTTTTGGGCCTCCAGCAATGAAAAGCCAACAATTGCTGCAGAACCTTTCACTGAATTCCAGTGTTTGCCTGTGATACAATTGCCAAGCATTAGGTTAGAAATTCTAGTACTTGGTTGAATTCCTGCCTTGTTTACCTGTCTACCGTTTCCAAATCCATCACACTATCAATGAAATAAAGACCTTTGGGATCTTTATTGGAACACTTCTTTCTATAATCATGCCTATAATCAACCACTTGCTATGGTCATGATTAAGGAGATTAATTAAAATAAATGACTAGCATCCCTAACAAATCTTGAGTAGGACTAGAAAGTTAGAACTAGCCAGTTAAGTATAGCCTAGAGATGAGAAATCTCAGGCACGCTCGCTTCTAGCATCTAAAGATTGCTGGGAAAGTAGCAAAACAAATCTGATGCACCAGAAAGCAGGACTAGGACAATGGGGTGGTTGCAAGCAAGAGGATTTGTGTTAAAATTCAGAGAAACATCTAAACTACTGCTTCAAAAGATAGTGGACTTCTCTAGTATTTTAAGCAGATGCTGGAAGGCCATTTGTTTCGGCTACTGTAGCTGATGTTTCTAGGGAATTGAACTGGGGGGCTACTAAGCCATGTTTAAACTCTAAATGTTATGGCTCTGAATTAGGCGGTAGCATCCCGGCCCCCAACCCCACATATGGTAAAATGTTGTAGGTTTTTATTTTATATCGCTAACAATTTTTTTGCAACATTAATTTTAGATTAGTTGAGAATATTGCAGATGCCATGTTGAATATAAAGGGCAACCTGCCTCTTACAAGCATGTTGCCAACCCCTGTTCTTCATACCAATATGCTGACTGGGGAATTCTGTGAATAGAAATCCATGTTCCTTAAAGCTACAAAGATTAATAAGTGCTGTTTTATATTACACAACTATAACCCTAACCTGGATGTAGAATAAATCACCAGTTCAAGCTTTTCTTTAACAAATCTCTTTTTTTCCATAAGAAAATGCAACATGAAGCCAAGAGCATGCCCCAAAAACTTACTCTGGATTTCAATGACATTCTCCAATGTAGCTATGGCATTTGAATTGGGTTTTTGTTGCAACAGAGTTTGATCCAACTGTTCCAACTGCAACAAAGGAAACTCGAGTTTAGTTTTTTGATTTCCAGTCTGGATAGAAGTCATGAGAAAAGATAAATAGTTCAAATAAATGGGAGCCTAAGAAAAAAGGTGCATGTGAAAATAATTGGGGAAATGGTGACAAAAAAAGCCAAAACAATTCTATGTCAATTTCTCACAAAGCCTTCATGTACCATTCCATCCATTTAATATTGTGAATTTATGAACTTTGTTTCTATTTAGGTTTGATTGACATTTGTTTTTTATTTGTTTGATTATATTTAACAATACGGTACCTGTGCTTAAATATAACAATTTCCGTGTCTCCTTGTGCTCTGCCTCTAGTACTGGTATATATACACAATTCACCAAGTCTTTATTATTTTGCTGCTGAAAATCATAGTCAGATTTAGAGAAAAACTAAACACTCTTAGGAGAGTATTAGCATTCTAAATAGTGGTCTAGAAAAATATCTAAAACAAACCATATTGCTTCATACATGTTATAAATGCTTCCGGGCATAGGCTGAATTCTGGTGACCAGGATATCTACTGACCAAAGGAAGTATGAATCTAGTTTGGATGTCTCCATCAAGGGAGAATCGTAGAAGGACATGTTCTATAGCTGTGATGGCGAACCTATGGCACACGTGCCACAGGTGGCATGCGGAGCCATATCTGAGGGCACGCGAGGCGTTGCCCTATGTCAGCTCCAGCGCGCATGTGTGTGCTGGCCAGCTGATTTTCGGCGTTCCGGAGGGTGGGGGAGGCCGTTTTTGCCCTCCCCAGGCTTCAGGAAAGCCTCCGGAGCCTGTGGATGGCAAAAAACGGACACAACAGGCCTACCGGAAGTTCGGAAACGAACTTCTGGTTGGGCCATTGGGCCGTTTTTTGCCATCCACAGGCTCTGGAGGCTTTCCTGAAGCCTGTGGAGGGCGAAAACGGCCTCCCCCCCGCCCAACGGGCCTACTGAAAGTCTGGAGGCTTCAGTGAGGTCTACACGCATGCGGGGGGAGCAGCACGGAGGGGTTGTGCGTGGATGTGCGGGGGGAGGGCATTGCATTATGGGTGTGGGCGCGCGCGATAGCACCCGAGCAAAAAAAGGTTCGCTATCACTGTTCTATAGTTTCTACCTTTCTGGAATCACTGGGGAAAAACTTTTCAGGCAATGTTTTTTTTTTTTTGTATTTACAATTCAATACTGCAGAGGGAAGGACACGGCATTGGTCACGAGAGAAAGCTTTTTGAAGTGTAGGTGTTTCTAGCTGTGGGAGGTAATAGTAACAATGTATTGTTGGTGCTGATAGGAAGGTTCCCTAGTTCTGCTTGCCTCTCTGTATTCTTTAACATTTGCTTCAGGGATTGTTTCACCTGATCATGCTCCATCTTAAGAACTGTGGAGGGAGAGTAGCCTAAATTTGAAATATTAAATTCCACAGTCTTGATCCATGTAGATTGGGGTTTTTCCCCCCTGAAGATGAATGGTGCTAAGCCTTAGGGAAAGAAGATGAGCTTTAATAAAAGGTTTATAAATGCACTCTGGACTCTGTCTCCTCTCATAGGTGTGAATTTGGGACACATCATAGTATCTGGAGAGCTGCTGCTCTGATTAATTTAGATTGTACCCTTTCCAGAGAGGTGAAACACAAAGCCAGGGGGAGGGAAGTCAACCAAAGTCCCATAAAGGAGCATGGCTAGAGGCTTAGCCTGAAAAAGTTTGAGTGCGGCTGGAACATACTCCCTTGGATCGCAACAATTTAAGGATGGCATTGGCAGATCTTTGTCCGGTAGCAGTATCACATTTGCAGTGGGCTCTCCTCAAGCCAGTGGCATGCATGACTACTCCTAAATACTTAAAGCTAGCTACTTGTTCTATTTAGTGGCCTTAATGCTCCATCATCTTCCATTATCTTGGTTTTCTGATAGCTTATTTTCAGATTTTCATTACTGCAATATGGATGAAAATTCTCAGAGCTCTTTTGAGTCTATTGGTGTTCTGGGAATAACCACAATTGGTTGTCTGCATAGAGCAGCAGGGAAATGCTGTGATCCCACAGTTTAGAAGGATGGAAATTTGGATCATTTGGATATGCCGTTGATATAGAAGCTGATAAGCAGGGGTACTAAAATATATCCCTGTTTTATCCCCTTTTGAGTTGTAACTGGTTTTGAGAGAACCCTTGCATATTGCACCTGAATTAAGTGAAGTAGCCTATAACTGCTTCATGAGGCTTCTGGATTTGGTCTTCGAATCAAAAACTGCCTTAAGAAATCTTTTTATGAATGAAGAATTTGGGACTATTAGAGGATACCGTTTCCCCCAAAATAAGACTTCCCCTGATAGTAAGCCCAATCGGGCTTTTGAGTGCATGGCAATAAGGCCAAGCGCTTATTTCAGGGTTCAGAAAAATATAAGACAGGGTCTTATTTTCGGGGAAACACGGTATTAGATATTATAAGAAAATAAATTATTTATTTTGCTTTATTTCCCCCCATACGCTTCTAGAAATTTGATATTTTTATGTTTATATCTCATAAGCTCTGCACGTATATCTAAAAGAGATCTGCATTTTCCCTTCTATCCATTTTCATGACTCATTTATTTATTTTTTCTCTCTAACCCTGATTATTAGAGGCCTTCTTACATACATTGATCCATTTCCTATACACAAAAATAGATATTTTGTCAATTTCAGGATGACCCTTGTGCAGACAGCATTAAAGATGTCACGAGTCAACTAACTGAATGCCTTCTTCTTAAAGACGTGTCCTTTCCTAAAGGATGGTCCTTTTTAAGATCTTATTAGAGATTTGCGTACTAGCACATGGGACCTATACCCACTCTGTGTTCAGAATATTTGCAAAGATGATGCCTTTTTGCAAGGCTTTAACAATTAATTTTTGTCTTGACTTTAATACTTTTAAATTACTATTTCTTGTAATAATATTTAGCTACGTACCTTTGCTTTAAATCAGAGGTCTTCAAACTTGGCAACTTTAAGACTTGTGGACTTCCCAGAATTCTCCAGCCAGTTATGTTGAAGTCCACAAGTCTTAAAGTTGCCAAGTTTGAAGACCTCTGCTTTAAATAGAAAGATGCATTGGATACGTTAACCACTTTGAGTTATTTGTAAAAATAATAAAGCGGAGTACAGATAAATAAATATCTTTTGATGTTTCCATTCCAAGCCCGACTTGAGACTTTTCCAGCACCCTCCTGTGTTACCTGTACTCACCTCAAGGCCAAGCAAGGCAGAGACACAGGCTTCAGAGGCATCACAGATGGCAGTCAGATCATGACCACCTTCTAAAGCTAGGACAACACGCCCATCTGCTAGATCCATCAGTTGTTTGGTCAGGTGCCCAAAACCTACATGATCAAGAAGGAAATACGAATTCGTGATTTCTGTGTTAGCTTTTACATTGCTCTTTGCTAGAAATTGAAGAAAGTCATGGATGTCTATTGTGATGAAAAACAGCATCTTCAACATTTATGAAGACAGTGATCAAGCTACTTGGAACTTGAAAGTAGGCTTAAATAGTCTTTAAGCCACTACCCAGGACCGTCTGTGCTCTGGGTTTTTAATAATGCTTGTATGAGATACACGCTTCAAAAGATCAAGGAAGTAGAGATAAATGATCTCCATGGAAAAAATCATTAGATAAAAAGAGCTGCAGCTCCAACTATTGTGGCATCATTTAAATACATGGAGAGACTATAGCTCAGTAACACAGTACACAAGCTTTTCTTGGCACTGCAATTAATAAGGCTGGGAAAGGCATGTCAGAAAAGCTATGACTTGTAAAAGGTAAATAGCTGAATTACTGTCAATAAGACATCCTCCTATATTCATACTGGTTTTGAAATTCTAACCTGACAAATGTCTTTTGCTAAGGTTAGGAAACCTATGGAGACACTGGAATCTTAAGCAAACTATTTTAGCTCCATAGTGGAAGTTAACTGGGAAATCTATTCATATCTTTCCCAACTAGTCTGTGCATAGTTTTCTCTATTTATAAACTAAATTTATAAAGGGACCTTGCCCCATGTTCCTCACACTCACATTTGGCTGTGACGGAATATCCACCCAACGGGGACAAGTGTCCCTCAACAGCATCGAAGCCAGCAGAAACAAGGACCATATCTGGGGAAAACTCGTGGGCTATAGGCATCACCACAGTCCTGGAGGACACAAAACAGCTCTCAGATTTCTCTTAGGAACAGGAGGCAGGACAGCATTAACTTTGGATTAATTGCAATGTATGGATTAGGAAAATTCCAGGTATTTCAGCTTTCCCATCTGAGTCTTTGTAACTTTCTCCAATGCACTTAATTAAACTGGCCACATGTTTGTAGACAAGCTTTCCTCAACTTGGCATCATTCATAATTTTAACTTACACAGTGCATTATCAGCCTGGCTTTTGGCCTTGAATGCTAGAAATCAGAGATGAAGAACAATCATGGGCTATTAGAAGGTTTCTCCTAACTGCACTCAACAAATTTTAGAGTGGGAACTGTGTTAGTCTGCTAAAGCAAAACCAACAAGCAAATCTTGTGTCCCTGAATTAATTGCAAAACCAACAAGCAAATCTTGTGTCCCTGAATTTTATAGCATAACATGAGCATAACATGAATAAACCAATGTTCCACAAAAGTCTTTATGAGACCTGCAATAGCAATAGGCAGAGGTAGTCACCTCAAGCAACAAATGCTAAGAAGTGGCAACAGAACATAGACGGAGAAAACTGTGGGCAGCGTGTCTTAGTTGCTCTAATGTAGCAACATAATGAAAAAATCGTCCCATTGCCAGAGTTGAAGTGAGAAGGACAGCCAGTTTATTTTCATCTCATTAGGAAAAGTCTTGGACTATCCCAGTTGTTAAGTACCTAAGAAATTTTTGCCTTCTAGAATTTTGCCACAAAGCAAAAGAGGAAGAAATACATTTGACAGTACTATGACACTATTGTTGTCATGTAAACTTTACTTTGAAAATGACAAGCCACCCCTTGGCACATTCCAGGAGAAAAACAGAATGTTCTGGGCTTACCAAAACATTCCTTGTTGGGCCACAGAGCTTTACACATTCTTATTTACTGTGGATAGCAAACCTACCTGAAGGCTGTTAGATATTCCACATCACCAATAGGGGGATCCACTCCACCAGTCCAGGCAATGTTTACATTGTAACCTATACCCATCCCACCACCAACCTGGAAGAAAGAAACATGGTGGATAACAAAAGCCCTCAGCCACAGGGTTTACCATGCTGAGAGCTGCCAAGGTGTGGGGAAAAAGATATGTAAGAATAAATCCCAGTGAGGGGAGCCACGTGTTACCAGATTCAAGTGAGTAACAATGAATAGGAGAATTGCTGATTAATCTCTAAGTATGGCAGAGGGTGGGCAGATCGGTATAAATTTGGCTTGGGTAAACTTTTTAAGCATTTTTTAAGCATTTAAGTATCAAACAGTTACGGCATATTTTAGATAAACTATTTTTTTAAAACTGTCTAGTGGATAAGGCATTAAGCTAGAAACCAGGAAACTGAGTCCCGCCTTAGGTATGGAGGTCGGTTGGATGACTTTGGGCCAGTTACATTCTCTCAGCCTAACTGACCTCACAAGGATTGTTGGTGTGCAAAAATTAGGAGGAGAAAGCAGTATTAGGTATGTTCACACTCTGAGTTATTTATAAAAATAATAAAGATAAGAACATCTAAAAAAAGTTTGCAGTTCACTCACAACTTATTCAAATTCACATATTTTTGTACATAAACTTTCCCAAATTACACTTTGTATGTAATTTTCTTAAATGTAACAGGGATTTTGGTACATAATCTTTAAATATCTACTTTTTATATAACCAGTGTTCTTCCTCTTTCACACTCTGTTGTATACAATGTCAGAGATGCTGATTAATTGAGACCAATGTGTCAGGTCCCAAACCACGAGTAACATATAGGGCAGTGTTGGCGAACCTTTTCGGCATCGAGTGCCAAAACAGGAGCGTGCGTGTGCGCGAGCACTGGAAACCGGAAATGCAGTTCCCCGGCGCGCATGCACATGCCAGGAAGCTGAGCTTCCAGTTTCCGGCTGCTGGTCTTCCAGTTTCTGGTGCGCATACATGCGCGAAGACCAGCTGGCCGGCGTGCGTGTGCACACCAAAAACCGGAAACTCAGCTTCCCAGTGTGCGCATGTGCACCAGGGTGCTGCTCTTCTGGTTTCCAGTGCTCCCGTGCGTGCGAAGACCAGCTGGCCAGCGCGCATGTGTGTGCTGGAACCTGCAAGAGCAACAGGCGACAGCTGGCGTGCCCGGAGAGATGGCTCTGCGTGCCACTTCCAGCACGTGTGCCATAGGGTTAGGGTCACAGACATAGGGATTCTTCCAAGTTGAGTTATTGTTTCACAGATATAGACAAAATCTTGCCAGACTGAAGACTCTACTAACTCCATCTACAATATACTCTGAAAACTATTAAGAAGGGGCTCTCTTCACCTTTCCATCACATATAACATCTGGACCAAGTTGCCTCTTAGTCCTCTGGAATTAAACCCCCTCCCTCCTGGAAATCCATCTCCTTAGTATACTCCATCTTCATGAATTATGTTTATACTGTGACCGATTCAATTTGGGAACAGCATTCCCATTTTTTGCTTGTAAAGAAATGCATTGCAGATCTGTTTCCTATCAATATTGTTCTGGAAATACAACACAGTCAGTGGGAAACTACCAGCCATTTTCCTTTTCAAGCTTCACATGGAGTACAAAAGTTCTGCCCATATAAAGTGGCATCTTCATAACAAGAGACAACTCAATGACCTTTTTCTTTCGGATTCAAAGTTTCTACTGGACAAGCCTCTTATTTTTTTTCTGCAATTCCTCTCTACTACAAAACCACATAGTATGAAAAGAGGGGGCTTGCCCTGAATTTTTTCCCAATACAGATAATCCTTGACTTACAACAGTTCATTTAGTGACCGTTCAAAGTTACATCACTAAAAAAGTGACTTATGACCATTTCAGACAACAGTTGCAGCATCCCCATGGTCACATGATCAAAATTCAGACAGTTGGCAACTGACTCACATTTATGACAGTTGCAGTGTCATGTGATCCACTTTTGTGATCTTCTGACAAGCAAAGTCAGTCGGCAAACCAGATTCACTTAGCAACCGCAATGATTCAACAACTATGGCAAGGAAGATTGCAAACTGGAGTAAAACTCACTTAACAAATGACTCACTTAGCAACATAAATTTTTGGCTCAATTGTGGTCATAAATCAAGGATTACCTGTATATATTTACTTAGCAATAGCAATAGCACTTAGACTTATATACCGCTTTACAGTGCTTTACAGCACTCTCTAAGCGGTTCACAGAGTCAGCATATTGCCCCCAACAATCTGGGTCCTCATTTTACCCACCTCGGAAGGATGGAAGGCTGAGTCAACCTTGAGCCGGTGAGATTTGAACCGCTGAACTGCTGAACAGTCAGCTGAAGTAGCCTGCAGTACTGCACTCTAACCACTGCGCCACCTCGGCTCATAAATTACTTCTCTTTACACCCTACTTTTTTCCTTCTTGTGTTTTTCTTCACCGAAGCAAACAGTTGGAACCCAATTCAAGGTGGAGTTTTATTTCTCTGCTCATATTTCTAAAATATTTTGGGATTAAAAATATTTTAGTTTTTTAACCTACAGATTCCAGGTTGGTTCCACCTTTAGCATCTCTTGTTCTACAAATCAGATTAAAAAAAAAAAAAGGAATACACATACCTCTTCAGGAGCTCCACTGCCTGGGAAGAAATTTCCATTATCGTAACGGTGGAGGGAAATGTACAGAACACTGGGATCGCTGTAGAATGCCTGCTGGGTTCCATTGCCATGATGGATATCCTATCAACACGAAGTAGAACTTAAGTAGAAGAATCAGCTTGGGATCCGCACCAGGTGCATGTAGGCAGCAAGACACTCACAGCTCTCTTCAATTATATTGGCGGACATTACATTTTTAAAAATGCACCTTTGTAAGCTCATAAAACCATCAAATCTCATAAGATGTTGGTGTTTTCACATAATTTGCGAAAGTTCAGACATGAATGCCAACATTTCATGGGAGATTAATATTCTCACACAAGATTCTGATGTTCCCGAAGAAATGTGCTATGTATTAAGTTCTGTGACATCTCAGCTCTTAAAACAACAGCACCTGAAAAAGTTGCTGATGCTACCTTACCTAAGATAAGGCCCAAGTCAGGGTAGAGATAATGTCCAAGGAGGACATTAAAAGTTGATGTAGAAAGAGCTTCAGAAGAAATCCATGAGGTAAGACAAAGAGCCTGAAGACAAATCTTACTGTTCCATTAAAGATGGCACTGCTGATGGCAAACTGAATGAAATGCTCTCTAGTAGTTCTGATATTTTCTTTTATTTTCTGTGACTTTCTGCGAATTTCATACTCATGAGATCAGATTTTGAATATCAGACAGTGGACTTTGAATAACAGAGCAAGCTTTCTGGATCCCTTCTTTTCAAATGTGGAGGAAATTCTTACTGAGGGAATGGCAGTTATCTTTCTTGGCATGGCAGTTAGAATGTGACAAAGACCTTTAACCTAAGAGAGTAAGTGACCACTGGAATAGAAAAGGAAAAAAAAAAAACCTTACCCAATCCACAATGAGGATTTTACTGATGGCAAGCTTTTGTTGTAGAAGCTTAGCAGCAATGGCAACAGAGTTGAAGAAGCAAAAGCCCCTAAACAAAATGAAAAGGAAGAAGGACATTATTGGACCAGGATAGATAAGCAGTATAAGAACTGATATACTCTACCAGAATAGGGCCTCCCTAAGCCCAACATTCTCCATTACAGCAGGTAGCCAGATTTCATGAAGGATATGCTCATTGGTAGAGCATCTGTCTAAGTGATTCTAACAGGTACTAGATTCACTATCTCACCTCTCCAATTAGTACTAGGATAAAGCCTTGCCTAAAATCATGGAATGCTCCTGCCACTAAATGAAGGAAACAACGATACTTCAGTTTGGTGCCATGTAGCATCTATTCTTATTTGACCTTTTTAAAAAAATGCTACTTATAGTAGTAACAGGCACCACAGAATGCTATGAAAAAGAATAATCTTATCACCTTTTATACATCTATTTTCCAAACATATTTTGGGGATATGGATGTCTAAGTAAAGTAAGTAAATAAGTTTTTCATTAACAGATCAAATATGCAGTATTACTCAAGAAAAAAGAGATGGAATTTCATTTGAGAAGGCACATAAATAGCTTTTTAAAAATGCATCTTTACTTATTCCACGTTCCCAAAAGAATTCATTTTAGAAAATGTAACATTTTTACATTTTGCAGTAGTTAAATGTAGATATTTTCCCCTCACTTTATACTTACATGGCAGTAGACTCTTCTGCATGGTGACCTGGTGGTCGGATGACAGCATATCCATTCTAAGGATGAAAAGGTCATATATCTTTAATAATGTGTTCATTACATTATGATTAGCACAACCACTTTTAATGCACTCTCTGTCAATGGATTCAAAGAAGAATTTACCTTAAGTTCCCCTGATGCCACTTTAAAGGCCAGCTCCAGCAAACAGCCAACAGCCATGCGGACTGCACTGGATGAATGCATCTCATTCCACACTGTGTCACTGTCAACCTGTCATGAAAGTTTATCATAGATCACAGGAGTTGCAAAAGCTAAAGAGTAAAACCATCCAAGTTGGCCTGATCATTTCCTTCTTTGATTGCCATCCTGCTTAAATTCATACACAATACTTGTTCCTTCTATTTTTCCCCACAATAACACTGCAAGGGGTGGGGTTAGAAGAGTGATTGACCCAAAGTCATCCAGTGAATTTCTGTGGCTGAGCATGTACAAGAATCGAGATTTCCTCATTTCTAGGCCAACAGTTTAACCACTACTTCACACTCAGTGCGGTAGATTTTGTCCTATCTATGAAAGGCTTTAGGGCAGAGGTCCCCAAACTTGGCAATTTTAAGACTTGTGGACTTCAACTCCCAGAATTCTCCAGCCAGCTATGCTGGCTGGAGAATTCTGGGAGTTGAAGTCCACAAGTCTTAAAGTTGCCAAGTTTGGGGACCCCTGCTTTAGGAGATGAGGAAAGTAACCACTTGCTATTCGACAGGTAATAGTAATGGTGCTGTAATGAGAAGATTTGTGTGTAGACAGTCCTTTGTGGGCTTTTCTTCCTATGCAAACAAGCTGCCCATAGTTACCTTGAGGTAAGAAGGGCGGCCTATAATTTTGTAAATAAAATAAAATAAAAATAAAATTGTTACGAGTAAAATGGAGTGCACACAGGATTCAGGAAAGTGACGAAGATACATCCTTTCCAACAGGCTTCTAAATTGCTAACTAGAGTCCCTGCGGATTTTACTCCATTAGTTCTTGCCGACTATAGGGGGCAGTGCTCTCCTCCATTTCAAGGTCACTGAGCCAGCGCTGTCCGAAGATATTTCTCCAGTCACCAGCAGGATGTCACAAAGTACTGTTAGCTTCCCACCATAGTGGTACCCATTTATCTACTCGCATTTGCATGCTATCAAACTTTAGGTGGGCATGAGCTGGGGCGAGGATGGGAGCCTACCCCACTGCATGGCTGACAAGCCCAGCATCTTAACTGCTGAGCCAGTGCACTGCCCCAGCTTGTTAATAAAATTGATTTAATCATATTGATGTTTAATTTTACTCTAGTTTTAACATTCTTTTTATTTTCATATTTTATAATTTGTATTTGAGCTGTCCTGAGTGCTGTATGGATAAAAAGGCAGGATACATATTCCATTTAAAAAAATTATAGAAATAAATGAGAGATGCAGCTGAGGCCTCATTCATCACTTTATTGCTTGCAGGCAATATATAATTGCTATATAGCATTCTTGTGGGTATTCAATAGCATGCAGGATGAAGATAAGATCATACCCAAAAGGAATGATTTTTAAAGCCATTTCAGTACAATTCAAGGACACATGAAAAGATCAAGAAGATGCAATTAAAATATAACGTAGAGAACCATCTTATATCAAACTCAATCTTTTGTCCTCTAGGTTTCATATTGCAGCTCTACAGGCTTTCAAGGAGGGTCATGCTCCATCACAGATGAAAACTACATCTGCTTGCTACTGACTTGAAGCCTTATTCCCAGAAATTAAATAAATTGCATAGCAGAAATGAAGCTTTAAGATGGAATATGGAGGCTTTCATTTCCTGCCATCTGATTTTCCTGGCAACCGTATTTCACTCACCCCGATTCCACCACACGGGAGGACAGCATACATCTTCTGACTAAGGGGACCTTAGAGGAGAAACAAAGAGAAAAGGGGGTATGAATGCCACATATATACCAGTTACATTGTACATAAGATTAATTCATTTCCCTCACATTTTTTGTGTCTATTTTTACTGCCATAGAAAGAACAAAATTATAATCTTTATGAATACAGGATTCAACTGGGCAACTTTACATTCCATTACTTCTTTTTTAATTGCCTATAGTGGGTTATAACTCATCAGTTTAGTAGCCCACAATTTTGAAAAAGCCTAAGCTCTAAAATAATTAAACAGGCATAGGTCAAAGAGCCCCTCCCCTTAAATTCTATCTAACTTCCCCTAAAAATTGGGACTCTTCTCATTCCCATCTCCCACTGCTGGAAAATACAGTCCCCTGCCACCAAAAGTTTTTCCATCTGATACAGAAGTTTGAAAAGACAGACTTTATCAGACTTATATTAAAAAGATGGCCTACCAGATTGCCCTTCTTCATATTTAACCGTACATTTTCTGCCTTTACCATACATACAGATAAAGCAAAATTCTGTACATTCTGCGATTTCTAAAGGGGAAGGAGGAGCAACATTCTGCATTATGAAAATAGAATTATATACGTAAAATGCTAGACATTCTACCTAGTAATTTCTTGTTGTCAAGTTTCTGCCTGTTCAAGGGGCTTGTTCCATATAGTAATGTGTGATGTTCTGAATGGACAGCCTGGATTTCATCCAATGTTGCCTTCCGACCTCGGATTCTCTAAGTAACAAAAAAATGGGTGAAGACATTAGACAGAAAAGTTGAAATATGAACTTTGAAAGGATTTTGAACAAGAATCCAGTCAAGTACTAGGTTCTCCTTCAGTTACATTTACCAACACAGATGTTTTATACTTGTGTCTATACTTTGGTAATAAGGTTTATTCATTTTATATTATTTTCAAGCAAAATATCTAAATTTGGCTTAACTATTAAGCTTTTCTCCATTCCAACTTTTCCAATATTTCATTTCAGGTTAAGAATGGTGGACAAATCTTCAACTGTCCCTCTTCACCCTCCTGAGCATTCATGAATGGCTTAGGGCTCGTGATGTCAACATTGCAATCAAAATTCATAAGCTCAGTGCTTGCCTTCAAAGACAAAATCAAGGATCACTTTAATATTGTTCAATATTAAATTATTTTATGGAAAAATGAATTCTTTGTTCTGGCTTCAGAACAAAGGCTTCCTTTTTGGGCTGCCTTTCTATTCCGGTCAGGCTTTGTTTTTTGAGTAAAACCCATATACAATGTATGGTCCTTTCAGGCAAAAGCATTGCCAACCCTGTAACTGAATTTCCTTTGTGTCCCACTAGGCTTTTTCTGAAATACTTGCAAGAAACCTTCCCCTGACAAGTGCTTTGATAGTGGCATGATATTTGGGATATTTCTCTACAACAACTGTAAGATCGTTCGCACTGTCTTGCATTAAGTCAGATAACTGGTCCATTTGCCAAAATACAACTTTTTTTTGACTGCCAGCAGCCAAAGTTTCAGGCAAAGATATTTTCATCTCTTATTACCAGAGATCGACAGATTTCAGTATCTGAAATCTGAAATCTGTATGGAAAGCATTCACTTGCCACTAAGGCAGCCTTCCCCAATCTCAGCATCTTTAAGCTGTGTGGTCATCGACTCCCAGAATAGCCCAGGTTGCATGTAATTTCTACTTGCTGAGAAATCTGGGAATTAAAGTCAGCACATCTGGAAAGTGGCCAGATTGGGGATGTTTGTAATTGTAGCTGAATCTAAGTTTCGTAGAGAAATGTGTGAATTAACAACAAAAGCAAAGGTGAATTCAAGAAAGAAAAGGGGCGATGGTCTTACCTGATACACTCCTTCTCGTAGGGTGGAGCTAGCATCCATGAATGGGTTGACTTCATCCGTTCAGCCAATAGACTGAGTCTATTAAAGTTGTTAGGCTCCGCCTCTGTACCGGATCCCCAGTTACGACGAAGCCGAAGAAACAGACTCAATGTGGTGAAACTGCCGACAGAAGTCCCCGTCGGTACCGACCCGACAATCCACAGTCAAGCCAACGAGCAAACGGCCCGACAGTCAAGTGTGGGGCTGGATGCTAGTTCCACCCTACAAGAAGGAGTGTATCAGGTAAGACCAACGCCCCTTCTCCATAGTAGGTGGAGCTAGCATCCATGAATGGGACATACCCAAGCCTGGCAGTCCTATGGGTGGGAACTGTCGTGGACCGAGGTGTCTTGTCCCGAATGCACTCTCTGCAGGACCCGCCTGCCAAAGGCTGCTTCAGCCGAAGCAAAGACGTCCAACTTGTAATGGCGAATAAACTGTGATGGAGAAGCCCAGGTCGCCGCTCTGCAGACCTCCTCAAGAGAAGCCTGCGTAGCCCAAGCAGCCGACGTTGCTGCGCTCTGAGTAGAATGCGCCGTAATTCTGCCGGGCCAAGGAGTGAGTGAATGTCATAGGCTTTAGCGATGGTACCACGGATCCATCTGCCAACAGTCGAAGGGGTCACCCTCTGACCCAAGGACGTAGGTTGGAATGAAATGAAGAGAGCCTCCGACTTCTGCAAAGGCGAAGTCCTTTTCACATAAATACAGAGCGCCCTCCTCACATCCAAGGAATGCAATTTCTTTTCTAGTGGGTGGACCGGGTGCGGACAAAAATTGGGAAGAATTATCTCCTGTGCACGGTGGAACCAGGAGTTTATCTTAGGAATAAACGAGGGGTTTAACCGAAGAACCACCCTGTCCCCATGAAAAACACAAAGGTCCTCACGGACCGAGAGGGCTGCCAGTTCTGAAATCCTCCTGGCAGAGGTGATAGCCACCAGAAAGGCTACTTTGCAAGTCAAGTAACGAAGGGACGCCGAACGTAAGGGCTCATAAGGCGATCCCATCAGAGAGTCCAAAACCTTGGTCAAGTCCCAAGTGGGATATCTGTGAACCACAGGTGGAGAAAGGTTCAACACACCTTTTAAAAATCAACGGATCGAAGGACGTTGCGAGAGGGACTCCAGCGAACCTCAGGATAGAACAGAAGACAGAGATGCCACCTGTCTTCTGAGGATGTTGGGCGAGAGCCCCTTATCCAGTCCCTCCTGGAGGAAATCCAGCAGCTTAGCTATAGGTATCTGCGTTGGGGAACATTGCTCCTTCGCACACCAGGAGCAGAACGCCTTCCAGGTCGCCGAGTATATTCGCTCTGTGAAGGGTCTCCTAGAGGCCTGCATTGTAGCTATAACTCTGGCAGAGTAGTTTTGCCTACTTAAGGCGCCCCGCTCAAGCGCCAGGCGATCAGATGAAACCACTGAGGGTCTGGGTGAACTAACACCCCCTGGCTGAGAGGATTGACCTTGAGCGGGATTCTCCAGGGCGGAGCCACCGAGAGCAGTTTCAGGTCCGCAAACCAGGCTCTCCTGGGCCAATGCGGGGCCAGAAGTATGATCTCCGCCTTCTCCTCTAGGACCTTCTGGATGACCCTGTGGATGACCAGAATGGGAGGGAACGCATAGAGGAGACCCTGGGGCCACGGGCAGTGAAGCGCGTCGACTCCCTCTGCGCCCTGAGACCGGAAGCGGGAGAAGAACCTGGGCAGGTGCGAGTTCTCTGGAGTAGCAAATAGGTCGACCACCAGGAGGCCGGAACACCTCATCAATTCCTGGAAGACCTCCAGGTGCAGTCACCACTCCGCATGGTCGATCGTGGCTCGACTGAGCCAATCCGCCTGAGTGTTGGACTCCCCTGAGATGTGATCTGCCGAAAGCGACAGTAGGTGCCTTTCCACCCAGAGGCCCAGTTTCTTGGCTTCCTGCATCAGGGTGCGCGACCGTGTCCCTCCTTGTTGGTTGATGTGGGCTTTCGCCACCACATTGTCCGTGAGGATCAGGATGTGTTTGCCCGACACGAGATGAAGGAACCGTCGGAGGCCAGGAACGCAGCTCGCAGTTCCAGCCAGTTGATGCTACATGTGGCTTCGGACGCTGTCCAGCGACCCTGAGCCATGTGTGCCTGGGAGTGAGCTCCCCAGCCGAAAAGACTGGCATCAGTGATGACTACCACCCTGTGGGGTTGCCGGAATATACATCCTTTTGAGATTGCCGCCGACCTCCACCAGTTCAGGGAGCGGAGTACCTCTGCTGGAACCAGGACCTTGGAAGGTGAGGAACTGCGGCGTGCCCTCTGGAACGGTAAGAGGAACCATTGAAGATCCCTAGAGTGTAGAGCCCATGGGGTGATGGCGATGCTGGAAATCATCTTGCCCAGGAGGGTGAAGAGGAGGGCTAGCGGAACCCTACGCTGCTGCTGTACTAGGGAACATATCTCCCTGATACTATCTTCTCTCTCCTGGGACAAGGAAATCCTACACTCTAGAGAATCTATAACAGCACCCAAATGGAGAATTGAAGTGGATGGCGCCAGGTGACTTTTCTCCAAATTGATGCTGAACCCATGGTGTCTCAGCGTATCAATTGTTACCTGGAGATGATGCATCGCTAGATCCCTAGTGGATGCCTGAATTAAAATATCATCCAGATAGCACTGGCCACGCACGGACACGGACCTAAGATGAGCTGCCACCACTGCCAGCACCTTGGTGAAAACCCGAGGTGCGGAGGAAAGGCCAAAGGGAAGGGCCCTATACTGAAAGTGTCTACCTGCATAACAAAAGCGAAGGAATTGGCGGTGGGATGGCAGAATGGGAATGTGCAGGTATGCCTCCGTGAGGTCAATGGAGGCGAGGAAGTCCCCCGGACGAATACTCCCCAGGATCGTCTGTAGGGAGTGCATCTTGAACCGCCTGTATCGAATATGGCGGTTCAAACGTTTAAGGTCCAGAATAGTCCTCCACCCCCGAGGCTTTGGGAACTACAAAAAGAATTGAGTAGAACCCCTGCCCTAATTGGTCCTCCGGCACCCCCTGGATTGTCCTTATATCCAGGAGATGTTGAATTGCGGAGTCCATAAGCGCCCTTTTGTTGGCATCCTTAGAAATAGAGCATTGTAGAAAAAACCTCGGGGGCATGGAGAGAAACTCTAGAGAAAGGCCATGGCGGATCGTTTCCTTAACCCAAATGTCTGATGTTGTTGCCTCCCACCTGTCTGCGTAGAGAGCCAGATGACCTCCTATGGGGGAATCGGGGTCCAAATCACTTAGAGCGACGGAAGGGACGGCCCCCTCCTCCTCAAAAGGACCACTTGAATTGTCTCCCCCTGCCCGGCCTCTCTGGCCCCTGTCTCTGCCGGAACCCATACTGACCTTGGCCCCTTGAGAATCCCGATCCCGGGTCAGGAGCTCGAAAGGGCTGCCAGGAATAGGGACCTGCCCTGAAGGAACCCTTCCTGGAAAAGGACAGGAGTATCTTCCTCTTATCTCTGGTCTCGACCAGGATCGGATCCAGAGCGTCCCCAAAGAGGCGCTGACCCTGCTTAATGGTGTCTGTAATCATGGAGTGCATGTCAGCGGGACCCCAAGGAGGGGCTCCCCAAGAAGTGGAGAGTTCTACTGCCGGAGGCGGGGTTGGACCAGCTGACTCCATGGGAACCTCCCCTGAAGGAGCCACAGTTGGAGGATTCAGGTTACTAGTACTTCAAATATCAGGATTGTCAATAACCAGGTCTGGATTATCCAGAGAAATTTGATCCCCTTGGGGCCCTGGGGACAGGGCTGGGGGAGATCTGCAGGCCGAATGTTCTGCTGATCCTGGGGGAATAGCAGAGGTAGGAGGGGCAATGGCAGACTGGGCACAAATCTTCTGCAATACGCTCATCTCTTTCAGATGCCTTTGACCTGCTTGTATCAGTATGGCTCTTTGATGGGGCAGAGCCCTTCCTGGAGGTACTAGGCTGGACCACCATACTGGGAGGAGGAGAGGACTTCTTGTGTCTCTTGCCTGATCTAGATCTGGTGGTGGCCACAGAGGAAGCCCTAGCCGCCATTTTGGATTTTTTTTCTGCTGCGTGTCAGAGGGGAGGAGACCGTGTTAAGTGGTCCTCTAAACTGCCCCTGGGACTAATTGGGAATGCAGGCTCCTTGGAGAGGGGCTGCCTTAGATTTCCGCACTAGTAAGGCTGATCAGAAGACAGTGGCGAGGCAGAGGCAGAGGCATCCGCCGAGCAGCAGCTGAGACGCAATTAATAACCGCCCAAAATGGCGTCCAAAATGGCATTCAAAATGGCGCCCAAAATGGCGTGGCCAGGAGGGGCGGGGCTACCAAGTCCCCGGGCGGAATGTCGCATCGCCCACTTAGTCCAGCTCCTAGGAGCAGCAGCCAGCAACAATGCGGTGAATAAGGAAGCCGAGGCTTCTGTGGCCAAAGTTGCTCGAGCGCAGGACTCCTGCGACGAGCGGAGGGCTTCCGTGGCGAGGCAGGAACTCTCACTCAAAGTAAACAAGCCTAGCTGTTGCTCAGAATCCGCTCCTCCCCTAATGCTGCCGCGAAAAGGGGATTTTTCCAATATAAACAAAGGAGCGTAGCACTCCTGGCCACCACTGCGCTGCCTAGAGGGGCAAGCCCCGATCGGCAATCACGCCGTCTTTAAAATCGGAACTCCACGTGTTCCAGTGGCAGACCTTGGGGCAAGCCCCTTGGCGATTCAATGCCATGTTAGAGCTACGGGTGGAGGCTGCGGAGGCTTAAGCAGAAGCCCGTGCCTCTAGGCGCATAAAAGGTAACAAACTCTGAGGCGCCAATCAAGCAGCAATGGCCGCAGCAGTTTGAGCCGGAGCTCTACCGCTCTCTCCTGCCCCCTCTCGGCGCTTTAGACTTGTTGTTGATCCAAAGCAAACAACTCACAGACAAATGATCTGACGATCCGAAGGAAAATAAGCTTGCCCAGCAACTTTAGGATGGAATTCAAATCAGCTGGGGCAATCACTGTCCAAAGGTAGGAAAACAAAATCAGGAATGGGAACAAAAGTAACCACGTCCGTCCAGTCTGAGGACTGAGTCATAACTGGGGATCCGGTACAGAGGCGGAGCCTAACAACTTTAACAGACTCAGTCCTATTGGCTGAACGGATGAGGTCAACCCATTCATGGATGCTAGCTCCACCTACTATGGAGAATACATATGCCTCTGGAAAGCAAATGACCTTCTTAGTTGATAAAATCAGTTTAATCTCTTATCTGCCTTATTTATTGTTCTTTCTCTGAATAAATCTTCTTTAAAAAAAATCCAAAGAATATGACAGAGCCTACAGTTTAATTCCTTTGTCTGCCTTTTTTTTAGAGTGAAGCTAGAAGGATTAGTGAAAAATGTTACAATTAATAAAACAGCTATATATATGTACCAAAGTTCAATGTCAATTCACATCAAAGTAGGAGCTGTGTTTGGAATTTCATATTTTTTAAATGTTTCCCCAATTATTATCTGATAGTTATAATTACTAGACATTAAGTCACTGACGCTTAGCAATTACATTTTCTCCATGATGTTCTGTCCCTAACCCAGTGCTTCTCAATTATTTTCTGTTACGCCCCGCCCCCTAGGAAGAAGTAAACATTTCGCGCCCCCCAACTCTCCGCCGCGACTGTTCTTCCTTTCCTTTCCTTTCCTTTCCTTTCCTTTCCTTCTTTCCTTTCCTTTCCTTTCCTTTCCTAATCGTAAGAGCAAAACCTCCATCCCTCGAATCCCAGGCCAGCAACGAGCTGATCCGCTGCCCATGGCTCTGGTTGCCCGTGGCTCTGGCTATGCCTCCTGCAGTCTTGCCCGCCATTCGATTTGCCTGTTCCTTGGGTTGGGCAGCCCAGCTATGGTCAGCTCGGCTCTGTTTGGCTTAGGCTGCTCCTGCACCGGGGCCAGAGGGGGCTTGTGGGCTGGACCCTGCTGGCCTGCCAGCTTTTCGCTCACTGGGGAGGAGAAAAAGCGAAGCCTCTCCACGCTTTGGAAGTAACTTCCAGGATGGGCAAAACATCGTCCTCCCAGAGCGCCGAGCCTCCCGGTTGGGGAAGATGGATCAGGGCGCCCTGAGGTGTTTTTCCCCCACCTGGGCACGGGAAGAGGCAAAGGGCAGGGGTGGGTTCTAACTTACCTCGCTGCCGGTTGCTTCCTCCTGTGCCGTGTGGCTGCGCCTCGTGGGAAAAAAAAAGTTGAAAACTGTTCCCCGGGGTCACACGTGCCCCCCCGGCATAGCTCCAAGGCCCCCCCAGGGGGGCGCGCCCCACTATTTGAGAAGGACTGCCCTAACCTGATTCTTTAGGTCTTCCAATGACTCATTACTTCCATAACCAAATTTATCCATCTTCCTGATGTTTGTCCTCTTCTTGCCTTTCCTTCCACTTGGGCATTTGCATTTCAAGCGAGAACCCTAAGTTTATTTTTCAATGATCCATTTGCTGGCTGTCCACGGAATACTGCGAAGTCTTCTCCAACGCCAAACTTTAAAAGTGTCAATATTCTTCCTATCTTGCTTTTTCAAAATCCAACTTTTGTTTCCATATAGAGTATCACAGGGAATATCATGGCTTGCATGATTCTGATCTACTAAATATCTATGCATCTAGTACAATGCTGATGTGAATTAATACATCAGGCCTTCATTTTCTGATTAGATTTATATCAAGACACATTACAGCTGATCATGTTTGATAGAAAAAATTAGTCCTAAGCTTAAAACTTATATTTTTGGCCAATCATTTCATATCACTGGATTTCACCTACTTTCTGCTGAGAGTTCAATGACCTGGTATTCAAATCATTTTTTTTTACTATCCTTCCCCACCCCCCACCCCCTCTAATTTTAAGCATGGGAAGAAAATAAATGAACAAAAGACTCACCCTCACAGCTAAATTTGCAGATGTGGCAGATATCTAAAGACTGCATAGTTGCTTTCCCCAGGAAGATTCAGTACATAATTGATGATCAGCCCCGCCCCCGGGGGGGGGGGGGGGGGAGGGGAGTCAATACTTTTATAAAGTCAATACACGTTCCTGCATGAAAAATGTAACAAAGTAACCTATAGTACTTGAAAATTAATGGAATAGCAGTGAGGAAAGATGTATATGGTACTGTTTTGCATGCAGGAACATGAGCTTTCAATTTGTACATGGGCTATTTGTTTTCATGCTAGGTATCAAGAGTGTTGACATCCCCTGGAATGGACTGACCTTGCTGAGGAAATCCTGACTATGAAATCTCAAAGTATTACAGGTTATGATAGGGAAATCTGAGATCTTATATGTGTTTGCTGAAGCAAAAATTCCAGCACTTCACGAAACCATGCAAACTGGCTAGGGCTGCTGGGACTTGTAGTACAGTAACATGTAATCAGAGTGGCTTTTGTTTTCAGAGTTTCACTTTCTTTTGTTATTCTCTTTTGTTCTGGAAATACAGACTGAAAGGTATGCTTTACATATCTTTCTTTGGGTTTTTTTAAACCCTCTTTTCTGTGTGGGTTTCCAAAACAAATAAAGAGGCAGCAAAATTGGACATACTTGCAGCAATTTAAAGATTAGCAAATTTATTAGGACTCAAGGAACAGAACAAACTCTACCAAGTGCCTGAAAATGTGGACTCATCTATTTTGTATTTATTTTTTATGATGCCAGAAAGTTTGGATATTCCAGGATGGGCCTTCCTCCACTGTAAAATCATTTCCCCCAATGCAGCTATTTTTTCAGCATGACTTTGGAAGCTGTCTTACCAGCTGCTGGGGAAAAAGTTCCACTCTGAGATTTCTTACCTCGCACTTGGTTAGCAATCCTGTCTCTTGTAGTCTGGACCAAATACTTTGGATCCTCCCAGCATGTTCTGGGTGAACATTAGTGTTTCCACATGTACACTGGTGCTTCAGCATGAACGTGTCATAAACAACACCTGTGAGAAGGTGGGAAAGGAGCACAGAAAGGAAGGAGGAAAAAATAAAAAGCAACCAAAATCCTGTCCAGACTTTTATGGACAGGTAGCATATTTGGGATTCTGCTGGCATGCTAAATAGCAATAGCAATAGCACTTAGACTTATATACCGCTTCATAGTGCTTTACAGCCCTCTCTAAGCGGTTTAGAGTCAGCATATTGCCCCCAACAATCTGGGTCCTCATTTTACCCACCTCGGAAGGATTTAAGGCTGAGTCAACCTTGAGCATGGTGAGATTCGATCTGCCAAACTGCTGGCAGCCGGTGATCAGCAGAAGTAACCTGCAGTACTACACTCTAACCACTGCGCCACCGCGGCTCCTAAAGACACTATTGTGTCACAAAATTACTACCATCATGGGTGTGTTGAGTTATAAAGCAACAATTTAGTAGAAGGCAAACTCCTAAGATTGCTTTGTATCAACTAGCCAGCATGGCTTCTACTATCTTGACTTTTCTCTTTCTCTCTTTTTTTTTTTACACAGCGACTAACCATTCTCTCTAAACAAGCAGGAGCTTGTGGCTATAACATTATTTTTATTTGTTAAGAATCCCTGTGAGCTTGATGAGATTCTCAGACAGATTCTATACATTAGCATACATAATCTATCCCTGAGACCCCACCCTGGCCATACCGTCTTCAAAGACTGCAGCCAAATGCAACAAAAGAGAAAATAATAAAACATATAAGGAGAGAGATTTAATGTAAATTTAAATTATATCTTTTTCCCCCCATTAACCCTGCCTATTCAAATGGCACATAGCAACCAACAAACCACTTTTCCCCCCTGTGCTTTTAAGTCAGTGTTGACTCCTGGCAACTGGATGGATTAACTCCTAAGGTTTTTCTGATAAGACAGCAATGGCAAACCATTTCTGAAATCTTGCTAGGTCTGAGAAAAAGTGTCTGGCCCAAGGTAACCCAACTGGCTTTGTGCCTAAAGCAGGATCAGAATTCATGGTCTCTCAGTTTTTACACTGATACCTTAACTACTATACCGAACAGGTTGTCCAACAAACCACAAAGGACCCTGAAGTTGAAAAAAAAAAGCATTAATTAAAAGTATCTAAAATCAAGTATCTAAAAAGCTAGACCACTAACCTGGGCAAAGTGAAGGAATCACATGATTTGCAGTGGTTTCCAAGTATTCACTGGCTTTTACTGAAGGTGCTATTTTTAAAGCCTTTTAAAATTATCTGAGGGACTGCCCCTCCAGTTATAAACCTCTCCAGCCATTAAGATTTGCAGAAGCCTCTCTTATCACAGAAGCTTGCATATCTGGCTCAGGAAAGAGCATTGCATTGTTCCTAGCTTGGAATACATTCCCCTATGAGTTACATTTGGCCTATATTCTGGCAACTTTAAGGAAGATGCTAGAGAAGTATTCCTTTCTACATGCTTTTGATACTGATTAACATCTAATTTCATTTAAGTTTCAAAATTTTGTGATTGACAGACGCCTTAAATCCTCATCAAGTAAAATAAAACAGTAATAAAACAAGTCCAGTTAAAACTACCAAACTGGCAATCTTCTCTCAATGAACCAAACTGATTTGAGATTCAAGATACAATCCTGTTGTGCCCTAAAGTAAAGAATAAAACAGAGACAATATTTAGTTCCTGGACACTAGGGACTGGATGTGATAGTAAAGGAGAACATCTGCAGACTCTCTTGCATATCTGAGAAAGAAATTTTCAGGATAGGAGATGCACTTTCTAAGCAGCTTGTTCATGCCCAGGAAGGCAATGATCTTCCTGTCTTCCAAGCTCCAGGAAAAGAAGTTCTTCACTTACCTGTAGTGAAAAGGTGATGGACCAAAGGCTCAGGTGTACTGTTCTTCAGACTAGTGCTAGCAGGTGAAGACTGGGTACGGCTAAGGGCTTGATGGGGTACAGTGCTGATGCTCAGGGGAGTTTGATAGAGCTGCAGAGATCTTAGCTGATGCGCATCAGCGAATACCTGTACATTTCATAGGAATAGTAGCCAGAGAGAAACAAAAAGAAAGACAGATCAAAAGATTACTTCAATATTTCACCAACTTTTAAAAAACTGCCTTATTTAGCCCAACATATAGTATTTATGAGGAAGCTAATGCTCATTGACAGTTGCTTTTTTTTTTTTAACTTGTCCATGTATTTATGATTCATCCAAGTACATACAGAGCTAGGACGGTACAAAACGTATCATTCTGAAACATTTCAAAGTGAAATTTCATAAAATGTTCTGTTTTGAGTATGAAATGGACAGCTGAAGCATTCCAGAAACTATTCAAGCTTGGATAGTAATCTTTTCTAAGCTTGAACCACTGTGTGAGCTCAGAATGCTTCCAAAATGTATAAAATAGCTAATTTTGTACAGTTAATTCATGAAATTTTACAGCTCAGTTGTCTCAAAATAACTTTTTGCATAGTCCAAAGAGATCTGTATACATTTTGTTAAAAACATTAGATTTCAGAATCATAAAAGAACTGAAATTTTATTTTAGACAGCTATATGGCTGGTATCAATCATACCTTATAGCAAGTTCTATGGATGTAGACTAATTTTACGAAGTTGGCCATGTTAATTTGAAAGGTTCATTGAAAAAAAATTAGCTTAGATCTCAAGCAAGGATGCACTGCCCCTTCCCTAAGAAACTTCTGATAAGATGGAAGAATGAGAGGAAAGTAGTAGAAAGAAGGTGCATATAGTGTTTGTGTGTGTTTTGTTTACTTCCAAATCTGACCCAGATCTGCTTCCTGTTGCCTTGAATCCCATAGGCATGGCAAGCACAAAACATTACTCATCAGGAAGTATAGGAAGTGAAAAGAAATATTTGTTTATCCTGATCTAACCGGCCCCCCACCTTTCAATTGTTTCTGAAACCCACACACAGGAAGATTACATTCTCTGCCAGTAGCAATGGGAGAACAAATCCTTCTCTCAGCAGCATCAATGGGATTTCACCCCCAAATATCTTCAACGTTAATATATTTGTTTAAATTCGTTTTTCTTTTTGCTGGGGTGGCGGGGGAAGCCATCCTGATTTGTTGAATGGCAATATAAATTTCATGAAGAAATAATTATATTCATACATCTTACTAGGCTAATTTAGGCAGTTAGATTAAGCAAACCACCTCCAGTTGATCATGGGTTAATGTGACCTATGAACACAGCCACCGACTCCCTACTACAGCCATGCTCAATCTGCAGAATTTTAGAATCTCCAGCCAGTATGACCAATTGCTTTGATAGTTGGAAATCCTGGGAAATTGTTACAATAAATCTGGAAGGTACCATGTTGAGAACATGTACATATAGAGTACATTCACAGAATCAAAAACATGGCAGAAACTTCAAAGATAATATAGGAAACCTCTGATAAATGGCCATTAAGTCTTTATTTAAAATTCTACAACAGATTGATTACCTTCAGAGGCAATCTGTTCCATAATCATAAGAGATTACCTGGCCAAGAGATTCTTTCTAATGTTTAGTTAAAAATATTTTTCTTGTATTTTGAATCCAATGGTTCAGAACTTATGAACTGGAGGAACAGAGGATAAAACATACCACCTCTGAGCACAAAATTATTCAGGGTTATACTTCTGACCTCCCAGATATTACTAATCTCCCAGAGATTAGATTCTCCAAAATTTCTCACCACTGATCATGTTGTGAGGTTGTTGGGCATTGATGTTCAGCAATTATTGCAGGCTGCAAATTCTACATTTGCAGATTTCCCAAGATTTTCAAAGTATGGCTATCTTCTGTAATTGATTATGGGATGACACTGGGGGAAAACGGAGCTTGAATATGTGGGGAAATGATCTGAGTCAAACCTGCATTTGACTGGTGTTGTGTTCTATGTTTGACTGATTAAATATAGGATTCCACAGTAAACTCAAATCAAGAATTTTCCAAATATGTGGCATCCATTTTAACAATAGCACCCATGCCATATTATGCATGATGAGTCCTAAGCTTCCCCTCAATGTTCCCATGACATATTTTATTTTTGAACTCCTTTCAATCAATTCTGATTTCTTTGCTGACCCTTCGTCTGGAGGAAAGGACTTTTATTTCTTTGCCAAACACACATTCTAGTAAGGAACTGATGAAATTTTTAAATGAACAGAACGAAAAGGAAGACAGATGACTCATAATCAAGAATGACGTTCAGAAGCCAGAAGTATGCTCAGAAACCAAGGATAAGAGAGACAGAAAAGGTGACTGTAATGCAGGAGATGAGTCACTTTCCCTTTTGGAGGCTCCATTATCTCAGATGAATGGGGATGAAGAATGGGAAGCAAGAGACACAGTCATTCAACTAGTTCTCCAAACTTACAGTTCCTTATAATACACTTTCCCTGTGCTATGAAGCACCTCTTTCTCTATTCTTCCATAACTATATTATTCTTCCTACTTTGATCCAGTCTTCCTCAAGAGGCAGTAGCAAACAAGCTCAGCATGAATAAGGGGAATTGATATGTTTGATCTCCAGTGGGGCTGCTGCTACTGTCTGCAATATTGTTTTCCATTTATAAAAGCTTGTTTTTACTTTTAAAAGCATACTATACTTTTCTTTACTTGATATTTGTGTCCAAGCAATACGACTAATCATTCAAATGGGGCATACTGCTCTTTTGCACTCTTCTGGGTTTTTTTCTACTTCACGCAAATATCAAGAAGTAGCATGGCAGCCATCTGTCATAAATAACCCAAATATATTTCCTGCCTTTATGCCCACTACGGTTTTTAGAATCATGATTTCTCTGCTATTTCCATTCTTTTCTACCCTCTTTTTCCATGCCAGTTGGTCAACAGTGTCGCCAAAATGGAGACACCATCCACAACTGTGAAATAATGGAATTTCACTTCCTCTCTTGAGTCTTCTCATACTGAAGAGGAGGAAAAAAGGGCTATTAGTTTTCCTTGCTAGCCCAGGAATTAATTGCCATGCCTAAAAATGTATGTTATGCTAAGCAAGTTTGAATCTCACATCTTTGCATATGTCAAGGCACAAAGTCTCATAACTCGTAGAGAGGTTCTTTGCTCTCATACATACATGCTTTGCTATCTTGCTGAGGAAATGAACAGATGAACATAAATGCCTCCCCTCCCATACTGCATCTCGTCTTGAAGAGGAGAAGCCTTTTGGAGTTTTAACAATTTCTTTCCTGTGACTTCAGTAGAGATTTTAATGACACATTATTTTAAGGGAGGCCTCACCTGCCTGTAAGTAACTCCCACCTCCTCAACCTCCTGTTCTTCTTCCAGCCTATTCACTCCATCTTCATCTTTCATTTGAAGACAGCCTTGCTCTTTGGCTGCCCTCTTTTCTTCTTCCTCGTCCTCCTCTTGTTCATCCAAGCCATCCTGGGTCCCCTCATTTTCTATTGACCCATCCAGCACAAAAGGCCCCTGGCCCAAGCCCAAACCAAGCCCCAAAGATTCCTGTTGTTCTGTCAATTCCTCTTCTGTTTCTTCAGGATGTGTAGTAGGTGGCCGTGGCAACTCACCAGTCTTAGTGATTATCTGCAAGAGCAAAAAAAATTAAAAAGGGAAAACTGCTTGCATTTTAATTGCCTAGTAATTCTGAGGTCGAAGCAAGAACCTGGAAGCCTTGGGGGTGAGGGATGGGGGCAAGTTACACTAAATACATATTTTTGCTGTTCTGGTGACTTTGATTCTTTGAGCTTCATTTCTAGTCCTTTACAGGATAAAGAGGAACTGAGAAAAATACACATACTATTTAATTACCCTATTCTAAACAGGCTGACAGTAGCTGGAAGATTGCAGCAGTCCCAGGTAGTTTGGAGCATGCTGAATGACAAACAGAAGGGGGAAAAAAGAGCGTTGCTTTTGCTCATATACTTCTTTAGCTTGGGATATCAGAGAACATGGATTCATGTCCAAATAGAGTACACAAATGTTTGCCTGAGTCACAACTTCCTTTGCCTACCTTTCCCAGTTGAATCTGCTGCTGTTTCTGCTTCTCCAGGAAATGTTGGTGCTGCTGCTGCACAACCAAGTGTTGCAATGCTTGGGGGCTCTGAGGCAGTGGGGACGACTGGGTGCGGCTCAATGGACGATGTCGAGGCAACTTGCTTACAGTGCGTAGGTTGGAGGGGATGCGTTCTCCTGTCACTAGAGGGGATTGGCCATGCAGAGGAACTGGAATGAAGAGACCAGGCTTTATTGGGAAGACACTTGTAAAATATTGCATCACATTTCATTTAAAAATGAAAAGCCATAAGCCGTGTAACTAGATCTCATCTTTTTTTTTTTAATATGGAAATATTAGTAAACGGCTTGAACATGACCACAGGTTTCACAAAGTTCATATTCTGATTTGTCGCCAAAATGCAAAAATTGCCTGGGTGGCTGTAGACCTGATTTTGAAGAGAGGAAAATTAAACCAAAGCTGCAATTAGAAAGACTACCTATCAGTGTCACCAACCCAACGGAGGCTTCTATAGGAGAAAAAAAAATGTAATAAGATGGAAAACAAAAGTTTATTTGCTTTTAGCCATAGGTCTTGGCAATCAAATACCCAAAATAAAGTCCAAAAATGTGCCAAATTCTTCTTTTAATTACCCTGAAATTAATAAAAACTAGTTTTCAAAGCACAAAACTGTTGCGCACATTCATCTCCTTTGCAATCAACTGCAATTCCAGAAAGAAAAGTTGTTTCCGCTTTTCTGGATGCTACAAGCAAGTTTTGCAATCTGGTCTGTAATGAAAGCTTCCATCCATCAAAAATCTTTATTGCTATTTCAGTATTTGTGAAGTGTTTCATTGCTGGATAAGACAGGACAAAAAGGTCCTTCTTAGATTAACATGTATTTGGCAGGAAGACAAATAACCTGGCCTTTGATCATTCCACTACCACAAATACATTCGTGGTTAAAACAAGGGAAGGTAAGAATACCAGCTTTCTGGGAGAGCTATGGGCATGAGGTAGAATCCCAAATCAATAAATGCTCCCTACAAGAAGAAAGTTAGGATTTTCGGATAGAGTGGTTATCATGATTGGTGTGTAATATGATGTACTATCTGAAAATATGTGACTGGCTGATAATTTTCAGTCAATCACAAACTCATAATCATAAAACTGATTACTTTGGTTGACTCTGGGTTCTCTGTTAAACGCAATCCTCATGAAATACAGATCTACCCTTGACAGACTAAATTGTGTCCATCTTCCTGATTTCAACAATTCAAATTAGATAATATAAAGTAGATAAACTGTGTTCTGCATTTGAAGCAGCCTCTCTAAGTGTTGCAATACCGATTACTTGAATCGGTATTAAGTATCATTAATTTGTTATTGCTGTTCAGTTCCCAAGTCGTGTCTGGCTCTTCGTGATCTCGTAGCACGCCTGGCCTCCCTATCCTACACTGTCTCCCTGACAGTGCCCAAACTCGGGCCCATAGCATCAATGATACTGTCTAACTATCTCATCCTCTGCCTGCACCCTTCTCCTTTTGCTTTCAATCTTTCCCAACATCGTGGTCTTTTCCAAACAGTCCTTCTTCTCATTTGGGGCCAAAGTATTTGAGCTTCAGTTTCAGTATCCATTCTTCCAAAGGGCACTTAGGGTTGGTTTCCTGTAGGGTTGACCGATTTTGATCTCCTTGCAGTCCAAGGGACTCTTCTTCAACACCACAATTTGAAAGCATCAATTCTACAGCGCTCAGCCTTCCTTATGGTCCAATTTTCACAGCCATACATTACTATTGGGACAACCATAGCTTTGATTATACGGACCTTTGTCGGCAAGGTGATGTCTCTGCTTTTTAAATACTGTCTAGATTTATCATAGCTTTCCTCCCAAGGAACAAGTGTCTTTTAATTTCATGGCTGCAGTCGCCATCTGCAGTGATCTTTAATATCATTAAATAGAGTATCATTAATACTCAATGATAAAGCTGTTTCCATTATAGTGCTATAGCAAGCTTCAGAAAAAGGATTTTGCTGACAAATTTCTTTTTTAGACTTTCAAAAACCTTGTTATTGTTTGTTCTCCAGAACTCAGCCCTACAACAATGGGGCTACATAGACTGCAGGCCCTTGGTGAAAAAAATCTTGATTGTATTATATTAGAGATTGCTATGTTAATGTGCTAATTGTGAGAACATCAGCTAAGTACCTGAAGTACTTTGTTTTTGAAATATATTCCAGGTATTTAGAGGCGCACATTTGCTCTATTTCCTGTCCTCTTTGTGCACTTTTGATCTCTTGCCAGAAATAATCACTTTAAATGTTAGATTCCCGATTTCACTCTTTAGCAGAAATTACTCATTTTGACCAACAGCCCATTAAAATGATTCTGTTTCAGAAGAATTATGTACTACCCTTCTTTTCTGAGAACAACCAATAAAAAGGAATGAAATGCCTCATAAGTGAGCTGCCTCTGGCATCATGGATACACATTTAGTTAATTATCAGCACTGCCCAAGATAGATACAGGATAATGACAGTTAGGTCTAGTGCTTAAGGCACCAGGCTCTAAAACTAGAAGACTATAAATTCTTGTTCTCCCTTAGGCATGAAAGCCCGCTGGGTGACTTCGGGGCCACTCATTCTCTCTTAGCCCAACTCACCTCACAGGGTTGCTGTTGTGGAAAATAGGAGGAAGGAGTGTTAGGAATGTTCATCATCTTGAGTTATTTATAAAAAAATTAAGACAGGATAAAAAACAAATGTTATTGACTTCCACTGAATGCTATACAGTGGTATCCCTGCTACTCCATTTCTCCTTGTTTCTCAGCTGTTCCAAGCAACAATGGTTGAGTACTACATTTTTTATGCCATGCCCAACCCTTGTGGGCACACTCACACTTGACCTGCTCACCAGCAATTAGTGTATTCTGTTGCCGAGCTTGTTCCAGAAGCAGGACATGTTGAAGCAAGGAAGCGTGCCCATGATTATTGGTCTCTCCCTCAAGAGCAACCCCCAGAAGGCAACTGGGAATAGACGACATGCTGAGGAACTTGCTTGTCAAGGCACCTCCCTGGCGCAATGATTGGATGGTCTGGCGCTCTGCTTCTTGCTGTGTGGTTAGATTTGGGGAGGCCTAAAGGAAAGAGAGACAAAGAGGGCTATTCGGCTATCCTAGGTCCAGATGGCAGATATAATAAAGTAAAATATAAAGTAGGGGGGAAAAGGGAAAAAAGATTTGAAATTAAGAGCTAAAAATGCAAAAGCAAAGAAAGAAAAAGAAACGAAGTAGCTTCTAATTTTCTTTATAGCATTCAAAAGCATTTTCACTACAAAATACACAATCACTGTCCCTTTTATCCATTTTAAACTTTCTTATATCATCTCCTTGTTAATCTTTTTTTGCCAGAAGTTCTTAAGTCTTTTAAGTGTTTTTCTCTTTATTCCTTTGTAATCCAGAAAAAAATGATAACCCACCAAGTGGAATATTATCCTGCCACAAAGAAAGGAACTCTTTAGCTATAAATTAATTAGTTCCAAATGTGATTAAGAAATGGGTATTGGGCAGATTTTAGGTCCATATAGGCTATGTTACAACTATGAGCTCAATTCATAAACTAATTGCACAAACTTTTGTTTCTGCAGTTTATTCATGAGGAGCAGCAATCTGGAGTGGAAGTGGACAATCTCATGATCTCTCCTTTATCCAGAAAGATTTTGCCAGCCAGCATTGTCTTACCAGCATTTCTGCTGCAATTTTATCTCTACTCTTTGTGACGTTTAGTTTGCCTCCATAGAAACCTCCTCCTTTCCTATCTACCCTTCCTTATCCCTGAGGTACCAAATTTTCCAAATAACAATTGTCAAATCCTGCAGCCAGGCATACTCAGAAAAGAACCATTTAGATTTCTGGAAAGAGCTTTACTCCTAATAGGGTAAAGTATAATATTTCAAAAGCCTGCTAAAGCAATTCTTCTGTTTAACTTATACTTAGCAAAAATTAAGAGGAGTTGTTCTAATCACTTTCTCACACTTCTGCCTTCCTCTGGGCTGAGGTATCTCTTAGGCAACAGTTTTGTTTTCTCCCCTATATTCCCAGGACCTTCTAGATATTCCATCCTAACAATATTCCCACAGTTAAGTGTTTTTGAAATGGTGTTGCTGAATTATAATTTCCAGCAACTCTCACCACTGCCTGATTCTGACAGGCAGTGAAGAGTTCTTGAAGTCCAGGAATATCTAGTTACAAATTCCCCACTCCTGTCTTAAGTTGACTCAGCCTTCCATCCTTCCAAGGTGAGGACCCAAATTGTTGGGGGCAATATGCTGTCTCTGTAAAACCGCTTAGAGAGGGCTGTAAAGCAGTAGAATAAGTGCTATTGCTATACTTAGCAATGTCCCATACATTTTGTAATGAAGTTTCTTCTTTTTTGTTCTCTTTGAAAAAAAAGTCAATTTCTTTTTCCATACTTTGTATAAATTCCTTGTCTTTTAGTATTGATTGATTCAATGTCCATCTCTATTTTCTCTTTTGTCCTTTCCACTTAAGTCCAATTGATTATGATCTGCCCAAGCGCTTGCTTCCATTTCTATTTCTTCCACATTTGACTTTCACTCCGGTTACATTCATATCATATCTATTCTTGACCAGGGCATATGTCTATTTGAATAAAATGAGTATTGATTTCTTTTAGGATTTATTTCTCTCCATTCATCTTGAATACCTATTTCTTCCACCATTTTAAAAAATGTTTTTGGAAGCGTTTTTCTAGCTTTTTTACTTACTTTACTGCTTTTATAGTCCAATTCTGCATCTACAATCGTGTTAAAATCTCCTACCACGCAGATATTTTCATATTCCAATTCAGTAATTTTCTTATGCAATTTTTCATAAAAAATTTCTTGTTTATAATTTGGTGCATATATTGCTACCAAAAGTATTTGTTTATAGTTCACTGTTACCTCCACCATCAATATTCTCCCCTCTTCGTCTGCAAAAATTTGTCTTGCTTTTATTGTTTCTTTAGTATATAAAACCACGCCTCTTTTCTTTTGTTGCGCTAATGAGCAATATAGTTTCCCAATTTTAGGATATTCCAATAATTTATTGTGTTGTTTTTTGAGGTGGACCTCTCGAAGGCAAATAAAGTCTAATTTTAACTTTCCTAATTTGTTAAAAGTCCTTTTCCTTTTCATAGGAGAATTCAGTCCATTTATATTAATCGACAGTAGTTTTATTTCCTCTTCCATAGTTTTACTTGTAGATGGGTCTTGTCGTTCTGGTCGCTCTTATTTCTCTCTGTTCTTTTGTCTTTGCACCTTCTCGTTCTGCTCTCTCCTTTAATTCTGCTTCATCTTCTTTTTGTTGTACGTTTCCTCCTCCTGATGCTTCTTCTTGTTTCTTGTCATCTATCTCCTCTCTCTTTCTTTTTTCCTCATATGATCCAAATTGCTCATCATAAAATTGCTCTGCTTTCTCTATAGTATCCAATCTATGCCTTTGATCCATCCAGGTCACCAGAATTCCCTCAGGTATCAGCCATCTGTAATTTACTTCATGCTTAATTAATTGTCTTGTCAGAAATTGGTATTGTTTTCTCGTGTCTCTTACTCTTCTAGGAACTTGTTTCAGGACTATTATTGTTCTTCCTTTATATTTCAATGGGTTATCTCTTGCTCTTTGAAGTATCTCTGTTTTTAGTGCCTTCTTGGTAAATCTCACGTGTACCTCTCTAAGTAATTTATTTCTTGATGCATATCTTGTGTATACTCTAAATATTTTGTCCATCCCAGCGAACACCTCTTGCTTGTCCCCCTCCACGGCATCTGCCAACAATTCTGCCATTATCTCTGCAAGGTTTTCCTCTTTTTCTTCCTCGATGTTCTGGACTCTCAAGAAGTATTCCGCTTTATCCATCTCCAACATAATTACTCTTATCTCAAGATTTTTGTCTGCCTGTGTAAGTCTATCATCCATCTCTTCCATTTTCTTCTGTTTGTTCTGATTTATCTTCTATTTTCTGCATCCTCTGTTCATTTTTCATTATTGTCTGTTGAATGTTCTCTATTTTATCATCCATCTTTTCCATTTTGTCATCCATCTTTTCCATTCTTTCCTTCATGTCTTCAAAATGTTTTGTTGTAGCTTCTTGAAATGTTTGGAGCATTAATTTCAATTCTGCTTGCATTGTATTCATTGTGTTCATTTTTTCCTGCTGCAACATGCTATCCAAGGTTCTTTGACTTGCTGGACTAGATGCAGCTGCTGATGAGGTCGCAGATGTATTTTTTCTCCCTACTTTGCTTAAATTTGAAGTGCTAGTCATTTCGAGTAAGCTTAAGATCTTCAAAACATTTAAAGAGAATAATCAGCAATAACACAACAATCTTCTAGTATTTCCTCAATCCCCCACCAACTTCCACCTAACAAGTATTTTCACAAATCAAACCACAACCAAAGTCTCCAAACAGTTTCGAATTTGCTGTTATTGTAGTCCAAAAAAGAGGAAAGTCGAGGAAAAAAGAAAGTTCCTTATTAATCTTCAGGTTCTTCAAACCCTAATCCTTTCTTTTCTTGATTGATTTAGTAAATTTAAAAATCCACTTAGACCCACCAAACCCCAAAATTCAACCACTCAAATTCATATATCACCCCAAAGAAAAAAAAAGTTCAAACAAGAAAGAAAAAAGAAGGTTCTTTGCTATTTCCCAGCTTCTATACTTTATCTGTTTAGTTTTGAGTTCAAAGAGCTACACTGTTTAAAATGTTACAGTGTTTCACTCTCTGTCTCTGCTGTCTGCTCTAAACAATTTGCTAGAGCAGGTGTTATTGTGGCTAACAAGCTTATCTTCAATAGCCAAGGTCATATTTTCAAAGTACTTTCATTACTTTCGCTTCTCTGCAGTTTTCTCCAGTAGATGGCACTGTTGCTCTATTTCTCTTCTTTCTCTTTTGTTAACTGTCAGCTAACAAACCCTGACATTAGCTTAAATTGTATCATCTGCTCCAAAGCTTTTTAAAAGTCCCAGGGGTCCAAATTTCATATTCCAAAAAAATTTCAACTTAGTCCATTTTGTATTTTAAATCTCCAATCCGACTTTCTAGCTTTTCAATTTCTTCTCCCTTTGTTTAAAAAAATTTCTTTTCTCTACTTCCAGTTCTATAAATAGCTCACAAGTTTGCTCGCCGCTATTCTTGGAGGTGGAAAACAAACAATTCCACCTCCTCTTCTTTAAGTCCCACTTTCTCCCAGGCTTTTTTTAGGGGGTAAATTCCACAACAGGAGTTGGAAAAATCTCACCCAGATCGGTCACACTGTTCCTCAACTTCTATACTTGTTGCATCAGTCAGCTGTCACAGCTCCGGTCAGGCACGCAATGGCTGTCTTTTTCTTCCCACCGGATTGAGAGTTCCTCTGTGTCAAACAAGGAGTATGCAGTCTCCTTGTGATCAGTGGAATGTCCTCTCTGTCTTCATCACCCCTCCAGGGTGATTTGGGTCCCTCAGAACCTCCTGGCAAGTCGAATTCAGCGTGATTCCAGAGCCCCGTGGAGATGCGTCGTATCGCCGTGACGTCAGCCCTGCCTCCTTCCCCTCTTTCCTTCTTTTTCTTTGTCTTTCCTGTCCCTTCTTGGATGCTCAAATGCAAAAGGGGAAACATTCCTCGCCTTGTGATCAAATGCCACTTTTTTGCTAGTAGTTTGTGGCTACTTATAATACTGAGAACAAACCAGGTTCAGTTTATCTCATGCTTGTATTTTGTGGGGGCGTCCACAGACTACAGTATACTTGTATGCAAATGGGGCGAGACAGAGAGAGAGAGAGAGAGAGAGAGAGAGAGAGAGAGAGAGCAATCCAATGCAACCTCTCTCTGTGTGTGTGTGTGTGTGTGTGTGTGTGTGTGTGTGTGCGCGCGTGTGTGGGAGAGAGAGAGCGATCTTCAGCCAGGGCACCCAAGCTGCTGGCAGCGGCGCAGGCGGCAGGAGCCACCTAAGCAGCGAGGCGGTGGGGGGTGGTGGAGTACAAAGCAAGGCGGGGGGTGCGGAGCTTTCCTCCCCACGCCTCGCCTTACCTGAGCGCCCCGCCAGCCAGGCACTGAAGTGCCGCAACTGCTGCTGCAGCAAGACAGAGAGGGGGGGGGGCTCTCCAAACTCTGTTTGTGTGTATGAGAGAGAGAGAGCGCGCGATCGCTGCTTCAGTCCGGGCATTCAAGCTGCTGGCAGCAGCCGAGGGGGGCAGGAGCCACCTGAGCAGCCGTTTTTCTCCCCATCCTCCCCATTCAAGCAGCAGCGGGCTCTGCGGGACAGCAGGGCCTCTCATTTGTCCCCCAGCGCGGTGAACTCCAGCTTCAGTAGGGGCATTCAAGCTGCTGGTGCCACCTAAGCAGCCATGATTGCCCCCTCCCCAACCAGCCAGCCAGCACCACCTGACCTGCTCCCTGCCTGGCCAGCCAGCGCAAACCCTCGCCATTCTTCTCCTCCTTGTCGTCCTCCCCGCCCAAGTGGCAGCGGGACAGGGTCTCATTCCTGCCCGGCACAGCGAACTCCGGCAGGCTGGATGCGGGTTTGAAGGGTCTGGCCCCACAGTGCTTCCTTACTCAGTTGAAGACTTCGTTTAGCCTTCAAACAGTAAGGCTGGCCCACGTAAGCGAGCAGCGCACCAGGGCCACGGACGGCGTTGGTTCTTGCACCCGTCTGATTCCGATTCCATGGCCAGCCTTACTGTTACCTGGATGTCTTTGAGTATTCCTAGGCTCATTAAGATATCACTGGGTACCCAATTTTAATTCCCAACTACATCTATGGCAATTAGATCCATTATCTCCCCTTATTTGACCTTTCTGGTTCTGCTATTTGCCTTGTGCCTACTTCATACTGAAAGCCCACCATGGTAGAGATCTGTTCTATTTTTTGTAAAGCTCCATATGTACCAATTGTAATTACAGTGATTTTAGAAATAAGAACAGCAGCAATAGGAAAACTCCAGCTCCAGAAGCTTTGTTGATTTGAAACATTTTTTTCTTTCACTTAATTGTTAATTTAGGCTCCCCAAAGTCCTCCAAACAGATCTGATTAAATGAGTTCAGAAATATAATGGTAGAATAATAGAATCCAGTAGACATATTTGGGGCACAGTGATCTAGTACAAATTAACAAGCTACCATATGATTACATTCAAATTCAAGACCAGATTAATTAATAGAGGTCTGGAGAACTTGCTAATTTCAGCTGAGTCTGTGTGTCTGGAGCACAGACATAGCTATAAAGCCATTTACTACTCTTGGATGAGGAAAACAAATCACAGCAGAGAATAGTAGAACATGAAATCTGCCAGTGAGCTATTTCTAATTTCTGACACTGAAAATAGACAAGCTATCAACTGGGCACAACTGCCACAGGTCAGGTCCTGAGCCAAATGTGGTGCCTGTCATCAGAAAGAAGCAATAAATAGGACACAGCTTGGTATTGGCTGCTTGTCAGAAAACAAAACCCAGAGACCAGTGGTGATCTAAAAGCAGAAAAAGGAAAGAAAGGAAAGGAAATTATATATAGTCACTGGTCTGGCTCACCAAATATTAGGGCTCCTTCCATTGTACTGAAAAGAAATAAAGTAGATCTGGAGCAAGGACCGGACAGAGGCATTAATACAGAGATGGACAAATTATGGTACCCATTGCCCCCAAAAGCTGGAAGGAAGTTTCTAAAAAAAATTCTAAAAGTTACTGTCTCAAAATTGTAATTTTAAATATGTTAAGAAGGAGAAATGACTAAATAAATGATTAAAATTTTGATACATTTTAAGCTTTCATTTTGATTATGTTTACATTTTTAATTTTAAAAACATTGGAGCAAATCTCTTGCATGTTACTGAAAGTTTTTCAGATTATAAAGCTGTGCTTTAGCATAGAGCTGGAGGCCAGAAGATTAATAAAGACTAAGAAAATGATGATAATAACAATGTTGTTAATGTTGTGGTTAATGACTTATATGACTCTTATCCCTCTTCAATCCATTCAGACTCTAAGTGGACATATAAATAATTATTTACAGAAATTGTTCAGTAACTAATTAAACATAAAATGTGTAAAACTCACTATCACATGCTATTGCAGTGGCCACTGCCATAAATATAACTTCAAACTAGATGAATACATGGTAGGGAAAAAAAGTATCTTTTAAACTGAATTCAATTCCTGGAATTATGTGGACACATCCATGTTGTTTACTTGGCAACAATTATCTCTGCTTTTTTAAGGACTTTTTTCTTTTAACTTCCAAGTCTAGTTAACAGCCCTGGTATTCTCTTGCCATCCCAGAACTAATCAAGCTTGATTCTGCTTAACCCCTGAGCCAAGATAAGGTCTGACAGGTAGTGCCACCTACTGAAATGAACAGAGAAGGGGGGGAATGAACTCCATGTTTTGAAATGTTCTAATTTGTCACATTTATATTAGTTACAAACCCATCAAAATAAAATTGCACCTACTCTTTAGCTTTTCCCTTTCACAAGAATAGGGCAATGCTTTAGTATGGCCACACTTAATATGTGTGTGTTATGAAACTTGTAGGGAGCGTTCTAGGACGAACTCTTTTTTCATTTACTTAATTTCAGTATTTCATTTGTTTCATTTAATTGCTATATCCATATCTATAAATTTCCATAAAGGTTTGGGGGAGGGGGCAGCCATACTCACATTGAGGTGTGAATTTGTGACTGTGACAGTTGCCTGGAGTCCTAAGGAGATATTGGGCAGTGATGGAGAAGTGTATAGGCTTAGTTGGCTAGCTGATCCATCCACAGTAACAGCTTGGTGCTGGGGCAACATCTATATAAAAGGAAAAGAAGGATTAGAAAGAGGGACCAGTAGATAAGACTATACAGATAAATAAGAATATGTCGTATATAGCAAGAAGAAGAAAAACTTGATATTATCCCAGTTCTTTAATGTGACCACATTAACAAGGGAAGACAGAGCAGAGATGTATCCTGGGATACAAAAGCAGAAAATAATTATTTTCTTATTTTATATATATATATATATTATATCCAAGAAGCAAAATAATACATAGCTGAGGGATCAATGTCCCTGAATGTCGGTTAACATGCAGTCTGGAAATCTGGGGCTATGCTGGCCAGGAATTATGGGATTTATAGTCTAATACATCTAGCCAGGCAGAGTTGGTAAGACTAGTATAAGCATTTCCTCTTCAATTATCTGATAATCAGAACAGATTTACATGTGCTTGATAATCTAAAAATTACCCCAGTAAGAAATTACAGTTGTGATACAAAAACTCATCAATAAAACAAAGAAGATTAATACTCAACAACTCTTTTCAGAGAAACTTTACCCACCAAGGAAACCAAATTAATTTCTGTGCCAAAACTAAACTTGGACTGGATTGGATCTCTAAGCCATATACAGTCATACAGCTGCACGTCAAGGTAGCTAGGACTCTGAACTTATAAAGAAGTATTCATTGCTTTCTTTTTTGCTTTTAATCCCTTAGACACATGAAAGAGGACACAAGTTACATTCCTTCAAATATTTTGTCCCCATCTTCATTCTGCCTCAACAAATCCCATCAAATTAGACTACTTGGATTGTTCTTACAACTCCATCAGTAATGATGTGCGATTCCAGCAGATAAGAATAATTGTTCCTAAAGTGTGTTATAAACTTGTCACAAGACCACTACCTGTCTGCTAATATTAGATTTTAGTATGTTATCAGCTGGGCTGAACAACTAATGAGCCAAGGTGGCGCAGTGGTTAGAGTGCAGCACTGCAGGCTACTTCAGCTGACTGCTAGCTGCAGTTCGGCGGTTCAAATCTCACCGGCTCAAGGTTGACTCAGCCTTCCATCCTTCCGAGGTGGGTAAAATGAGGACCCAGATTGTTGGGGGCAATAGGCTGACTCTGTGAACCGCTTAGAGAGGGCTGTAAAGCACTATGAAGCGGTATATAAGTCTAAGTGCTATTGCTATCAAAGATGCAATGAAGACAGTTTTGGCTGACTCCATCCTCTTTCACCCTTTCCCCTCTTCTCTACTGCAGTTGGCCTGGTTGCATATTATCTGCCACTAACACTGTAGATATTTTCTTTTTCTTTGGGTGCTACAAACACATTGCTTTACCACTGTAAAGTGAATGATATGCTGGGAGTAAATGATGGTGTCATTTTAAAGATAAAATTATAGTATATTTCAATTTGATGTAAGATAGAATGAAAGCCTTTCTTGCGTATGCACATATACACACAGACATACATATACTCTGTTTCAAACTGTTATATGTACATTAACTGTATAATTGCCCTGAAGTATTCCCACATAGTTTTGCTAGCTGGACTGTTCCTGGCTCAGGATAATGTTAGATATTTAAGTAATTAAATTCGTCATAATTTTTTTTTTAAAAAAATCTCCCTAATAGACCTAGATGATGATGATATTACAAGTGTATTTCAAGCCAGAAATAGGAGTTTGGAACAAGCTTAAATGATATTGCTCTCTGCAATGTTGAAAAGCGGATCTGTCCACCAGGTGGTGCTTTGTTTTGTAACAGTGGGAAAACACTCTTTAGAAGTCTGCTGGGGAAAGGAACTGTTTTGTAGAAAGTAATGATAGGCTCTTTTGCACTGCAGCCCAGCCCAGCGCAGTCCAGCAGAAGTCAAGGGGGGGAGGAATTGCATTGAGCAAGTGAGAGAATAGAAATACCCACAGAATTTTCCCCACAGAAACAGAATAAATGTAAGTGAAAATCAGAAGAGATTATTTAGCTTTGCTTTTCACAGACAAAACCATTTCTCTCTTCAGGGAACTTTCAGATTGTTACAAGAAGCCTGGCACTGTCCATATAAATACTGCATAGAATCACATGCTTCTCTTGGAAAAGAGAGCAAAAGCAATGTTTTTCTTCAACAGACGTCCTATCACATTAAGTGCTTTTGTTAAAGAGAAATAGTCAATGTGTTAATTTTCTGCTCTTCTTCATACTTTCTAATGAGTGCCAGCTTTTCCTCTTGTTGCTGCCTTATCAGTTCTGGGACGATATTGGCTCACATATCTGGGCCTGATCCCATTTCAGGTTGGCCTTCCTGCTTTGGCTTACATGTTTAGAGTGGGCACTTTCTTCTCCCAATGTAGGAATCTGTTCAACTGGAGAAACTGACCTTTCCATTTGACCCGTATTAGTGTGTTTGGTACATGGTGTGGTATTGGGTCTGGTTTCATCAGCCACCACGGTGTTTAATTTCTGCAAGGGCAAAACTCCCTTCCTTTAAGAGCCCAGAGTGTTAGAATGCAATACTGCAGGTCTAAGTCACTGCTCACTCCGGGAGTTCGATTCTGAGCTGGTTGACTCAGCCTTCCATTCTTCAGAGGTCAGTAAATGAGGCCCCAGATTGTTGGAGGCAATAGGCTGACTCTGTAAACCACTCAGAGAGGGCTGTAAAGCACTATGATGCGGTATATAAGTCTTAAATGCTATTGCTTTCACATTTTGGCTTGCGTATATGTTTTGAATCACTGCATTCATAGGGGATGCCATTTGCTAGTTGCCCCTTTGAGATGGGTATCTCTGTTAGATATCCTACTTTGCTTTAGGATATTGAACTGTGTTTTGGATATCCCACTGCCATAGGATCCTTTGGTCTATATCCAATTCAGTGGGCTCCCATACCCCAGAGGGCCCACTCCAGCCTCCCTGGCCTTTAGGCAATCCACACACCAGTAGACCCTTGGATAGTAGTCCTAGTTTGCTGTCACTCTTCCCGGGTCTACTACTGCTCCTTATTACCAGGAATTAATTACAGTTCTCCTTAACTTCAGGTTGTTTCCAGTTTCCTATATGGAACAGCAAAACCTACAACCCTTCTTACTCCCAGAACCCTTCAATGCCAACTGCTCCATCATAACAACCATGACCATCCTTATACCACCGCACTCAGCTGCTTTGCTGCAAGACTTTTATTGCTGCCGTTTGCCAAGCCAGATTGGCTGTCTGGGGAAGAAGCAGGGCGTCGTCAGCCCAAGGTGCGAGCTAATCTCAGGTAGCCTGCCCATTCATTGTGGTTAAAAGAATTGAAATTTCTATTATGTTATTACCTAAAAGAGACTTTTAATGAAATGTATTGTAGATATGACTTCAAGAAAAGGGGCGTTGGTTCTTGCCTGATACGCTCCATCTCGTAGCCGTGGAGATAGCATCCATGAACGGGTTAACTCTGTCTATTATCCAATCAGGACTGAGTCTGCTAATTGATTACATGCCTCCTCCTCACGTGGCTACCGCTTTTTTGACGAAGGCAATGATGCAGACATGCGTGGTGCTCCCAAAAGGCAAGAAGAAACAAACAGGACCGGACGCGAATCCGGGTGGGGCTGGATGCTGTCTCCACGGCTACGAGATGGAGCGTATCAGGTAAGAACCAACCCCCCATCTCCGGCTAGTGGAGACAGCATCCATGAACGGGACATACCAAAGCTGGCTGTCCTACTGGGAGGGCGCGGCCTGGTCCTGGCTCCCGGGCTGGATGCTGTCTCCACGGCTACGAGATGGAGCGTATCAGGCAAGAACCAACGCCCCATCTCCGGCTAGTGGAAACAGCATCCATGAACGGGACATACCAAAGCTGGCTGTCCTACTGGGAGGGCGCGGCCTGGTCCTGACTCCTCACATCTGCACGAACTTGCTGAAGAACACGTCGACCAAAGGCAGCCTCAGCCGAAGCGAAAGAATCCAGCTTATAATGTCGAATAAACGGAGAAGGAGAGGACCAGGTGGCTGCACGACAAACCTCCTCTATCGACGCCTGCGTAGCCCAAGCCGCTGTAGTAGCTGCACTCCGAGTGGAATGAGCGGTGATGTGGCGAGGAAGCGGAAGAGCCTGAATCTCGTAGGCCTTGGCAATGCAGGCTCGAATCCACCGACCAACAGAAGGAGCAGAAACCGTGGAG
>QLTV01002534.1:1573116-1584616 GCA_003457575.1 Thermophis baileyi | reverse complement strand
CCTCAAACACACACAGAGGGTATAAACCTCTCTCTCTCCCCCCCCCTCTCCCTCTCCCCCTCCCTCTCTCTCTCTCTCTCTCTCTCTCTCACCCATGAGCTTTTTTTTTGCCCAGGACCTCAAAACCATGTGGTCCGTCCACCATTAAACCATTTTTCCAAGCAGCTTCCATGTTTCCAGTGTCTTTCTCCCCACTTGGAACTGAACCCAGATGGACATTTCTTCCAACAACTGCTTCTACATAAACTGCTTCTACATGAACAATACACTATGGTAATAAAAACCTCATGAAATCCCATCCCTAGCATTAAATGGTACAAGCTCCCATTAGCTGCCTTCTTATTCAAATTTACAGCAAAACAAAGTGGTGGATAGACCAAGGACCTTGCACACTACTGATTGTCTCTGAGGCTGCTATGCTGTAGATTGCAATTACTGATGTTTAAATTGCCTTAGAAGTTCATGTCAAACACTGAATCTGCCCTGGGCATTTAAGACAACTCCAAATTGACACTATATAGATATGTTTTAGGGTTAAAAAAAACAACCCTAAATATTCTAGCATTTTGGTCTTCTTTCTATAGTGCAATTTCTAATGCAGGGCCTGAGGCTATCTGCATCCTAGTAAGATCAACTGCATATTGGGATACTAAGGAATTGGAATCCTTGAAAGAATGGCGCAGAACATCTTTTTGAAATATAGGAGATGACAGGAGGAGAAAGGCGGTATAGAAGCAATCGTATTAGAACTGGTTCCCACTCTGCCTCCCCGTTCTTGTGTCAATCCTGTCCATTTCCAGCACTGCAGCAGGTGTCTTTGGTGAATGAACTCTCTGCAGTTGTGAGTAACTGCTTCGTAGACGCAATATCATTTGTATGCGAGCGAGAGGCCCTGCACAGCTGAATGAACAACCTGTTCTTAATCTAAACAGGAAGTTGGGGGTGGCGTAGGACGAGAAGGATGATTCAAGGGATGGAGGGAAGAGAAAGATGCCCAGAATACTAATGCAGCTTCCCCCCACTCCTCCAACTCAAGTACTGTAGAGTGTGCTGGTGTGATGCTGGCAGACAGTCAAAACAGATGCTTGTAGTCTTTAACAAAATCCAGTGAGCCACTGATCATCCAAGCAGTGTGTTAGAAGACACTTCTTGCTCTTGGTCTCTTTTATACACACACACACACACACACACACACACACACACACACACACACACACGTTTCACCCTTTTCTCCAAGAATTCAGAGTAGCCTAAGCGGGAGGATCCCAAAAAGGCCACCCAACTCTTTGCTAACTGGGAATGCACCCAACTGCCTAGTGCATTTCAGAAATAAAACCAGAGCACAACAGTTTTCAGCTTTTATTTTTAGGTTAATCATTGCAACACCACCAAAAGCTTTCCAGGATCAATATGTAAAAAGTTGGCAACATACAGGTAGTCCTTGAGTTACGAATGTGATGGAGCCTGCCGAGGATTCGTGGGAGTGAATCTCGTACCTTGAACGGGATCACTCCCTCCTTTTGCTCACGCATTCACTAATCGAATGCGAGGCTTGTTAAGTGCACATGAGGTATTTCAGGGTGGGGAAGGCCATGGGGGGGGAGCTAGTGATGGAACAGGCCACCTGCCTAAGACCACCCAAGACCTCCCCGACCCACTGAAATACCTCATGCTCCCCACAATTGCTTCTCTCACCACCCAACCTGCCACACCAGATCACTTACCTTGTGAACAACTACAAACAGTCTTCTCTCCAGCCTCTCCGCCCCTCAGAAGCTCCATTTCGGCTAACAACATGCAGGACGCATGTTGCAGAGCCTCTGCGGTTGTTCATAAGAGCGAACAACTGCCGTGGTGCTGCAAGATTCGTAGTTTCGGGACTTGTTCGTAAATGCTGGGGGTCGCTTACCATGTAACTTTGAACGTTTGCTAAGGGAACGCTCATAACCCGGGGATTACCTGCAGTCAAGAATTCTAGAATCTTGTGAGCTTTGATTATCTTCCAAACTTTGAGCCATTTAAAATTAAATAAGAAAATTTTGTCTATATCATGGCTTATGTGCAGTACCCTGATGTTCCACTAGCGTTGTGATGGCGAACCTATGGCACGTGTGCCACAGCTGGCACGCAGAGCCCTCTCTGCGGACACGCGAGCAGTTGCCCAGCTCAGCTCCACTGCGCATGCATGCGCACGCCTCCCGCCGGCCAGCTGATTTTTGGGATGCGCAGGGGGCACATGCAGGAGTCACGTGCATGTGCAGGAGTCACACGTGCATGCGCGGGAGTCATGCACGCATGCACGAAAGTCACTCGCGCATTCACGAGAGTCTCATCAGGGGTGGGTTCCTCCCGGTTCAGACCAGTTCTCCCGAACCGGTAGCGACCCGCTGGTGATGTCATGATGACGTCACCAACCGGATCGGTCGGTGCCGGTCCGTGGGGGCTGCCATCTTTTTTTTTAAAAAAAATTGAATTTTTTTTTTCGAATTATTTTTTATTTTTTATTTTCCTTCTGAGCATGCGCAGAAGCCGAATTCCGGCACTGTGCATGTGGTCGCCATCTTTTTTTTTGGCTTTTTGTTTTGTTTTGTTACTGTGCATGCACGCATGCGCCCATGAGGCGCACCCATGATCAGCTAGTTAACAGATAAATTTCATACTTTTTTTCAGCACGGGGGGTTCATGTGTGCATGCACAGGGGGGGCGCATTGCATTATGGGTGCTGGCACACACACACACACACACATGCTTTTGGCACACGACGAGAAAAAGGTTAGCCATCACTGCACTAGCGGAACCACGTTCATAGCCTGATCATCACTATTCTCAATTTTTACATTTCCCAAGGGCTCTTAATTCAAATTCCACCAATTAATGTGATTTAGACACAAACAAAAATCAGGACTGAATGAAATGCTGTTGTGCAAAAGGGCTGAACCATGGAAGGGGATGAAAACAAAAGGAGAGGAAGACCTGTCTACTGTATAACAATTTACTTGAACAGCAGAATTAATGTGGTTTTATACTGCTGAAAATAAATGTTAGTTTATGTATTTGAGAAGCAGTTTCTTCCAGCATTCTTTTTTTCTCCTTTCTGTTTATGCAGTTTAATAGAAAATAAATCCCTGAATAAGAAATTCTTATCTGCATACCCAATTTCCACATTAAGTTTTCTAATCCCTTCTCCAAACATGTGACAAATTTTAGATGTTTGCTCACAATCCATCAAATTGTAGATTAAGAAAATTAAATCAAGGTGCATTAACTTACATATACAGAAAGCAAAATATTGGTCAACTGAACATTATTTGTTGGGATGAAGAATTCGCTTTTATCTGAATTCTAATTTCAACCCAGCAAGATCACAAGGCTTAGGGAGAAGCATTCTGAGCAGGAATTGGCTAAATTCTTATTGTGAATTCTGTGAGATGCAAATAAAATAGCTGAGAAAAATGAGAAGGAAGATAAACACAGGCATCTTCAGAAAGCAATATCCTGGCTTACTCCAGTCAGAATCCACATTAGAACTACCTCTCATTTAGCAATACTGAACTGGTGGCAAAATGCATCAAGGAACTGTAAGCTCTGCTAACAAACATATGCCTTGCCTAGATTTTACCATAAATAAAATTCTACTCATACAGTCGAACCATTAAGGATGGAAAATTTATAGTCTCTCTCTCTTATATTATGAATGTATATCTATGTGTATCACATTATGCCCCTCACTCAGGGGTGAAATGCTACCGGTTCGGCATGGCCCAGGCGTACCGGTAGCGGCGGCCACCGGTGGTTCGGAGAACTGGTAGCGGCGGCAGCGTGAGGCTCCACCCACCCTCCCGGACATCGCTATTTTCTTGTTTTTAATCCTCTGTGCATGCACAAAGTATTCTGCGCATGCGCAGAGGGTGAAAAAGCGCACGTGATGCACGGGCGCATGCAAAGCGCGCGCTTCTGAACCGGTAGGGAAGGTGTAGATTTCACCGCTGCCCTCACTCCTCCAAGAAGCAGAACATTACCAGAAGAGGAACATGCTATATTGCTCTTGGGAGTCCTTCCTCTGCCCTTATTCAGGCTTTCCCATGAAATATGTACATGCCTAAGAAATTTCCAAGCTTTATTACTAATCCACAAATAAGTAAAGTCTTCATTTTTTACCCCACTCCCATTACACTCTCCTTGAATAGTCTACCTGCAGCCTAGTCCATATAAATGCTTCATTCCTTTTTCCTTCTTCCAGAAAGCCTTCAAAACATTTAGAGGGATACCTGTGTTTGGTAGAAGTATCTAGCAAAAACTAAGATAGGCAGAGACCTATTACAAAACTGGGCTCTAGCCTGTAAAAGCTGTTTGTTAAAAGGTTTTTTAACAAGAATTCATATCACTATCTTCTATTCTGAAATTTTCTACTGCATCTTCCAGTTATAATTGCTTTTGACCTTAAGCAACTTAAGTTAACAAAATGAAACTTTTTCTCATTCTTATATAATATGTTTGCTCTCATCCTCAGGTTCTTCAGTTGTGTTTTCTCACTCTACACCTATTTTTCTTTGCATTTCCATCTCTCCTGTTCTGTCTCTAAAACAATCATTGCAGGGGGGGGTTGAAGAAATTTACACATTCTGTGTGCTAAACCCAAGTGCAAATTTGATATTTCCATCCTTCTTCACACCTCTCTACCACAGCAGAGGGAAAACAGATTCCATATTAGCAACCCCAGATTGTGTGGTAAAGTTCCATCCTGCTCAGAATCTATTTTCTGTCATTTTATATCCCCTCCGAAATTCCTCAGTAGACAGTCTTTGCCAAATTCTGGTTTAGTTGCTGAGGTTTATGGTTGTCGTCACCACAAACACTCAATGTATTTATAGATCTATGGGCTTTACTCCAAACCTGTCGTTCTACCAAATGGTTCAAAACATTTCTGCCATTTAATCAAACTCAAGAAAAGAGGAAGACATACAGACATTGATCCCACATGTATGCTATGCTAGAGACCAAGACTTTGCCTTTTCTTCCTGGCATGGTGAGAGAAGCACAACGTTTTGCTTCTATCATGTGTCTTCTGGTTGTTGCTTCATCTTTGCAAAGCAGGAAAGGGAGGGGTTGATTTCAGTTAGGAAAGGCAGCCTAGACTTTTGCTTGCTATGATTTTGCCCTCAAACATGTCCATTCCCCTCCCAATCCACATTTGAAATGCATCTTGGCTTCCAGAAGACAGAAAGCAAATTTGGAGGGTCAAATATTTGAGAGAAAAGGAAAAGCTCTTTAACAAACTCTAGTAGTCTCAACACTATATCTCATTTCTGTTTCATCAAAAACCTTGGAATAAATTTCCAAAAGAGTAGATAAGGGTTTTTAACAAAACACAGTATAAGAAGTTTGAAAGATTCTTCTTTTCCATGAAAAAATAATAATACTCACCCCTCCCAAAAATCAGGGGGAAATTCGAGGAGCAGCTTCGAGAAGAATAAACTTCTTTCTTCTATTTACTGTTTGCCCCCTGAAAGTTATACCTCCCTCCGTTTTAAAGGTGAAGCAGTAACCCAGTTGTGAACATGTACAAAGGAGAAGGAACACAGTATCTTATTCCTGCATTTTTTAATTACAAAATCTGAGAAAAGCTATGTAAATCCAAAGTGTTGGACAGGTGGTTAGATGAAGCCAAAAATAGTCTTGCTCAAATTAAGTTCAACTCCTGGTGATACAGTTTCTCTGCAGGAACCCAGAATTGTTTTGACATTGGCTTTTACTATTTCCCACTCTAGCTTAAAACTTAAAAAATTCTTGCCAGTTTCACATCTAAGTACTAACCAGATCCAAATTACAGTAGCTTAGTTATCTTTTAAGATTAGCCAGTTAGCTAGATGTTGCCATCTCCTGAGATATTAAATAAATCTCCAGCTGCAGCAGTTGGGAAAGAGGCACGGTAATTCTGTAATCTGTACATTAAAATTCTGCCTTTATTATTTTTTATAAATAACTCAAGGTGGTGAGCATATCTAATATTCCTTCCTCCTCCCGTTTTCCCCACTAAACAAACCTGTGAGGTGAATTGGGCTGAGAGAGAATGACCCAAGATCATCCAGTCAGTTTTTTTGTCTAAACTGGGATTAGAATCCACAATCTCCTGGTTTCTAGGTTAGTGCCTTAAACACTCTCTGGTGTGATCTCTGTGTCATGATCCATGTGCTACAATGGTTCACTTTCTATCTTATTGGTCAGTTTCTTGTTCTGGAGAGGGATTCGGAGAGAGATTGCGCCCATGAAACTGCTAGGATTCAGCATCATCAGTATGCTGATGACACCCAGCTGTATATCTCATCCTTGGGCTGTACAAGTGAATCTATCAATATACTGACCTACTGTCTGGAAGCTGTTCAGGTCCAGATGGAGCAGAACAACTTTAAATCCTGACAAAACTGAGTGGGTCTGACTATTTGGCCTCTGTGATTGGGGACATTTTCATCATTGGTCTTGAATGGAGTAGCATTTCCCATTCCAGACTGGTGCCTAACGTGGGGGTCAGGAGGACTCTTATATGCCTACTGCACCATTTCCTAGAGTAGGATGCCCTACAGCTACTTGTGCATTAATCACCTCATGAATGGATTATTGCAATACATTGGGCTTAAGATCATCAAAAGCAGCGGTTCTCAACCTGTGGGTTGCGACCCCTTTGGGGTTTGAACGACCCTTTCACAGGGGTCGCCTAACCGTGCGCTAGCCCGCCACGCCCCCTTTGTCACCTCATCGCGTGCGGAGAGGGGGCGGGGAGGGTGTTGCGGCGGCGGGGAGGGGGTCGCGGCATTAGGAAGGTTGAGAACCACTGATCTAGAAACTACAAGCTAGTACAAAATGCAGCAGTGTGAGCAGTATTGGGCACTTCTCAATATGCTCATATATTGATGGTGCTACCAGTTATAAGATTGTAAGTCACTGCTTAGAATATTGGAATTATCCTGTATGTTTTTTGCCTCCTTTAATAAAAAAATGTTAGTGGAAATTGAACTACAGATACACATCCTTCAGCCCAGAGGTAACTTTGAGGACCTCTTCTATATCAAAGCACCTTTAATAAGACTACATTTAAAATGCAGGGTTTACATTTGCATGGAGAGATTAGGGATTTTAATGGATGAAAAGGCTGTCTTAATTCTTGAAGAGTTTTAAGGCAGCCATATAGTCCTTTAAAAGACAAACAATTTCCTCAAATTAGACCAACTAAAGAAATATGTTACAATACCTACAGCCCCTTATGCTATCTCCAAGTTCCAAACCAGAGAGAAAAAGATGAACCAACCAAATATCATAATGGCATCAATAAGCTTGTTCCCTGTGAGCCACAGAGATTATTATTTTAGATATTAAAAATTACACATCTATTTTAAATCCATGTTTAACTCGATGAGATGATGGGCTTTATCTCCTTTAGTTTACCATTGCTATACGTGGCATGATACTAATGGCAAAGATAAATGAGTATAGAAATTAGAGTTCTTGCTATTCCAATTTCTACATCTATTCTATTCTACATCTAGATGGTCCCCAATCTTTCCTGCTAGTGGATATCTGAAATGTACCTACTCTGAAAAAGTGGCTGCCATGGCTACAGGCCAATCATGAAATATGAGATACCAGAATAAGCAGAGTAAAAAAACAAAAAGTTCACAATTTCACTGTTTTTCCCTCATCCTTTGCTCAGCGAACATCATGCCTTTTTTTAGGACATTATGCACTGAACAGAGTATTACCAGGATTCAGACTAATATGTTGTTTGCCCCAGATAATGGGTCTATAACGGCACAGAAATGATAATGAAAAAGCATCTCTTCCTAGCTTTCCCTTTCACATAAATTGAAAGTGTTTGCTTATTGATCTTTTCGGAGAGAGATGTGTGTTGACCTCCATAAGCAGCTTCCTGTGCTCTTAATTGACTGGGAAAAGCATAGCTTATATAAAAAGTAATTAATCTGCAATAGTAAACAAATTAGACTTTTCCCTCTCACCCCAACCTTTGCTTAACATGCAGTTCAGAGCACTTGGACTCATGCTTTATTTCTGTAACACAGGTGGTCCTCAACTTACAATCAGCCACTTAATGGCTGTTCGAAGTTACAGCGCCCTTCCCCAAAAGCTACTTATAACTGGCCCCTAAGTTATGGCTGCTGAAGCAATCTCATATTCATTCGCCCTTATGACTAACCGCAGAGACACCACAGAGACTCCCTTCCCCATATCTCCCCCCCCCTCCCGGTTCCTGCAAGCATTTCCCTCCCCCAGCAGCTTCCCGCTGGCTTTAGAACTGATTCCCACTCCTCACTTACCTTTTCAAGAGTTCTGAGGCCTTCTATAGGGCTGAAACAGACCATTTTTGTCACTCGGCCATTTGACGCTGCATAGCCCATGGACACACCATTCCATTTTGCTGCCTTAATGTGGTTTGCAGAGTGCTGCAGAAGCTTTCTGTATCTTTCAGAAGCTTTCTGCAGCACTGCGCAGTCTTGTTAAGGCAGCAAAATGGAGAAGTTTGTCTAGCAGCTTCCATTTTATCCCCCACAAGAAGCTTGTGGGGCAAAATGGCAGCAACTCCCAGGTTGGTGCCACACAGCCCAGGGAGAAACTGCTCTGTTTTGCTTCCTCAATGTAATTTACACAGTACTACAAAAGCTTTCTTGCAGCTTTCGGAAGCTTTCCGCAGTACTGTGCAATCAGGACAGAGAGGTTTGTTGTGCAGCTGCCATTTTATTCTCATCCACAAGCGAGCAGAGCAAAATGGCAGCCACTTCCTGTCACCACCATGAAGCCCTGGGACAAACCGCTCTGTTTTGCTGCCTTAACATGATTTGCACAGTGCTGCAGAAGTTTTCCACAGCTTTCAGAAGCTTTCTGCAGTGGTGTATTAATATTGTTAAGGCTACAAAATGGAATGGTTTGTCTCGCGGTTGCCGTTTTTCCCCCATGCACGTTGGCCGGGGCAAAATGGCAATCTACAGCCTTTCACAGGTTTCCAAAAGATGGTGCAGATGCAGACTCTCTTAGCAAAGCAGAACAGGACACTTTATCCCTCAGCTACATGGCATTATTCCAGACGCAGACGCCATGTTTCCAGCAGCCAAACTACATTCTTGTAGCTGTGAATATGACCCCCCCCTTCCAGAATTGTGCCATATAACCATACGATGAAGCAATCCATTCCAGGAGTCTAGAAGGCTTTGAAGCTCTTCAAAGGGTAAACGAGGAGGAGGTGTTTGGCCTGGTGGGAATCAGGCCTAAGGCTGGGGGGAAAGGCCTGTGGAGGACCCAAAGGGCAGGAAAAAGAGCACAGGGTGACTTGGGGGATAGGGAAGCCCTTGGGGGCTTAGCACAGGCTGAGACCCACCTGCCCACCCCATGCTCCACTTAATGATCTGCACGTTCGTTTAATGACTGCATTAGAAAGCACAGGAACAGGGGGATCGCTACGTGAGACACTTCATTTAACAGCCATCACAACATGTGACCATAATGGATAGGCTCCACTATGGCCCTATCACAAGGAATACATGTATTAATGTCCCCAAATGCTTAACTGGCAAGTTAGTGTAAACAAAGGTCAGCTATGGTCCATTCAGTCAGTCCCAACTCCTGGGGACAAGGAAGGACTGCAGGTGAACAACTTACAGAAGTGGCTTACCAGTACCTTTTTCCTGCAGCTGTGAGAGAAAGAGAAAGTAGTCCAAAGAGAAACTAAACTAGACCTTTAACATAGTGCCTTAACTACTAGATCAAATTACTTCTTTTAAAATAAAAAGGCTGGAGTCAGATATAAGGGGAAAGTGGTGGTAGTGGGAAAAGAAATAGTTAATTTCTACTATGACTGTTTATTCTCCTGCCTCCACATATAAAGGCAGCCATTTTCAAAGCTTATTTTTGGTCCTTGCTAGACTAGAGGGGCATTTGCAAGGCAGAATTAGCAAAAGAGGAAAGACTGGAGAAGGGAAGGAAAATAAAACAAAACAGTACCTTTCAACCAGTATTCACAGAAAAAGGGCTGGCTGAAAAGCAAGTCTTCATAATGCACGAATGAGGCATCTTATAAATTTCAGGGGGGGGGGAAACACTCCATAATGTAAGTAACACCACAGAAAAAGCCTGCCAAAGAGTAACCACAAGATGGCACTACCAACTTGGATATAGTACACACATCAGGAGCACTCCTAATAATCTTAGTGATTGAAGAGATATGTAGAGTAATGGTGAAAGTAATCTGTCAGGCATCCCACCCAAGTGGTTTAGGGCCTTATATGTCAGAAGCAAAATACTGAACCTGGCTCAATAGCCAGCTAGCAATTGCTTCAGCAGAAATGCAACATATTCATAACTAGATGCCCTACTCAACAACCTGTCTGCCACATTTTGCATCAGCTTTATCTTCTAAACTAAGCTATAAGTAGCCGCATGCAGAACACATTACAATGATGTAAACCTGAGATTAGTAGTGTGTGACTAGCACCAAAAGCAATATTTTAAGTCATATCATTTGTTTAAATTTCCTCTACTCTGACCTGGCAGGTCTTTCCAGGACAAACTTCTTTCCCATCATCAGCAATCTGAATTGTTTTGACTGAAGTTACTGAGAATTCAGTCTCCTGTGTCTACAGGAAATTTATTTGCAAAACTAGAGTTTCCCTTACTTGCAAAGTATATGGGAGGTTATTGAGCTAGGAGGATTCCTCCTTTCCAATGCAACCCCAGCTCCTTTTAGTGCAAAACTTTATATTCTTTTCCTGTTAACTAGAAAAAAATATACAACCACACCAACTACAAAGAATGCAATACAGTGTGCAAGTTTAAATGAATTTTTACTGACACAAGCTCAACTCAAGAGTTCTTACACAGAAAAAATGGGAAAAGGTTACGTATTTCTTTTCCCTTCTGTTCTCTTTGCCTTAGTCAAAATTGCTAATTAGAGTTTTGTTAAACATATACTTGCACTCATTATGATGTTCTACTCTTAAAAATGACAGTTCCATTTAATTAAGAGGTAGGCAACCTGTGCCCCTCCAAAAGTCATTAAATTACAATTTCTAACTTCTGTAGAAATTATGTCCATTGTAGTATTGTTTGCCCACAGATTACCTACATCTGATTTACTTAGCACCGTATAGTACACAGGCAGCTTGAATAAGGAGTCAGGACTGGGAATAGAAGGGACCTGAGACGCCTCTTCTCATCAGGAGGAGCCAGCAGTCAGGATGGGTGTCCTCAACCACTCAGCGATGAGGACCGAGTCTGTCAATTCTTGTTACTTTGCTGGGATCCGCCCTGTCAGACCCCAGTTATTGACGATGCCGAAGACCAGACCCGGTGTGGCAACCGATCCAAATACCCCACTGAGGGGAGCTCACTTCCAGAAAAAAATTTTGTGTCTGCAAAAACGGTTCCAGCAAGCAGTCGGCAGGTGAGTAACGAAAAACAAAAAAAAAGAAGGGAAGGGGGGAAGGGGGGGGGGGGGCGG
>QLTV01002534.1:1513366-1570387 GCA_003457575.1 Thermophis baileyi | reverse complement strand
CCCTGGAGATGGAACACTGAAGAAAACACCTCGGGGGAAGGGAGAGAAAGTCTAGAGCAAGACCGTGACGGACGGTCTCTAGTACCCAAGTGTCTTGGGTAGTCCTGGCCCAGGCCGTGTAGAACCTGGCCAGATGCCCCCCTATGGGGCCCTGAGTTGCACTACCACTTCCCCCTCTTAAAGGGACGGCCCCCGGCGCCACCTCGACCTTGTCTTCCAACCTGTCTCCCCCTCCCGGGTCTGTCCTGCGATTGGCGGGCGCGATACCCATACTGACCTGGGGCCCGGGGGAAACTGGAGCCCTGGTCGACCTGCCGAAATGGCCGCCGGAAGTAAGGCGACTGCCTGGAAAAACCCCATCTGGAGATCGAGGGAAGAACTTTCTTGCGTTCCCGGGATTCCACCAAAATAGGATCAAGGGAGTCTCCGAACAGAAGGGGACCCTTAAGAGGACCAGAAGCCAATCGCCATTTATGTCTCGGATCAGCAGACCACATCCTCAGCCAGATCAGGCGTCTCGCCACAGTAGAGGCCACCAAGGCCCTGGCCACAAAGCGAGAAGCATGCAGAGTAGAGTCGGCTAGAAATTGTAGGGAGGCGAAAACCTTATTAAGGTCCTGCTGAGCTCGAACGTTCGAGGATGGAATATGCTCCTGAATTTGTTGAAGCCAGATCAAGGCTGCCCTAGCAAAGAAGGAGGAAGTAGAAGAGGCCCTGATGGACCAAGCAGCCGCTTGGTGGCCCCTCAAAAGGACCTGCTTGGTCTTCCTATCCTCTGCCTTAAGGAGTTCATCAGACTCCCCGGGTAAGGCCGTAGGAGCATGTACGGCCAGCACCGGAGGATCCACAGAGGGAACCGCCAAAAGGTCCGCCATCTCTGGTGCCACATAGAAAAATTTTCGATCCAATGACGACGGAGCGGGACCCGAGGCCGGAGAGAACCACTGGCTCCTCACCGCGTCCAAGAACAGCGGTGGCGTAGGCACGACGTCCAGTCCGCGATTCACGACCGAAAATAAAGGATCCCCTGTAGATTGAGTCTGGGCCGGATCTTGCAGTGGGGACGGCCCCAACCCTGTAGCCGCTCGAGCCTTATGCAGGAGAGATTTAAACAATCCAGGGGGAAAAAGCCCCGATGTTGAGGGTTGTTCCACCTCTGCTTCCTCGTCCTCTGACAGACCGATATCATAGGCCTCATCCGATGCCTGCCAATCTTGGGGATCCTCCCCCTCGGAAATGTCAGAGATCTCCTCTTCTGCCAACTCACGCGACATAGGGTCAGGTCCCCTGTCAGGGGGAGCCGGGCAGACGGCCGTCAAAGATTGTAAGTTGGCATTGATGCTCTGCTGGACAGCAGAAGCAATCCACCTTTGGACAGTGGCCTCGTCCAAAGTTAAGGCCTGAGACACACCCGCTGACCCCGAAGTCTGAGGTGCGTTGACGTCTAAAGCCTGGTCCCGGGTGGCCTGGACGGCTTGGGGGGAAGGCAGGCCGAGCCCTGCTGGACCCCAGATCATAGGCGCTTGCATGGGTAAGGCTGGATCATCCAGATCCATATGGTCATCCCTCAGGAGGGCAGGACCAGATCTTGATTGAGGCCCAACAGAGCTAGACGCGCCAGGCCAAGTGCCCTTAGATGCGTTTTTTTCGCATATCCTCTGCAGGGCCTTGTCCCTATGCTTTTCAGTCCTTTGCGCAGACTTGGAAGGAACCCTGGACCCCTTAGTATGCTCAGCAGACCCCTGAGGGTCATCATCAGGGGCAGGTCGATTTGTTTTCTTGAGCCTTTTCCCCCCTGGTTTTTCAGAGGAGGTGGAAGAGGGCTGCGCCATGTGGGGGCCCTGCTGACACAAAATGGCCGCCTGAGGTAAGGACTGAACGGCCGCCTGAGGCAAATGAGCAATAAGCGTTGATCGACCAAGTGCCGTTGCCCAGTGTCCTAGGCCCGGATCGCCACAAATTAAGGCCCTTTGAACCCAGTCAGGCTCTAAGACACCCGCCCGAGCAAGCTACGAGGGCGTAGTGGCGTTTGAGTGAGAAGGCCAATAGGTTTTCAGTCAAAATGGCGGCGACCGCGAGCCGGCGGCTCCAGCGGCAGTAGAGGGACCGGAGTCAGGCACGGGGAGGCCGCGAGCAAGCTCAAGCTGATCGCTCCCCCTCCGGTCAGAAAGCACGCTCAGAATCGTTGGTGGGTAGCAGGAGAGGCAGCTGCTGACAAAGGGCGGCCGCAATGAAGCCGCACTCTTCAGGCCGCCGCGCGCAGCCGCGGCAATGCGCGAGGCCTTCGAAATGCAGTCCGACAATCAGCTGAAGCCAATTAACCTCCCTCGCTGTCTTCGCCTGGCGTGCAGGGGATCCGAAGATCAACCCCTCGTGGCAGAACGGGCCGAAGCCCTCTGTCAATGCCACGGAACTTCTGCTCCCATGAAAAAAATCCACCAAGGGGAAGAAAAAACACACTTAACTCACTGAACGGGAACCAGCAGAAAGGAAGGAGCTGTAATGCCACAACCACTCGTGCTGAGGACCGAGTCAATAACTGGGGTCTGACAGGGCGGATCCCAGCAAAGTAACAAGAATTGACAGACTCGGTCCTCATCGCTGAATGGTTGAGGACACCCATCCTGACTGCTGGCTCCTCCCACGATGGAGAAGCAGGCATACATACCATCTTCAATATATTGAATTTCTGTACATCACTTTGTCTATGTTACTCTTAAACATATTAGCATTAGCCTGCCACAATGAAAACAGGTAAAATGAAAAAAAAAAAAACACCACCTGGGGATAAGGATAGGGATAAGGGTTTTATCCCTTATTGCACTAAAATTTAAAATTGCTAAAATGCACTACAATTGCATCAAAGAAAAAGAAGAAATGGAAAAGGAACATGCAAGTCTATTTCCCATTTCCATTCCTTAAATCTAGCCAACACATCTATGCCAAAGAGTTTTTTTAAGGTATTCATCCCTGTCATTAACCCACACAGCATTAACAATACACATGGTGTTTTACTTAATTTTGTTAAGAAAACAAATATGTCCACTTCGCATGCAGAAAGTTTCAGGATGATATTGATGGTCTTGTAGGCTGTATAATCCAAATCCTCCTTTATAAAGGATATCCAAAATGGAAACATTTCCATTTGACAGTTAATTCCCCTTTGCTTGAAAATCTCCAGCATATCCTACTGGAAGATAATTGGACCCACTGCTGAAGCGCTCTTTCTGTGTCTAGTTAAAACATAAATAGGTATCATGTGGTCCTTGAATGTCTTTTTGCAGCAACAGAAATAGTCCCCACCAATTATACCAGGGGTGAAATTCAAAATTTTTCCCTACCGGTTCTGTAGGCGTGGCTTGGTGGGCGTGGCAGGGGAAGGATACTGCAAAATCCCCATTCCCTCCCCACTCTGGGGCCAGCCAGGGGTGGTATTTGACGATTCTCCGAACTACTCAAAATTTCCGCTACCGGTTCTCCAGATCCTGTCAGCACCTGCTGAATTTCGCCCCTGCTTTAAATCTATTTCTCTTTGTCTCTCACATGTTTCATCTATTTGTTCTTCATTTTCTTCCCTGTAACTTTTTCGCACTCTCGGTGTCTCAGACAGAAAAAAGGAAAGTACAGATTATTTACAAATGTGTGAGTAGTCCAGCCTCTGAAAACAGCCAACTTGTGGCTGAGCATACTCCTACCTCAATTTTAATGCCCAGAGTATCCCTGATATATTCTCAATCAGGAACCATTGAGAAATTTCAGATATAGTTTGTTTATTGGTTTCAATGCATCACATGGCATACAGGTAACAGCAGAGGTGGGTTCCTCCCGGTTCGCCCAAACTGGTGGCGACCTACTGGTGATGTTTGAAAGTGTTATTCCTTTCTTGTTATAATACAGGTAATCCTCGCCTTACAACCATAATTGAGCCCAACATTTCTATTGCTAAGTGAGATATTTGTTAAGTGAATTTTGTCCCATTTTATGACCTTTCTTGCCGCAGTTGTTAGGTGAATCACTGCAGTTATTAAGTTACTGACATGGTTGTTAACCAGGGGTGAAATTCAAAATTTTTCCCTACCGGTTCTGTAGGCGTGGCTTGGTGGGCGTGGCAGGGGAAGGATACTGCAAAATCCCCATTCCCTCCCCACTCTGGGGCCAGCCAGGGGTGGTATTTGACGATTCTCCGAACTACTCAAAATTTCCGCTACCGGTTCTCCAGAACCTGTCAGAACCTGCTGAATTTCACCCCTGAATTATACTGCTAATATCTCACAGAAAAAGTAACATATTTTCCACCATTTGGAATATGAAACAAACTATAGATGAGTTTTTTAGCTTTGAAAAAGATGAACACATCAAGATAGTGAGTGGGAAACCAAGCTCACAAAAATTATGTCACTGCTCTGCCAATTGCAATCACTGTTCACAGGAAAACCATTTTCTGATTGTTAAGTAGCACCCCAAGTTTAAAAATTGGCAAGGTAGGTAATAATAAGAATGATCTCTTTTTATTTGAAGCCCGTGTAATGTGCTGTCAGCTTCAGTAGATAAATATTGAAAGATCTTGATAAGTAGGCTACTCTAGTATGATTTATTTAGTTTTTAAAATGTATCTATCCTATTTAATAGTCAACCCACATTCTCCAAGTGATTTACAAAAGAGTGGGGAAAATGAAAATATTGACAGCAAAGCAAAGATCCGGAGGAAAAAACTTCTAGTCAATAAAGCTCGAGGACTTAAAAGAATTAAATTAAAAATTAAATTAGAAATGTTTATAAAAGCCTTACACAAGATGACAACAAAACTATATTGAGTGGCTTCTTTATAAACAAGGGATGAATAAGATCAATGCAGCTATACAATACATAGTTAAATTTGATTATAACTGCAATTAAGTCAAAGGCCTCAAGGAAAAGGAGTAAGCTGGCTTCCTGTACATCTAAGATAATGAACCTATAGTTGAAAATCTAGATGTAAATTTCGTACTACTTTCAATCACTGCCTACGTTAACTCCAGATGCTGTCCCATAGACCTCAATAGATTTTGATGGCCATAATGCAAAATTTAACTGATTACAAGAATGTATAGATAGCATAAAAAGGCTGAAAATGAGAATGAAGAGACGCTTGGTAGATAAAAGCATATAGATGGCCAAAAGTTGGTAGAGGTGAAAGAACAATGGATCTCTGTAGTTGTACAAGAAATTAACTGAAACTTTAAAATTAAGTTTTAAAATATATTCAAATTCTAGATCCGGGTGGGGAACCATGACCCTTTTATGACTTGTGGACTTCAACTCCCAGAATTCCTGAGGCAGGCTGGCTCAGAAATTCTGGGAGTTGAAGTCCACAAGTCATAAAAGGGTCATGGTTCCCCATCCCTGGTATAGACCATGTGAAAACTTGTAGCTGAACTTCTGTCAGGCTATCAAAGCAAAGTTTGTACAAAAAACTCCCAGAAATCTAATTTTATGTCAAGATAATTCTGTTATGTTTGACCCCAAAATAAGAACAAGTATGGAATGTGCATGCGCAGGCCCAAATACAGAAAAATATATTTTAACCATAACTAAGGCAAACCAAATTCTCAGCTAGAAATTCTGTAATGGGGGACTGGAGGGCAATATAAACAGCAAATATAACGACAAAAGCAGTAAACTTTAAAACAGGTAGCAAAATGAAGTTGTATGATTGAATTATATAATTTCAAATTTAAATGTATACTTTGCTTGTCAATTATCTTGTGCATGTTTTTGATTCCACTACCCAGACTTGTCATTGGAAGACACGAGAGTTGACTTTTATCAGGTAATTACAGAGAATGACTTTTATCAGTTAATTATCACATTTTTTACTGTACCTCTACTTTGGTACTTACATAAATTGGTACTGGTTACCCTAGAATTTTTTTTGTGTGTTGTCAGCAGTTCTCCAGGCTTCAGAGAAGGGTCTGTATCTCCCAACATAACCTGGAAACTTATATATAGGCAAAGCATGTGCCTAGAGCTGCACTATAGTCCCTCCCCTGAAAAAACTATTGTAGAAATTTGTTTTTCTTCTGTTTTTGATGAAGGTTAAAAATTGGGATCTACAATAATTCTGAGGTATCCATCGAAGTTGTTGCCTTCTAACATACATGAGCTGGGATTGTGGAAGATGTAGTCCAACATGTTTGGAAGGTCCCCAAAGAAATCTAGGAAGGTTATTTTAAATATTAGTGATCCCCCCACCTGACTTAATGTTACTCATTCCATTTCCAAGATTTCATAACAAGCACCCTCAATTTTCTCCTTGGTTCCACCCTATCAGCAGAAAAAGAGACAAAAACATAGTTCCTATAAATCTAATACTGGACACAGAGTAGGCTAATAAATAAAAACCAATTTAAAAAGTTTAGTTCAAAGTGCATAATTATACTGTCTGATTCAAACTTTAGCCCTATATCCAGATTCTCCTTGGCAAAAAGCTAGAATTGCAGATAAAAGGTGAGCCCAAAATACTAGTGCAATATTGACAAGGATTAACATTTATTTGGCAGCAGTAAGCAGCTTAGACCTTTGCTCTAAAAATATCCACCCAATATTCTTAGACACTGGCATGCTTTTTTATAGAGTCCCTTCTCCCACCCTCATGCTAAAGTATTTAATTTGCTTATAAGCTGTAAGTAGAATGGGTATGTAAAACTATCAGTCAACAAGGAACGGGGAGAGGATTATTACTAAACTGTCCTACTGTCCCCATTTATTCGTACTCATTTCCTGTGTTCATGTCCATGTTTATACTTATACTGTTATCTTGTATATGTTTGACAAACTAAATAAATAAAAATAAGCCATCTCTCTATATATCAATAAGATGTAAATGTATGAAAATAGCCCTGGTTTTTCAGCAACAAGACAAAAACAATTGCCAATCCAGCTACTGACTTTGCAATGATTAATTATTCAATTACTGTTGTTTAAATTTCTAACCAAGCTAAAGACTGGCTAAATATATTCTGTATTTCCATGATTGAATTGCAAATTGGTTCCAGAATAGTAATTTGAAACTTGAGTGTCATTCAGAAACAGGCCTAAAAGCCTTAGATTGAGAATATTTTTCATTTTATTTTAAAATCAGTTTTTTCCCCACCATGGCTGAAGAAAAGACAGTGTCCAGTGAAAGTTCCAAAACCAGAAGAGAGCAGAGTGATACTAGTGTTTTGGCAACAAGGCATGTGTGAATATATACACGACTCCTGAGTTTTCCTTTCTGTACTGATTCTATAAACATTGCTTCAACTCACCTAATCTCAACCTTCAATCACTTCCCTCTTTCAATACTTGCTGGAAAATGATATGTACTTTGAAATTCTGCCAGAGGATATAGAATGAATTATGGAAATCAGGCTAAAACAGTTATATAACGCAACTACTTATTCCGTCCATGAAGTTGAATTTTCTGAAGTCAGAATCTGGATTGTGGAGAGGATCAGCATATACAAAGAATGACAGAAAGATTTAAAGCCTGGAATGTAAAAGCAAACAGCTGCTCTTTGCTGAGAATACCAAGAGCAAATATCCAGTTTTCTAAGAACAGGTCTACTGAAATCAGTAGATCTTAGCTTAAGTCAGTGACTAATATTTGTTTATTTAAATAAGGTGGACTTGAATTCAACTTACTGTATAGGACATAAGTGATGCAAAGCATGATTTTTGAAAATAACTAAAAACTCAACCACAACAAAAAACAGCCAAAAACCTCCACTGCCATTCAAGTGATTATCAGAAGATGATTATTTTTATGGCCTTACAAGAAGCCATAAGGGTGGAGGCTAAACTAATCCTAGAGGATAAGTCAGGGCCACTATTGAGAATGCCAGCTATTTCTTTGGGATGGAACTTTAAGCATCTTTTCCCAGGATGAGCACACTGGTTAAACAGAGTTTAATCAGACAGGATGATCTTGAAGATGGACGGACACCAAGTCACATATAGTTTTAAAGATTGATCTCAGTAATTTGAATTGGACTTAAAAGCCTATCAATCACCAATATCATAAAACAGCACAGGTGCTATGCTGCTAAAGAATCTCACTCTGGTCATCAGCCAGCATTTTGAATCAAATGCAGATTTGGGGTAGTTTTTTAAAGACAACCCCACACAAAGGACAGACAGTCCATGTTTAACAGTGCTAATTGGGGTTAGAGATTTCCAAGGTCTTGCAAAGAACTAGCAATTACCTCAGTCAGGAGTATCTCAGAAGCAGCAGGAAGAAGGCAAAGGTCGGCTGGGGGACAAGACAATATATAGGGGCAGTGGAATGTGTTGGAAGAAAAAGGTCTGGTTCGCTCTTTTCCAGCCGGGATGATGTGATTGGCGCGACGAACGGAATGAATGACCAAAAAACAAGCTGCTGGGAAAGGTCGTCTTTTATTTCAGAAGCCAGAGACTGTATCTGACCTGGAACCCAACAGCGTTGGGTTCCAGGTCAGATATTGGAATACATGGTAGTGAGCTGGAAGCCCCTAAGCTTGGTGTGATTCTGTATGGTTTGTGGTCTTGAGGCTACCCCCACAAGGCAGGTTGTCAGAACGTCCTTTACAGACTTGCCTTCTGCTAAGCAGACGTCTGTTGTATTTAGAACTTCTTTTGGCAAATATTCCCAGATATTCCTTGTCAGGGAATAAGTTAAGTTCTAGAAATCTAAAATGTAGGGCTGTAGTGGTGATTTCTGGGTGAATGATCTTATCCAGATCCAGTCTCCGGACTCAAAGGGGTGAAGGGCTTCTTCCAGCAGCAGCGTCTGGGTTAAAGTGCTGTGCTTCCACAAGTTGCAGAGTCGCTGGTGCAGGGCTGCAAGATATGAGGATAGAACCACATCCCCCCTTTCCAGGCTTAGCGAGTGTGGATCTAAGCCTTTTAGGGTGTTGGGGGATGGCGGCCAAAAAGGAGTTCAAACAGGGAGATACCTAGGTCACGCGGGATCTGGTCCTTAGGTGGAAAAGGGCTATGGAAAGGGCTTGGGGCCATGACAGGCAGGTCTCTTGACAGAGCTTGCCCAATAGGGTTTTGAATTACCTGTTCCCGTGTTCTACCCCCCCCCAATGATGAACGGTGGTAAGGGGTTTGAAGCAGGGGTGAAATGCTCCCGGTTCACTCGTACCTGTCGGTCGCCGTAGAGCCGGTCGCCAAGGTAGCGCGAGGCGCCGCCCACCTGCCCGAACGCCGCCATTTGGGTTCTTTTACCCTCTGCGAATGCACAAAACGCTTTGCGCATGCGCAGAGGGTAAAAGAACCCAAATGGCGGCGTCCGGGTGGGTGGGCGGCGCCTCGCGCTACCTTGGCGACCGGCTCTACGGTGACCGACAGGTACGAGCGAACCGGGAGCATTTCACCCCTGCTTTGAAGGTTTTGGGTGATCCCGAGGACCTGCAGAATGTGGGTGATGAGCTGTGACACAAAGTGTGTCCCATGATCCATGTCTAAAACACTTGGCACCCCAAACTATATCTTTCAATAGATGACAGGCTGTCTCAAGGGCAGTGGCATGACAGCAAGGGAAAGCTTCTACCCAGTGGATAAGCTGATACCTGCATGCTAAGGTATATTGGTTGCCTGTTTGCCTGGGGCAGCTGGAGGAAATCCAGTTGTAGTTTTTCAAAGAGGCGTTGTGCACATGGCCTTCCTCCCTTATGTATAGCTTTCCTAGCGGTGACATTGTTGGCTTGGCACATTTGGCAGGCCTTAGCTATGTGGGTGGCCTCATTCTATGCTCCTTGGGCATACAAACTCACCTGATGGTATCTACCATGGCCTGTGTTCCGCAATGGTCCTTTGAATGCAGCTGCTGGTACATGAGCCACAGCAGGCGGTAAGGGGCTATTGGTCTATTGTCCGGGACTCGCCAAAACCCATCCTCAAAACTGGTCTCAAATTTCTCCTGCCAAGTCTCTGCTTCCCCCTCTTCAAGAAAGTTCTGGTAAGAGGTCCTCACACCAACATTTAAGGTTGGGAGAAAAGTGTGTGTGGGCGCGGATTGCGTAGTAACCCACATATTGGTTGCCTTTTGTGATCCAGGAGTCATCCTTTTGTGGGCCTTGCAGTGTATGACAGCCAGGGCCAAGGGCAGCTGGATAGCTTGGAAACTAAAGTCGTATAGGTGATAGGGTGACTGGTCAAGGTTAGGAACCCCCATTGTTTCCACAGAGCCCCCATTGCATGGCAAACCCCAAATGCATATCTGGAATCAGTGTATATATATTAGCAGACCAGTTCCTCGCAGCCTCGCACACTTTTGTTAAGGCTAGAATTTCAGCCGCTTGGGCACTGTGGGAGGAAGGCAGCACGGAAGCCCAAACAGTCTTGTAAAGAGAAACAACTGCTGCTCCTGAAACTCGCTTCCCCTCATGTACATAGGATGACCCATTGGTAAAGAATTCTATATCTGGGTTCTGCAAAGGCAAATCGGTTAGATTGGGTTGGGGCAGCTCTGCATCATGAACTAGGTAGAGGCAGTCATGTAAAATGTCATCTGAAAGTTCTGTGGGCAATAGTGTGGTGGGGTTGAACATAGTGCATCGTTGAAAAGTAATATGCTCTGAAGTGAACAGCTCAGCCTCGTACTGGGCTAGCCGCTGCTGGGTTTGGGACTTGAGGAGAATAGCAAAAATGTAGTGTGGGACCCTTAAAGTACCCGGGTGATCGAGGACCAAATCCCTGGAGCATTTAATTATTTCCATGCTTGCTGCTACAGCTCTTAAGCAGGGGACTGCTCCTTGGGCCACTGGGTCTAGCAAGAAAGACTAATAAGCTACTGGTCGTAATGTGGCTCTGAATCTTGACACTAATAGATCTGAACCCACCCTTTGGTTTTTATGAATGAAAAGGTAAAAAGAGGTTACGGTAATCTGGTAGACCTAGTGCGGGTGCGGACGCTAATGTCTGCTTTATTTTCTGGAAGGTCGGGCCAGTGATTTTTTTCCACAAAATGGGATCTGGCATGTCCTTTACTGTCAGATGGATTAGGGGCTTTGCTAGTTCCCTGAATGAGGGGATCTAGGGGTGGCAAAAGCCCCAAACCTCCAAAAGTACCCTGACTTTTTGTTTTGTGTGGGGTGGTTTCATACTTAAAATAGTCTTGACCTGCCCTGGAGCTAGTTTATGGGTCCCAGGGGCAATAATACAACCCAAATAAGTTACTTCCTTCTGTAAACACTATAATTTTCTTGGTGAGGCTTTATGCTCCTTTTCAGCCAGGGAGAAGATTAGATGATGGGTGTCGATTTGACAGTCTTCCTTTGATTCTGAGGCTATCAGTAGGTCATCCACATACTGAACTAGGGTGAACTTTCGGGGTAGGAGGAAGGAGGACAGGTCTGCCTTTAGAATCTGGGTGTGGGTGACTGTATAGTCCTGAGGAAGGTTAGTCCAGGTATACTGCTGGTCTTCCCAAGTGAAAGTGAACAGGTACTGAGAGGTGGGGTCAATCAGGATGCTGAAAAAGGCCGTGCAGAAGGACAGGAGACGCTCTGGGGAATGGGGCTCTCGGAGGGATGCCTCAAAATCCTGATGGTTTTAAACTCATGTTTAAAATGCCCCTCTTTGCTGCACTTAAAACAGTGCCAGCACCTTGCTTTGGGCACACATCTTCCTCATACTGCAGGCATTTCATGCATCTGTCAAAAAACTGGCGGCTCGACTGTCTCCTGTCCCTAAGTAGGGCTGCAAATACTTTCAGAAAGAAGTCCTCCTTTCTTTCTGCCCTTCTTCTCCTCTCTCTCTCTCCCTCTCCCTTTCTAATTCTCTTTCTTTCTTTCTCTTTCTTTCTTTCTCTCTTTCTTTCTCTTTCTTTCTTTTTCTTCCTTTCTCTTCCTCCTTCAGTTTTTTCCTTTGGTCAAAGACGAAGTTTGGAATCCTGCACAACTCCAAAATCTCTGAAGTGGACCAATTTAAGATGATCCTATAGAAGTGTCCCCTAATATCATTGACTGATTGGTCAACAAAAGCAGAGGCTAGGATCCTTTGGTCCTTGGGGCAGTCTAAGTCCAGGTGCGCATAAGCCACCCCTGCTTCCAGGAGGTGAACCCAGAAGGCATTGGGCATTTCATTTTCCCTCTGCATTGAAATTCTGACCTGAATTGAGGGGTTTCCGCCCTATTTCTTGCAAAAATACTCATCCCAGTGGTTGGTACTGTTGTAGTCCCAATCTGGGTGGTTTAATGGCCAGGTGACTGTTATGGAGGCTACCTGCCCTGGCGATATTATTATTGGCCGCCTCACGATCTCCTCGGTTTTTTCTAATAGCTTTAGAAGCTCATCCTTCGTGAGGAAGATATGAAGAAGCTGGGTCATATCTTCCCATGATGGATTGTATTAGGACTTGGGAATCTGATCTGAAAGGGGGGGGATGTCTTTCTTCCATTACTTCCATTACATTACTAAGTCGGATGGGGAGAAGGGTATGTGCTTTAGGACGTACTCGAGTTGACCCCTCCCTGAGCCAGGTACAGGTTTGCTCAACAGGGGGACCACGAGCCTCAGCCCTGCATCATTAGGCTGCAGAAGGATGTCTGCGCTAGCTTGGGATTCCTTAAAGTCACTCCTAGATTTTGAAAGTTCTGCCCAGCAATACCAGTGGTGTTGTGTATTGTATATAGTGTATATAGTTGTCAGTTGAAGTTCTCATTCTGGTCCTCTGTTGGAGCGGGAAAATACTCTCTCCTGATTGGTTGTTTGGCTGATCAGTTTCCTATAAAAGGAGCTGTGTCAGCCAGGGAGTTAAGTTGCCACACAGGCAGTATTGAATAAAGAGCTGTTAGAAATCACTCTGGCCTTATCTCCATTCTTTGCCCAGAACTTAACACTGGCAACGAAGGTGGGATGGAATGGAAACTGAGGCTGCAAAGAGCTGATCACTGCGAGCTGATTCACTCAGAGCTGAATCACCGGAGCTGATCCACAGTTGCTGCCACTTCATTGACCACAGACACCTCAACCCAGATTGCCTGGGGGCTCACACCGGTCTCTTGAAAAATGGTTGCACTACTGCCTTTTGCTCCACACAACCCACCTTCTGAGATGTGGGACTCCTACCTTGCTCATTTTGACTGCTTCCTCGAAGCCAATGACTTTGCTGAGATCACTGACAACAGGAAGTGGGCACTTTTCCTAAACTTCTGCGGTCCAGAGATCTTTGAGACGGCCAGGGCTGTCCTCACTCCACTGGCCGTTCAGTCTGCGCCATGGGACATGCTGCAGAGCAAGCTACAGGCTCACTATGCGCCCAAACCTTCGTGAATCACACGTCGGCATGCCTTCCATCATCGGAATTAGGCTGAAGATGAATCCATCAACAAATATGTTGCCGCCCTTTGAAAGGCAGTCCTGTATTGTGAGTTCAGGGACTTAGATGATGCTCTCTTGGACAGAGTGGTCGGTGGTGTGAGGGATGTCAAGCTACAGCGGTGTCTCCTTGCAAAAAACAGACCTCACCCTGAAGATGGCGCTTGACCAGGCAGAAGCAGCCGAGATGTCCAATCAGTCAATGGTTGAGATTAAAAAATCAAACAGCCCACCAGCATCATGGAAACCAATCACTGTGCACCACGGAGATGCTAACCACGGTGAATCAGCAGATGAGGACGATGACGTGTATAGCCTTAAATCCTCCAAAGGGAGGAATGTGGCCACAGAAAAGAGGCAACCAGCATGTGTTGGTTGTGGCGGCAATCACCCGCAAATGGAGTGTAAGTTCAAGAACGCCATCTGCCAAAGATGTGAAAAGAAAGGATATTTGGCCAGGGTCTGTCGCGCAAACCAACCGACAGCTACCATTGTGAGCCCAGGAACTTGCCCCAAGAGAATGCAGAAAAGACAAGAGAGTCATGGAGAAGACTGCTTCACCGTTCCCAGAGGTACCTGCAAGGCAGAAGCAGTCATTGGTCAAGCCAGCCTCTCCTCTTGCAAGAAGGTCCATGTCACTGTCCTGATTGAGGGGTCCCCTTGCCGCATGAAGGTGGACACGGGATCTTCAATGACCATCGTCTCTTGGAGTACACTAAAGAGATTGGTGCCCAAAATCTCAAAAAGACAGTTGGACTTCCACCATATTCATCTCCGAGACTACCGAGCATTACTATTATCGGAGCGGGCACCTTTAGAGTATCTTTCAAGGACTTCTCGGGCCCACTGCGACTGCTCATAGTGGATGGCTATCTACCGAGTCTCCTAGGATTGGACTGGTTCTCCTCCCTGGGTCTGGGAATCACTGGTATCAACTCCATCAGTGACTCTGATATCGAGGCCTTAATCTCTGATTTTGCAGACATCTTTGACGGGAACCTGGGCAGGTGTACGGGCACACCCATCTCATTCAACCTTGACCCCCAGGTTGCTCCGATCCAAATGAAGTCGCGAAGAGTACCGCTCGCCTTGCGCTCAAAGGTTGATGACCAACTCGACAAGCTCATCAGCCAAGGAATCCTGGAACCTGTCGACCACGCAAAATGGGAGACTCCAATTGTGATCCCTGTGAAGCCAGACAGTTCTGTCCGCATCTGTGCAGACTATAAATGTACATTAAATACAGCGCTACAACAAAATGCATACCCGGTGCCCGTGGTCCAACATCTACTGCACTCTCTGGGTGAGGGTACGACCTTGCCCAAGCCTATCAACAGCTACCAGTTGACACAGCTGAGGCTCAGACAATTGTAACACATCGAGGAGCTTTTAGATGTTGCCGACTGCAATTTGGGGTGAGAGTGGCACCAGGACTTTTCCAGAGCCTGATGGAACGTCTCCTTCAAGGCATCCCAGGTGTCGTCCCCTATTTCAATGACGTCTTAATGTCAGCGGCCAACAAGGCCGAACTCCTCGACCGTCTGCGAGTGGTACTCACCCGTTTCCAGGAAGTTGGCCTCAAGGTTAAAAAAGAGAAGTGCAAGAGCGCTGTTCCACAGGTAGAGTTCCTCGGCTACCTTATCGATTCCTCTGGGTTACACCCTACACAGGCAAAGGTCCAAGCCATCCAGGAAGCTCCCACACCCAAGAACAAGACCGAACTCCAGGCGTTCTTGGGACTCCTAAACTTCTACAGCATCTTCTTGTCACACAAAGTTTCCGTAGCTGAGCCTCTCCATCGCTTGCTTGACAAGAAGATGTCTTGGTCCTGGGGCCGAAAAGAAGCTACTGCCTTCTCCACTGTCAAGGAGCTACTATCTTCAAACAGCATCCTGGTGCAATACAACGAGAATCTTCCCTTGGTTTTCACCTGCGACACCTCCATTTGGCGTCAGCGCCGTTTTAAGCCACAGATTCCCGGATGGAAGACAGGCCCCGACCGCTTTCTTCTCACAGACCTTGTCATCGGCTGAACAAAACTACAGCCAGCTGGACAAGGAAGTTTTGGCTGCGGTCGCAGGAGTCAAATGCTTCCATGAATACCTCTACAGCAAACCATTTGACCTTGTAACTGATCACAAGCTGCTACTGGGCCTGCTCGCCAGGGACCGCCAAAAGTTTTGTCCCCTCGCATGCTGCGCTGGACTGTGTTCCTAGCTGCATACAACTACCACCTCCTGCATCGGCCAGGTAAGACGCTTAGCCATGCCGACACCCTCAGCAGATACCTGCTCCCGACTGTTGTGGAGGATCCGGCTCCAGTATCATCTGTTTTATTAATTGAAGACCTGCCGTCCGGTCCCATTACAGCATCGGAGATCGCTGCACACTCCACCAAGGACCATGTCATCGCCCAAGTGCTCAACTGGGTGTGAAGGGGGTGGCTGAAGGGGCCAGAGTTCCTTCCCTTCCACACCCGGCAACATGACCTGTCCGCTCAATGGGGCTGCCCACTCTGGGGGAGTTATGTGGTGGTACCCCAGAGGCTGCGGCGGCAAGTTTTGGAAGCTCTTCATGTAGGCCACCCAGGCATCATGCGGATGAAGGCACTTGCCCGCCATTATGTCTGGTGGCCCAACTTAGACAAGGCCATCGCTGCTTGGGTCGCATCTTGTCAGCCTTGCCAAGAGTCAAGGCCAGCCCCCCCATCCGCTCCAGCACGCGAGTGGGAAGCACCCAAGACACCTTGGTCGAGGGTGCATATTGACTTTGCGGGGCCTTTCCATGGATAGACTTTTATAGTGGTTGTGGATGCCTACTCAAAATGGCTTGAGGTGGTACTCATGACATCGACCACCTCGGATGCCGTGATCAAGGCCCTTAACAGGCTGTTTGCGACCCACAGACTACCAGATGTCCTCGTTTCGGACAACAGGCCACAGGTCACATCAAGCCAGTTCAAGCTGTTCCTGGCGGGTCACGGCATTCGTCATGCCCTGATTGCATCATTCCATCCTGCTAGCAACGGGCAGGCTGAGCGGATGGTCTGATCAGCAAAGGAAGCACTGGTAAGGATGGGCCCGGGGGACTGGTAAACACGGATAGCCGAGTACCTCCTGGTCCAGCATGTCACACCAAGCTCTACCACCAACAGGACTCCTAATGGGTCGCCCCCTGCAGATCGACTTGGACCAGCTGCACCCGGACTACTCCTCGGAGGTCCCCGCAGACTCGACCAGCCAGCTCCAGTAATTCTCATCGGGCAACTTTGTCTACGCCCACAACTACGCCGGGGGCCCTTCCTGGATTCCTGCCCAGGTAGTGGACATTACTGGTCCCTGTTCCTACAAGGTGGCACTCGAAGATGGCAGGTTGTGGCACTGCCACATCGACCAACTGCGTGGCCGCCTCGGAACCTCCGTCTGCCGCCAGCCAGAATAGACTCTGCCAGAGACAACCCCGGCTAAGGACATGCCAGCTCAGCCACCACAAACAACGGTACTGACAAGGGACCGTGGTGATTCACAGATGCCTGCTGACTCGGTTCCTCTGGTGATAGAAGCACCAGTGACCGAGCCCTTGCTGCTGCCGCAAGCTGCGCCTGAAGCAGAATCAGCCACTCCGCCTAGTCAAGGCTCCGGAGCTTCTGGTCTTGAGACAGAATCTTCGTAGGTCGGGACGGACACATCGCCGCCCTGCCTACCTAAAAGACTACATATGTTAAATTGTTATTTTGATCACCATAATGCTCCGTCTTGGTGGGGAGGGGTGTTATGTATTGTATATAGTGTATATAGTTGTCAGTTGAAGTTCTCATTCTGGTCCTCTGTTGGAGTGCGAAAATACTCTCGATTGATTGATTGATTGATTGATTGATTGATTGGCTGAACAGTTTCCTATAAAAGGAGCTGGGTGTTAAGTTGCCTCACAGGCAGTATTGAATAAAGAGCTGTTAGAAATCACTCTGGCCCCACTTCCATTCTTTGCCCAGAACTTAACAAGTAGGGAATCTGGGTGGGTTTTAGTCTAGGTTAGTGGTTCCCAACATGGGGCCCATGCCCCACAGGGGGGCAATTTGATTTTTAATGGGGGCAATTGGAACCTTGTTTAAACCAAGTTAATGGCCTTTTAGGCTTCCTCCACATGAGTAGGAGTTCACTTTTTGAATAGTAAGAATTATATGTCATGGGGGGGGGCATCAGGATTTTAGAGATGCTTAGGTGGGGCATGGCCAAAAAAAGGTTGGGAACCAGTGGTCTAGGTCTTAGTGCCTTTAAAATATGATATTCAGAAGTACCATTTTCAGGCCAAATCACTTTCCCCATCTCATCTCTGAGCAAAGTCCATTCCTGACATACTTTCCATGCTCATTTCTTTCTCATTCCTGCTGGACGAGCAACTTCCTCTGGTCCCATGCTTCGAGCAATTTTTCTAGTGGGGATCCTGGTAAGACCCTCGACACTGGAGCTTCCCATTGTCTCCTCATTCTGATGCTAAGATCCAATCAGGTCCACCGGATCTCCTGTGCAGTTAAGCTTCTTTATAAGCTTTCCAGTCTGGCTGTCAGTTGTCAGACAAAAAAGGGGTTTGGGAGGACCTCTGCTTCCCCTAGCAATAGTACAAGCCCCTTCTTCCACAATTTCCTGTTGGTTTTCAGACCAAAAGGGTCTGGGAGGATTTCTGCTTTCTTTTAGCAATAGTACTGATCCCTCCTACCTAGGATAGGACTTTGCTCACAGACTTTTGATGGGACTTGGGCAAAAGGACACTCTTTCCTTACCTTTCATTTCACCAACAGGCCTTGGTGTAGCTAGGAATGGCAGAGAGGATGTAGGATCCAGCTGTGACTGGGAGGGGAGAACCCTTTCACTCACTCACATAGACATCTTCTTACTCCCCTGGGGTTTTCCACAAGATCTAAATTTAGTGGTACTCACCTCCTTCCCAAGCAGCCATTGAGCACAAGATTCAAAAGAAACTCTATTACCCTTCGCCACCCGGGCAGGGTCCGGGAAGTTCACCCACAGATGAAAGAGGTCTGTTATTGGCCAGGTGGTGACTTACCCGGGCCCGGTCCATCGACTAGGTTAGCTGGGAGTCCTGCCATGGTTGCCAAATTGTTGGAAGAAAAAGGTCCAGTTCATTCTTTTCTAGACGGGATGATGAGATCAGCACAACAAATGGAATGAGAAACCAGCTGCTGGGAAAGGAGGTGCTTTATTTCAGAAGCCAGACACTGTAGCGACAACAGCATTGGGTTCCGGGTCAGCTGGCCCCTTGGTCTGGTAAGTGGACGGACTTTTATATAGTTTTGGGGCTCTGTGATTGAGATTTCTGGGCTTGTTGGGCAATAGGTTTCAAGTGTGTGTCTTTGGATATTCTAATTGTTTCTATTGTGGCTGGGAGATCATGCCCTGTCCTTGAGGTCAGGTGGGGGAATGCAAATTTGAGTGGCATTATTTTGGGATATTTAATCTACCAAGTTTCGGCTGTGATGACTGTAGCCTGCAGTGCTTTGCTTATGAATAGGTTGCAGCCGGCAACACTTTTATTTATGAATGGAGCGGTCCAGCTACTAAGTTTCCATTCATAAAGCGTGTTCTGCTTTTATGAATGGATATAAAATTTCCTATTCACAGGCGCGTTGGCTTATTGCGAAAGCTGCTCCGGGCGATTTCCTATTAGTGGGAGCATGCGAATTGGCTCTTGTTAAGGGGAAGGGAGCTTTCTTCCTACTTCGGGAAAAATGGGGGAGGGGGCGTTCTCCAGTTATTTTCCTCTTGGGGAGGCTGGCTTCCTACAAGTGCAAGGTGGCCCAAAGGGCAAAGATGAAAGAAATAGTCAGTAGGAACAAGGGAAGTGCATGCTGTAGTCATAAATGCAGGCAAGTTGTCAAAAGCCTGAATTCTAATTGCATGACTGTGGGAGCACTGCAATGGCTGTAGCTTCAAGGACTTGTCTTAACTGCCATTTGTTCAGCACTGTTGTAATTTCAAACAGTTGTTGAATGATTAGTTAAGTGAGAATTACCTGAACATTATTGTGTGTTGATAAGGCATAAGTCTAATTGTGTGTTGATAAGTATTAAAAAACTGAATCTGGGAAAAGATTTCTTGACCATGGCCTCCACCTACTGCCCAAAAACTTTAGTCTTTTTCTTTTTACCTGTAAGAGACCAAAATATTTCTGGAGTCAGAGATCCTTTAAACAACAAAAACAATTACAATAATAATTAACCTGCCAAGGTGCAAGCATGTTTTATCAGAGGAAGTGCCACTCCAACCAGAGTAAATCTAGAAGCTGAGATAGAATCAGATTATTTTCCTCTTAAAAGCACCTCCATCTTACTGAGATTCAATTTAAGATTGCTTTGTTTCTTCTAATCCCTCACAGCCTCTAGACACAAAGTAAGAACCTCTTCTAGTCCAACCCCTGCTCAAGCATGAGATCCTATGCCTATGATGGCAAACCTATGGCACACGTGGCCAAAGTGGCATGCGAAGCCCTGTTGCCCGGCACGCGTGGCCTTGCCTGTTTGTCTTCCAGGTTTCTGGTGTGCATGTGCGCACGACAATCAGCTGTCCTTTGCGTGCGCGGCAGTGCCGAAAACCGGTGTGTGCATGTGCACCGGCCAACTGATTGTTGGGTGCGCATGTGCGCCAGAACCCGGAAGTTTGGCTTTGCCAGAGCACGATCCCTTCGCACGTGCGGTAGTGCTGAAAACTGGCCTGCGCATGCGTGCCGGCCAGCTGATCGTCGGCCGCGCATGCATGCTAGAACCCGGAAGTTCAGCTTTTCCGGAGCGTGGCCCCGACGAGCGTGTGCATGCGCGCGCGATGTTTCCACGCAACCTTTTTGGCACTTGGTGCTGAAAAGGTTCGCCATCACTGTCCTATGCCATTTCAGACAAGTGACTGTTTAGTTTCTTCTTAAAAACCTCCAGTGATGAAGCACCCACAACTTCTGAATGCAAGCTGTTCCACTGGTTAATTGTCCTCACTATTAGGAAGTTTATCCTTAATTCCAGATTGCTTCTCTCCTTGTCCTTCTTTTCTCTAGACTAGCTAAACCCAATCCCGCAACTGTTCTTCATATGTTTTTGTCTCTTAGTTTAATCTCTTTAAAATGATTAAAGGGTTTGGCTAGTCTAGAGAAATGTAGGACTAGGGGGGACATGATGGCAGTATTCTAGCATTTGAGAGGCTGTCATGAAGAGGAGGGGGGTCAATATATTTTCCAAAGCATCAGAGGCAGGACAAGAAACAATGGATGGAAACTAATCAGGGGGTTGGAAGAAGACCTCCAAGGTCCCTTCCAAATCTGTTATTCTCTTCTCTTCTCTTCTCTTCTCTTCTCTTCTCTTCTCTTCTTTTCTCTCTTCTCTTCTTCCCTCCCCTCCTCTCCTCTTCTCTGAGAAGCAACCTGGAATTAAAGATAAACTTCCTAACAGTGAAGACAATTAACCAGTGAACAGTTTGCCATCAGAAGTTGTGGATGTTTCATCACTGGAGTTTTTTAAGAAGAGACTGGACAGCCACTTCTCTGAAATGGCATAGGATCTCCTGCTTGAGCAGGGAGGTAGACTAGAAGATCTCCAAGGTCCCTTCCAGCTCTATTCTGATTGATTCTGCAGTTCAGCTTGACATATCAATGTATTGTACTGATGATACCTCATCCCAGATGATCTCAACAAGAGGTTTCATGAAGTTATTAAGTAACATGAGGGAGAGAGATGAGCCCTAGAGCAATCATGGGCTCAACTCCTCCTGCTTCTAAACTACTGACTGCAAGCACAACTCTGGAAGAAATAGAATCATAGGGCTTTCTTCTAGTTCAACCCCTACCTTGAGTCCTCATCACTGTTTCCTCTAAGGTGCGCGGCCGCGTGGCCGCGCACGTCACAGGGAATCGCCGTGCAGCAGTTTTGAACTGCCGCGCAGCGATTTCCCATGTCAGAGGGAACGTTGCTGCGCGGCCGCGCACGTGACAGGGAATCGCCGCACAGCAGTTTCAAACTGCCGCGCAGCGATTTCCCTTGTTAGAGGGAACGTTGGTCCTCATACCAACATATAAACGGTTTCCCAATTTTTTCTTGAAAACCTCCAGTGACTTAGTACCCACAACTTCAGGAAGCAAGCTGTTCCACTGCTTAATAGTTCTTAATGTCAGGAAACTCCTTATTTCCAGGTTGATCTTCCTCTGACGAGCTTCCACCCACTGCTTCTTGTTCTACTCTCAGGTATTATGGAAAATAAACTGATGCCCTCTTCCCTCTGGTAGCCGTTCAAGTATTTGAAGACTGCTATCATGTCTTCCCTCAGTCTTCTCTTTATTAAGCTAAACATACTTAAGTTTCTTTTAGTCATTCTTCATGGGATTTAGTGTCCAGATCCTTTATAATCTTCGTTGCTCTTCTCTGCCTCAGCTTTTTTGCATTGTGGTGACCAGAACTGGACACAGTATTCCAAATGTGGTTTCACCAGTGTGGTGTAGAATGATACTGTCATTTCCCATGATCTTGATGTTATCCTTCTATGATGCAGGACTATGTTAGCTTTTTCTGTAGCTGCAGCATATTTGCTCATTCAAACCTAAGATGTGATCCATCAGAACCTAGATCCCTCTTACAGGCAATACTGTTGAACCAGGTATTACCTATCCTGTACCTGTGCATCTGGTTTTTCTATCTAAATACAGGCCTTTACTTTTCTCACCTTGGATTTGCATGTTGACGGGTAAGGCCCAATGCTCAAATCTATCTACCGTATTTTTCGGACTATAAGACGCACCGGTGTATAAGACGCACCAAGATTTCGAAGAGGTAAGTAAGAAAAAAAAAGTTTTTGCCCTCCCCCAGCCCCCAGGAGCACTCTGCAGACCTCCCAAACCCTCTGCACACCTGTTTTTTGCAAAAATGGGGGCGTTTTGCCCTCCCCCAGCCCCCAGGAGCACTCTGCAGAACTCCCAAACCCTCTGCACACCCCGTTTTTGTGAAAAATGGGCTGGTTTTTGCCCATTTTTGCCCTCCCCCAGCCCCCAGGAGCACTCTGCAGGCCTCCCAAACCCTCCGCGCACCCGTTTTCACATGGGGCGGGTCTTCGGGAGGCCAAAAATGGCTGTATTCAGTGTATAAGACGCACTAACATTTCCACCCTCTTTTAGGGGGGGGGAAGTGTGTCTTATACTACGAAAAATACGGTATATCTTTCTGAAGATGTAGAGCCTATCTTGCGACAGCAATTCCCCCCCCCCAAGCCTTTGTGTCATCCGCAAACTTGATGAGTACCTCTTCAATCATCTCATCTACCGTAGGTCATTTGTGATGATGTTGAAGAGCACTGGGCCCATGACAGAACCTTGAGGTGTCTCAGTGCATGCTTCCCTCCATTCAGATGTAGTTCTATTGAAGACTACATACTAAGCCTGGTTGGTTAGCCAACTGCAGATTCATGTGGTAGTGTTACTGTCTATCCTGCATTATTCTATGTTACCAAAAAGTAGGTTGTGGTCTATTTCTCAAATGCCTTACTGAAATCTAATTATACTTTATCCACAACAATTACTTAGTCCACTAATTTAGTCACTTTATCATATAAGGCTGTAAGATTGTCTGGTATGACTTGCTCTTAACAAACCTATGCTGGCTTTTATTGATCACCTATGTACATTTTTAGGTGCTCACAAATTTGCTGCTTGAATAGAACTTCCTAAAGTGTGGCTCCCTAACTCAAGTCGTTGCTGCTGATCCAGAAGAACACCATAGTTTACGGTATGAAACATCGTTGAAAAATCTAATAGGGCCAGGAAAGGTGCACTCTGCCCATCCCGGTCCCAAGGTACGTCATCTACGAGAGCAATCAATGCAGTTTTTGGAACCAAGTCCAGTTCTAAACTTATCTGGAAGGGAGAAATTTTACTTAGGCTCCTCTGTAGCTGTAGCCCCACCATTTTATCTAACATCTCTCCCAAAGCAGAAGGTTGGAGTCCAAAACAACTGCATTTTGATGTATTCAGAAATAATCAACTTCCTTCAAAAAGTCTGACACCTCTGTTCCACCACAAAGTGAAACATGCACTGTAACAAGACTGAGAGACCAATGCTGGTGAATAATGTTACGTGACAAGACAAAACATGACAGTATATAGTCATAATACAAGTTTAACCAAATTTAAATAGGAATATCTCCCAGATATACATCATGTTACACAGCAAAGCGGATTTAGACATCTGGCATATGGTTGCCAGGAAAAGAGTCAAGAAACTAATTAAAAATAACAGATGAAATTATTTAAACAGATATAAGCAAAAATTCCCAGTGCTTAATATTGCATATCAAAAGCATAGCATAAATATTTAAGTAATAATTAATGGTTTGAGAAAAAGAATGGAATAGGACACTGTCACCAAATTTTCCTTCATAATTTTTTACTTATATTCTCTTTTTCGTTCTGCTTTTTGTCTTTTTATTCCTCATTCTTTCTATTCTTTTAAGCTATGCAATATAATTTTTTTTTAAATCACCTATAAAGCCAGCCAAACATATTTCTGGCTGTAGCCAAGTAGAGTGTTCTACAGAGAGCCTTATCTACTTCCACAGACCCCACAATTTCAAATGCATCCCCTTGGCTTTGTGGGCTATTGCCCCAATCATCTTGTGGCATCCAACCCAGAGTAAATATGAGAAATTCTAGTCACAATTCTATCCATATCACAGTGTCTGCAGAAATCACATTTCTTCCCTTTTTTCCAGGCAGATGCAGGTAACCTTGAACATGGCCTCTGGCTGAGAATATGCAGACAAAATAAGAGCGAAGACTTACACAAGCTTCACCAAACATGGATATCATAACCAATCCTCCATCCCTGCAGAGGACAAGAAAACCAACAATTCTTATAAAGACTAAAAAGTGATATGATCAGGGCAAAAGACTGATCATAGTGTGTATTCCATCTTCATAGAATCTATTATTTACTTCAAAGTGAAACCTATATCTAGCATATGTTTGGGCCTGAGATCATCTGGGATAAGCCCACGGCATTCTGATCACATTCCGGTCCTAGACCTAAGGCATACAGCTTGAAATCTTGTAGCCCAGAGGACTCCAGTATCAGATTAGCTGTGAGAATCAGGAACCCAGGCAAGGAGAGTGGGCAGCAGAGTCGTCAATATCTCAATAGCAGATGAACTACACCATATTATCCCTTAGGAGAGGAAATTAGTGAACTTTTCTTATTCATGTTGGGGAAAAGGTCGCTCTGTTTTTTTCATTCTGTCTTCAATGAACTATGCAACCTACCTTCTTCCAGTACAGCCTGCCAACTGTTTCAATGAAACCACCAATATATCCTGTTTAGTCTTCTAACTTAGCTAAACTAAAGTAAGCCAAAACCAAAACTTGACCTTTCTTCTTGGCTGTTTATTTGCCCTATTTAACTCTTTCCTATTCTAGATAATCGTAATTCCATAGTATCACAATGGCCATGTCTGTCTCCATAAAACTGCATACACCAGATACTCAAACTACATCAATATATCATTGATGTATAACTTTGGTGTAGATACCGCAACTACACCAAAATTATACATCAATGGAGAGATCCAATAGGAGAACATTCTTGATCTACCATAACCATAGTAAGTTATCTGACTTTCCTTGAAAATTGCCAGCTATGCTGGAGAAACGATGAAGCATTCCACTAACCTATTTTTCTCCTTTCGATTTTTAAAACAATAAATTGTCAAACAAAAGTGCCACTGATTATATTTGACCAACTCAGAACTGGTTCTGATTTGGACTAGAACAATGCTATATGAAAAAAACAATAAACTAACAATGTTTACTATTAAATGCTTCAGCTTTGTCCCTTTCTCTGGGATGTCATGTCGAATTCCTAGAAACATATATTACCTGTGATTCCCTTTGCAGTGTTCAGTTTGTACTGTATTTCTTATACTATCAGATCAATATGAATTTCAAGACTTTAGTCCAGTTCACATTGAGTGCCATCATACTGAAGGATTGTATTTCCTCTGATTTTTTTTCAGACTGCAGGTGGAGGTTACATTTTTGATGCTACACTACACAGAATAAATCTTACAAGTTAGAAATTATCACATAGGTAAATTCTTGGCCATTCTATTTCTTGTTCTGTTAAGTTTCCTACTTGAAAGGAAAGCTTGGGTTTTGCATTTAATTTTAAAATGCATTCAGAAATGTGAACTCCCACCTGTACTCTGAAGTGGCACAGTCCATTCTATTGCCTCATTCCCATTGCATTTTGCCATGTGTGTAGACCAATCCTGAAATCACCAAGGAAGATTATTATATAAGCATCCTGGGCAATATTTTCCATTGTTGAACTTGATCATGTAGATCATGATGGCTGCAACAAAATTAATTTTACATCAGTACATTCCAGAATAATACAAAGTGTAAACGCAAAAATATGCACAACATCCTTGAACACCTATGCATATATATTTTTAATTGTTAGATTTGTATCTATCTTTCCTTCAAAATATCAAGATAGCATGTGAAGTATCCATTTTTCCCCCATATCAGTCTTCTTGGGGATTAGGCTTGCTGGAAAAAAAAAAGATTTTCTCAAAATCACTACAATGGAAATGTAGAAAATCACTATGATGGAACCTGCCTAATCATAGTTCAGTACCTTAAATATTGTATCATTACTGCTCTATTATTTACTGTACAACCATGTACGAAATTATTACAATGCCTACAAAATTGTCCAAGAGTAAGGAGATTTTCTTTTAACTCCAATAATAGGTGTAACTGAGCTAGGAAAAATCCATGGATATTCTCAGTCAATATTCCATCCTAACAAATTACATCTAAAGGATCTCTAGCAGATGTCAATTCTCCCATGTTTACTTCAGAAATCATACAGAATGGCAATTTGGTAAAAATTAAAAGGTCAATTAATTGAACTTGTCAAAAAAAACCCCTTCTATGTCTGAGTTAACAACTAATCTTAGACAGGATCAATCAATCAATCAATCAATTTATTGATTCATCTTTTGATCGATTGATTAGACAGGATTGCACTGTTCCAATGTGGAGGTTCTTGGAAATCTATAATAACTGAAAAAAGCTGGTGGTATAGAGTAGACTTGTCAACGGAAGACATTATCTCAATTATCTATGTACAATGACTAGGTTTACCATTATGCATTTCATGTAACTTTGCCTTGAAAGATGATTTGGAGCTACCCAATTAGCACCAACTAGATATCTAGATCACATGACACTAATACTATATTTCTAACTCCAATATAAAAGTTTGAAGTTGTAAAACTTCCAAAAATTTTGAACTATAAATATTGTGCTGCCACATCTGCCTTTCTCCACCAAAGGTGGTTGAAGAGGGAATTTAAGGAAGAGACTCTTTTCTACAGTATCTCCCCAAAGAAGAAAGCACTGAAGATCCATTTATTTTTTTATTGCCTTCTTCATTGTGGTTTCTGATAATTATGTCAGTTATGTTTTAAATATTAGAACTCTCTTGGTTAAATATTTATTATTGTTGGGTTGCATTGATGATGATTGTTGTTTATCAATGAAGTCGGTTTTAAAAGGGCTTTTGATCTTAACGGCATCCGATAAATAAATAAGCAAGCAAGCATTTACCAATGGACAAATCCACCATACTTGGAGAACATTTGTTGTCACAGAAAGTATTTGAAGAATAAACAGATCCAAATTCATATGCAAAAGTTTAGAATAACTTATTCCTTGTCCTGTATCTATGCAATACATGGATGGTCACGTGCATTTCCTATGTTTAAAAGCAGGCAGCTACAGAAGAATTGCTCATGGGTCTCCCCAACAATGGTGCTTTAGAAAGTACTTTAGTGCTAAGTACTTTGGGAGTTTTGGGGCTCAAAGCAATATAAACATAAGTAGATCAAGCAAGGGCTAATTACTTCACAGAATAAAATTTAGTCCAAGTCCAGTCTGTGCTGTGGTTTAGACATCCCAAGTTTTGCAATACAAAATGGATTTGTGTCTTTTTCGCTACACCAAATTTATTTCAAAAAGTTTTCAGCTTGCTGCAGGACAGCTGGGAGGAAATGTAGAAAGCCCTTTTCCTCAAACAAATGAATTCAATCTGTGAGTGATATGAATGCATTAAAAGGGTAGGACAACATTCAAAATAAATGTATGCAGATTAACTAATGTTTGTGGAAGATCATGTTTGTACAAGTACTTTTATAGTTGACAGAATACAATTTATGAGGAAAAGACACTAGGAACCAAAATAAGGTTCTAAATGGGATTCAGATGCTTTTTCATTTTGAATCGAAATGCACCTTCTATTTAAAAAACTCAACAAATAAAACATCCTTTTTTGTTTATTTTCCTATCTTTGCTGATCAAGTCTTATGTGAAAAACACTGGAATCAATGTGGGATCAAATTTATATATCCTGCAAATCTCAATCAAAGGAATGAATTAACCAGAAGATATTCAAATCACTTCCACATTTAACTAGCATCAGCAAAGTAATTTCCACTTCTATTTAATTTTTAAAATGGAGGCTAACCTCAAATTCTGTTTGTTGAGCATGACATTTTCAACATTTTGTACTTAACCATAAGGCTTGTCCACGGAATATATAATATTAATATATGTAATAATAAGAGCCTACACAAATGAAGATTTTTTTTATTGAGGTGTTTCAGTAATGAGCAAAAAACTGAAAACAAATGGTGAGGTGGAACACTGGAAGACACAATTCTACTAATGGGTTTTTAAAAAAAATATATGCTGGGCCTCAACTTTGCTAAGAAAGTCAGTACCCAATTTTCTAGTGAGACAAGAGGCTTCTGCAGTTCTTCAATGTTGAAAAGCCATGACTCTTCCTATTATTGAAACACTCTTTGTTGCCTATATTCTGTGGCTAAATTCTTAGTTCAGGCTTCATTCAAATTAAATCATTATCACAATCTTTAATTACTTTCAACAAGGAAATGTGAAAACATATAACCAAGAATAGCAACACACCGAAGAGTTCTATATATTATTTCAAGGAACAAGCAATATTTGCACATCTGATCTACCATCTATCTCATATGGGCCTGATTTTATGAAATGCCATGACCCTTTGCTGCAAACTCAGATGCCACTGTTTATGGGCACCCTTCTATGTGCTAAACACCCCAGCCACTCAGATCAGAAACTAACTACATATTTGATTGTTTTAACCTTAGTTAGTTTAAAGACAGATTTCACAGATCTGCATTAGGCTTACCTGCCACAGGTATGGCGTGGATCTGTGCCCGTGACAGGAGTTCCAACGGTGGCTCACGTCCAGAAACTCCATCTGAAGAGAAACATGATTCAGTTTCGTAAATTGTCTGCAACATCTCTGGCAGTCCCCACACTGAGGATACAAGAAGCATGCCAAAGAACGATTATGCTCTGTCTTTATTCCACTTCAGTTTGCCTTGATGACAATCTGTTGCCCAACTAAAGGGGTGTCTCTTGTTATGCTAGACTGTCACCTCAAACCATCCAACATTTTCCTAAAACAGCTGCAACCATGAGACATCCATCCTCCTTGGAGAAGACTATCTTTGAAAAAGTTAAATTGTTTCACAGCAATGGTGTGGTGTGGTGGAGATTTAGTCCAAGACTAAATCAAAGCTGTCAGGAGAGAAAACAAAAATACTTGCAGATGAAAATCTCCTTTCAAGAAGATAGCAGCAGAGGTGAAAATTGTTTCATCCACACCAGATTGAAAGGGACAGGACTTGCAAGACACAGGAACAGGCAGAGGCAAAAGATAATGGAAAAGGAGGAAACGTCTTATATCTTAGCCATGATTTATTTTACTCTGAAAGGGACAGATTTAGCAACATCTTCTTAGAACTCAGGAGAAGTTTCTAAAAAACAAAACACCCCTAGAGTGATAGATTTATTTTGAAGAGGTTCCTGAAAAACAGAGCAGCAGCTCCTTGCCATTCCTACAAGGGGCCCATTTTTGTAAGATGCAAGTGTCTGCTCCAGTCACACAATTGTTTCCCAACCCAGTCACCAAATGATATGGCTTCTGCTGGGGGTGACCTGAAATAGAATGTCAGGGAGGAACTAGCTATAAATAAACTCAGCTGAGCTTTCTCCAAGCAGGGAGGGTTCAGGCAAAAGGAGCTGCCTGCCTATCAGAAGCTGGATTTCGACCCGGGATCAGCGGAAAAAGATTCCCTGAGGGAAAGGCTGTACCGCTTGCCAACCGAGAAAAGGAAGGCGACACAAGAACAAAAGGGAAGGGAATGACCCTTCTGTGTTCTGGATGCCAGAGTCCACCTACAGACATTGCCTAACTGGTTAAAACACTTTTTCAAGCACAGAGATCATTGAAACAACAGCAGTAAAATGCCAAAGGCTATAATCTTAACTCCATATTTGCAGAAAAGCAAAGCTGAATACAACCTGCTAAAAAGAAAAAGGAGGAAAAACCACAACAACCAACCATAACTACAATTTTGTCCTTAAAAGCAAAAAGTCCGTGTCTTGGATAAATTATATATTCTATGTGTATTAACATGTATTCTTTATTATCACTGTTCCTAAAGAGTTATATAGAAGAATCAGATGAATTTTATGTTTTATATTTTATTTGATGCGAACAACATTTGCTAATTCTGACAAAAGACTTTATTAGCTGAAGAACAGACAAACATGGAGATGGTTGACTAAATTCAGTGAAATTGCTGAAATTGTGTGAATTGCTGATTTTATATTTCTGTTCTTATATTTGCAATCAATTTGGGTGTTCTACAAGTGTGTGGACCAACCTCCAGGATTCTTAGTAATGGCCAAACTGTCTAGGGAATACTGGAAGCTGAGATTCATCTTCAAGGCACCCAGATTGGAGACAGCTGTAAGAAGACATCAGAAAGAAGTTGTTCCCCATCACCACACTAAACACAAACACACACATTTTTTATATCTCTAGCATCCCTTCCACAAAAGCAGGAGTACACAACATATGGCTCTCTATTAACAACTCCCATGATACCTCGCCATTGACCATGCTAGCCGGGAACAACATGACTTGCAATTCAGCATCATCTGGAGGTTCACAGTTACTTCATTTCTGCTAAATCCTGCAACACAATCCCACAAAAGATGAGCTATACTTTTTAAAGAACATGCGAGAATGCAACTGTGCAGCACAAAACACTTTAAAGTTAATTAAGCTTCCTCTAATTCCTCACCTTCTGAATGCAATATTTCAAGATAGTTTGTGAAATAACTGAAGGTTTTACTGAATATACTTAGAATAAAGGAATGGCAATGAACAAACCTTTACAGCAAAATACTAACTTATAATAATATTTCCATACAAGTAAATACAGTATTCCTGAACACTATGTAGATCTGCACACTTACCAGACTAAGTAAGGGGATACATCTGGCTTATGGGCTCTAATAAACAGCCAGTTTGGTCTAGTAGTTAAGGCATCAGGTTAGAAAATAGGAGAATGTGAGTTCTGGTCCCACTTTAGGCATGAAAGCTAGTTGAGTGATCTGGGGTCAATCACTCTCTCTCAGCCCAACCCACCTCACAGGATTATTGTTGTGGGAAAAATAGGAGGACGGAAGAAGTATCAGATATGTTTGCTGCCTTGAATTATTTATAAAAATAATAAAGGCAGGAAAAAAAATAAAGTGATTTAGCACCAACAATTCTGAATTAGATGCAGGGTTATTTAATTTAATAAATAATTATTTATCTACATACTTCCCTATGACATTGAAATCATAGATTATAAAAAGAAATAAAGTCTCCTTATGATCAGATCACATGGCAATAGATCTGAGGCTTGCAGTTTAAATCAATAGGTTCAACTTGTTGATCTTTTCCTAGGTCTCTTTTAAAAATAGCTCTTCCTCAAGCTTCACCTACTTTTTGGACCTGCCTATCCTACAGCATAGAATAGGGACTGACATTGGAGATTTGAGAGGTAGAACCATAGACTGCGACCAGAGCCAAGCCAATTTGTTGCCCGACTAAAGCCAACATTTGCTTCTCTTCACATAGACTTTTTTGGGTGAAGTTGGTATTCTAAACTTGGTATAATTCTTTCTCATTGAATTTAAACCTATAAAGCCTACATGGCATAGAGCCAGTCTATTTACAGAATTGCCTTTCTTCCATTGTCTCTGATTGCCCCACCAGATCTAGCAAAAAGGACTTCCTACACAGCCCTTTTATCAAACAATGTCCTCTTATTGTACCTCGGAGTTGGGCCTTCTAAGTGGCAGTGTTTGCTCATGAAACAACATCCCCCTGCCTGAGATTCAAATGACCCCCAACCCTGTTAGTCTTTTGCAAGGCATTGAGACCTGGTTGTTTTCCCAGACATTTGGATCAGAATAAGGAAAATTATCTTGATAGAAATATGCAAGAATCGTTACCTAGGCAAAGAGCCCAGAAACATTTTTAAGCCACTTGCAACATTACAATATTCAGAAGCTGCTCAGGCAGATACCATCCCTGGTGCACTGAAATATAAGACTGGGAAGGAGCTACAACACAATCAGAATTGTAAGATGCTGCTATTATAGCTAATTTCAATTTTAAAAGTAGTTCCAGGTTTTCCTATGGAATTTTCTGGTCTGGTTTACTTAGCGGGGATGACAGGAGGGTAGATTAGCTCTGCTACAGGAGGGTAAATTAGCATGTGTTTTTGGGAGTGGAGTTAATTTTTTATCCTTTGGTGCCAGGGGCTATATGTTGTGGTTTTGTCTTTTAATCTGTACGCTGCCCAGAGTCGCTTATGGGCAGCTAAACAAAAAGACAAGCAAACAAACTCTCCTGTCACCCATTATGAATACAATTAAATATACTGAGCTACTTGTATTTATTGTAGTCAGAGATTCTTCCTCTCCTTCTTTTTTTCCCCTCACTGCAAAACATTGGGCTACAGGTATCTGCAGGAATCTCTCCCTGCTTATGCACAAGATTTTACATTAAGTTCCTCCATACTATCAATTGAGCAGAATAGTAGAACTGCTTAAATGTGCAGTAGTGGATTGCTGGATCATTTTCAGATGCAAAGTGGCTTTGCAAAATAGGTCACTACAATTCCATTTTCCAGATGGAGAATTAAAATGAGGGAAGACAGCATAATTCAAGACAGAGAAACTTCTAACTTCTCTCGGTCCCAATATCACCAATCTGACCCAGAAACGCATATGGCAATTCAGTGGCAAACCATACCTTTTGATGCTTAAAGATTTAAATTTAATTCCCTATATCACAAGGATAGGCCTAGGAAGTCCTCTATAAAAAACTGGAGAACCACTATTAATGGGCTATATTAAGTAAATGGGCAGAAGGATGCATATACAGTCCATAGACCATAGGTTGCCCAACCCAATATAACCAACACTGTGCTAAGTACAGGAAGTCGTCAACTTATAACCATTTGTTTAGTGACTATTCAAAATTACAATGGCACTGAAACTTATGACCATTTTTCACATAATCATTGTAACATCCCCATGGTCAAAATTTGGATGCTTGGCAACTGGCGTGTATTTATAACAGCTGCAATGTCCCAGGTTCATGTGATTACCTTTTGTGAACTACTGACAAGCAAAGTCAATAAAGCCAGATTCACTTAACGACTGTGCTACTAACTTAGCAACTGCAGTAATTCACTTAATAACTGTGGCAAGAAAGGCTGTAAAATGGGGCAAAATTCACTTAACAACTGTCTTGTTTAGCAACATTTGGGGCTCAAATGTGGTCATAAATCGAAAACTACCTGTATTATTAATAATCTGACTTGGTGTAGGTAGTTCTCAATTTATGACCACAATTTCTGTTGCTAAGGAAGGAGGCTGATTTTATTATCTGTTTTATCCGATTGTTAAGTGAATCATGCAGTTGTTAAGTGAATCCAGCTTCCCCCATTGATTTCCCCCCCCCCCAATTGACTTGTTAGAAGACAGCTGGAAAGATCACAAATGGTGATTACATGAGCCTGGGATGCGGCAACAATCATAAATACATGTATGCCAAGCACTCGAATTTTGATCACGTGACTTTGGGGATGCTGTGATGGTCGTAGTAGGAAGATTAATTGTAAGTCACATTTTTTAGTGTTTCTGTTGTAACTTCGAACGATTGCTAAATGAACGGTTTTAAGTCAAGTTTATAACTTCTCCCTATGTACCCAAGATTACTTTCCTCGTTCCCCCTATCCCACATATTACAGGAATAGATCAGAGCATGCTTATCCCTGCAGCCATTTGGATATTTCTAGGCAGGTCAAGAGCAAGGCCTGTATTTACCAGCATGTTATTTCAAAGCCAGAGTTTTAAAATAGCCCTGTGTTATTTATAGACTTTAAGCCTACTCGGTCCCTCTGTCTACACTCCACCTCATGTCCTTTTAGACAACGTCAGAGAAGTTATTTATGTAGACATGAGTGGATGGGAAACCATTGGAGGCCTTTCATCCATCCACACACGTCTCCTTGTACATCTCGCCTTTTGGATCAAGTCAAAGGAAAGTGTCACAATACAAGGAAAGCAGATACTACATATCCCTCTCATCCCACTCTGAGGCCTTGGTTTTAGTTTTAGATGGACAGTCACACACCACAAGTCTTTTCACCTTTTACCAAGCCAATCCCTGCCAGCCATGGATAATGCAATAAAATAAAAATATGTGTGCAGAACTTCATTAAGCACTTTATTTGCAAAATCTAAACAAGTATTTGAGGAAGATAGACAGACAGACCAACACATAGGCAGATAGATCTTAGTTGTTATTCATCTATCTTGGGGAACTGGAAATCAGTAACACACACACACACACACAAGATTTGTTAGTGCAATATTACATTTTCCTACACATCAATTGTATTTTTTAAAAAAGAAATCTAACTGAAACATGCAGTGCTTTTCCATAATGAATGTATTGCAACTGTCATGCAGTAAACAATTGCCCGAATGCCAATAGCACTCAAAAAAGAAAACTGCATCAAGTATTGCAGAAATAAGGAAAAACAAAAAGTCCCCAAATAAAGCAAACAAAAGAATGAAACAGATATGCAGAAAAAAAGGTAAAAATACTTAATATAAAAAAGTGTGGTACAGCTTAAATATGCGTTGTTTGTCTTTATTAAATGCAGCACTGTTCTAAAAAATTTTCTTATGTTTTTGTCCTATATTTTATCCTAGAACTATTTGTTCTCCTTCCTTACTCATGTGTGTAAGTCTGCATGTTTATATCACCAGCAGAGATCACCCCTCCCTTTAATATCTTATTTAAGAAAGATTGAGAATTTCTTCCCATTGTTTATAAAAGAAGAAAAACAGAGTGATGTAAGAGAATAGCTGTCCCAGCACAAGCAACATTTTCCCTGTGATGAATACTATTGTGATCATTTTTTAATCCTTTTTTTTCTTTCAGTGCCAAGCCAGAAGTCCCTAGGAAGCCAGCAAGTAAGACTGAATGCAATCACCTAACAAATATCTCTCTCAGGGTGGAATTTTCATTTTCTACTTCACTGTTTTGTGTAATTCTTCACTTCTGCTTCTCAGTGCATAGGATGAACCTTGTTCTTTAGAAGGTACAGTATTTGGTGATGTTCTCTGTTATGAATAAAGGAGTCATTTATCTTCCAGATAACCTATACTGTAAAATATTCAATTTACAAAGAAAAATGAAAGAGTAGATGGAAAAATAAATGTAAAATCACTGCATATTCAAAGATTTGTGGCTGAAATTTTATTTTTCCTATGCAAACTATAAAGCGCTATGGTTTTTACATTCTTCAAAAAATTCAGAAATTTAGCTGACATTGTTTTTCCAAACAGCTGCGTATTTGGTGATGTTATTTCTTATTTTGTCTAGATGGACCAGTGGTTGCTTTGTAACATTATCTGCCACTGGTTTATATTTATAAAGCTAAGCTGGGCTGTCTAGAGTTGCTGTTATAAATACCTAATTAAACTCTTAGCTACCTTGTCATGCATTCTGGTATGGCATCATTCCACAGAATTGTGTGGTCTAATCTGAGAATCCAACAAGAGGATCATTGATTGTACTGATACCAAAAACTCAGTTATCTCACATTATAAGATTTAAGAAACCAAATTATACCAAATATCTGATTAGTCTGGTATTCTAAAATTAGCCAACTAGAAGGATCCGAGAAGCTCACAAACAAGGCAAAAATGCTCTTATGGTGTTTCTTCATAAGAACAACTAAACAAATAGTTTAGTAATAGTTTTGTAGTAACTAAACAAATATTATCCCTGGAAAATGAAGCTTCATTTAGCAACTATAATTAATAGTACTGATTGAAGTCAGTATTATAAGTTAGTTGGCCATCATTATATTTGGGGGGGGTGGGGAGAGATATAATTCCATTAATAACATGAAGCAATAATTCTAAAAGGACATAGTAGAAAGATTTACAATGAATAACTTTACAATATATACACAAAGAACATATTAGGTCATGCTTTGTTGCTTAACCCACTGCTTTCCCCTGAAATAGGGGAAGTCAGCAAAAAGAACGAACAGCAACTGTGAGAATCGTGCCCTAACCCATCACTTAGCAAAGCACAATTAAAACCTGAAATCTGATCTGATAAATAAATCCATGTCCCAAATTATTTGAGTTATAATAATACCCATAACTAGCTATTTCAATGTGTTTGTTGCATATCAGGTTCAAGTTCAAAAATAGCACATTCTTTCATAAATTCCATTTGCAATTCTGCTTTTTTTCAGAACACCTACGCTTCCATTCATTGTACAATATCCCACCCACCTATCCATCTTTTAGCATGATGATAAATGGAAAAGAGCTCAATCACTACCTAAGACTAACAGGATTCAGAGGTGAGATCCTACTACAGGAGCCAAGCAGCTAGGAGCCTTACAATAAAAACCAGACACTTTGGATTGTGCAGCACTTTCCCAAAAAAATATTGTTTTCACTTCTTCATGTTTGTTAATAAACTAGTGAAGCATATTAAGTTAAAAAAAATCAAGGCAGTTGTCCTGATAGAGGTAATAGTTCAGGATAAAACTGTGGCCACATGATCCCAAAGGAAAGAGAAAAAGCATTTCATGGCCTACAAGAAATCTGAAGTTCATACAAATCCCAGAATGCTGGTTCACATTACTTTTAGCTCTATCCTGGGAAAGAAGAATCAATTCAACATATGTATAGATAACTTTGCATGGCAACTGGATATTCTTTTTTTATATCTATTTATTGCCAAGCATGGCTATTCTTCCCTTTGCAGTGTAGTAAACATAATGGATTATTTCCATGACACACTTAACCTTGCTTAACTCAGCAACACTTCACTTAATTAATTTAGCTTTGGGGGCTTATAAGGTCCACTGAACCATTAACTAAGCATAGAAGTTAGTTCTATGGTCCAGAGTTTTATCCCAAGACTACTACATTAATGTGCAACACCCTGTAACATATAGCCAAACACTAACAGAGCCAAGGTTTTGCCAGGGCTGTTGGGCAAAACGTCTATTGAGAATCTATTTTTTCCTATGCTGTTGGGCAGAGCTGAAAATAAGCTGGTAAATTTCATCAGGGTTTGCTCTGATTTCTCAATCTGAATCACTAGAAGGTAATCAAGCTTATGGGAACAAAAAGGAGCAACTGCAGGTTGAGATGGTAATATTAGGCTTCTTTGCTAGGGCTAATTGTAGGCATTGATACTGCATCCATGAAATCATTCAGTCTCTCACCATAAGCTCATGAGTAAACTCCTGTATTCAGCAATTCTGGGCCAAAGAGAAGGAGAAGCGAGTATTCCTTAGTATATCATTTTAGGAAGAAAGCAATCTGGACAGTAAATTTTTTATCCAATCTTGAATAAATGGTGGTCAAATCATAAGGAAGTAGTTACAATCTTATTGTAAGTGCATGAATTACCAAAGAGGTAAATGTAGAGAAGAACTCTGCAACTTGAAATATTATACAGCATAATTTATGCATGTAGCAAAATAAAATGCTAGAATGGACCTGACTACCACACCATATGGCAATAGGGATTATATTTAATAATATTTAACTGCATTAGAAACTACCCGTAAAGCCAACACACATTCTAAAGACTCAGAAAGAATTTCCCTCTCTCTGGTATGCTAAGTTTCTATTTACAAAAAGTGAACACAGGACTATTCAGAACTATTATTTCTTCACCAGGAGTCTGAAGTGATACTATCTGTTCTACTATGTTAGGAATTTTCACTCACCTTTTCCCGCTTAGATAATTAAATCTGAATAGCTTTGAGAAAAAAGATAAGAATGAGTCGGTTGATTAGCATCCCTCCAAAGACATGCATTTTTCAACATTTCTCTAAACTTCCAGTTATACAATTTAAGTGCTCTCTAAACACATGGACAAACTTCCAGTATTCTCAATCATAATTTGCCTGGGGAATTCTAGAATAATCCTAGGGTACCTAAGCTGGGGAAGTTAATTATACTTTCGCTAATTTCTCTGTACATTTCAAAATTGTAAATTAATATGTTAGAGATGGCAGCAATAGGGAAATCTCATGCATTTTCATAAGGGTTTCTATTCAATTGCAATATTTTTTGGCTGTACCTCTCCAAAAAGGACAACTCCCCATGGAGTTCAGCCAACTGATGGCATATTTGCATGTTCTGGAATGACTGGCAAGAAATTTGTTACAGTTGAGGATACAGGTCTTCTACATGGGAAGGGAATGGAGCTTAGTGGTAAAGCAGCTGTTTTACACAGAGGTTTGGCATTCAGAAACTATACTTATATTTCTACAAAGGACTCAGAAAGAGTCCTACATGAAACTCTTAGGCAGAAATTCACATCTACCAGCCATCCACTGATTTCTGGAAAATACAGATTCTTAGAATAGCTTTCTCTCTCTAGTAAGATGTTCCTTCCTTCCTTCCAAAGAAACAAACAACTACATCAAAAACAAAAACTTGGGTATTATGAAGAAAATAGGAGGGAGGGAGCATAAATGAGTGTTGGGGGGGGAAGCTGTGCTAGAGCTTATTCCTTGTTTCATTCACTGTCATTATTCACAATATTTAATCCCTGAAGGAAAACTGCCTGGTAGAAAAAGACTGCCAACCTTTGTCCTAGACAACCATGCTAATCAGTATATTGTCCATCTGGTATAAGGTGGTACAAGAGAGTTTCTATTTTCATTTCGATTGGCTGATGAGTAAGAGGGATGATCAGCTGCCATTCAATTATTGTACTCTGGGGAGAAGGACTTAACCATCTCCTAAGTTTAGCAAAGGGGTGAGATGTTAAGTGCATAGTTTCAACAGCCTGTTCTTTCTCATATTTGTTTATCTGTGCAAGCTGTATTGTTATAGGTAATCTCAGTTTGATTGCTACTTTTCTCTTTTTTCATTTAAACATTTACAGGTAGTCCTCAACTTATGACAGGTCAGTAAGCGACTGTTTGAAGATACAGCAGACACCCCCCACCCCGAAAAGCTACCCATCAATCGGTCCCAAGTTAATGGCCACTGCAACACCCCTAATGTCATTCATTCTTACAACCTTACCGTACTACAAGGACGCTGTAGACCCTACCTATCTCCCACCTCCACCCCCCTCACTGAGTCCCCGGCCTGCTTCCCACCCTACTGGACACCACATCCTCCTCTTCATTTACTTTTCAGACTCCCAAAGCTCAGAAGTCAGGCTTGAGAAGGAAGATGGGCCACTCTGTTGCTGGGCCACATGGTCCAATCCCAGAAGCAGACACCATTTTTCGAGCAGCTGCATTGAAATGTGGCTGCTAGGAAAATGGTGGTGATTTCGGGAGTGCACAGTGCAGCCCAACAATGGAGTGCCTTGCTTTGCTCCACTAACACATTTTTCCATGCGGCTGCTTAGAAAATGATGGATTCTGGAATTGCACCATATGGCCTAGCAAAGGAACAGCCTGTTCCCCTTCCTTCCCCTGACCTCCTGAGCTCTGAAGAGCTTCGAGGTAAGTGTGCAATTGTGATGGAGGATGGGGAGGAGGCCCAAGCCCTGTGAGACCGGGAGAGGGGTGAAAGGCCTGCAGGGACTTGATGGGTAGGGAACAGGCCCAAGGACTGGGGGACCCTAAGGAGCAGGAAGCACAACACAAGGTGTTTCAGAAGACGTGGGAGGCCTTGAGAGGTCCGGGGCAGGTAGGCCTGGGCCTATATTTTCCACAAATCTGTTTTTATAGATGGACAATAATAACTACAGCTGTACAGTTAATGCTCAATACAGCATTAATAGAAGTCACCAAGTAAAGTGTAATTATACTGTTCATAATATAATGAAGGAAAAAATGAAATGAATTTTTGAGCTTAGTAATAAAGACACCACTATATCATTGTTTATAAATATAGGATGGGATGGGATGGGATGAGGAGAGGAGAGGAGAGGAGAGGAGAGAGCTGGAAGGGACCTTGAGTTAACGGAATACATCCTTATAAGAAGATTAGAAAAGAAAGAGTGGGACAAAAGCAGTGAGGAGAGGAGAGGAGAGGAGAGGAGAGGAGATGAGAAAAGGGAAAGGGAAAAGATCGCTAAAAATAATATGAATAAGTATCTGATTCTTACTTCTCTTTCAAACAATTTGCAGTATCTATTGCCGTAAACCCTTAGAAAACATGCTGTAAATGTTTTGATTGTTATTTTTCCTTAGGCTGAGAAACTATGAGAACTCTGAGACCAATGGTAGGTTGCCTTTCTTTTAGTCTTATAAGATTCCATGATGTGGATGCTTGTACCTTGTTGTCCGATAAGAATAAAGCTTTTTTTTTGTTACAGTATTCATAACTCTAGCATAGTCTCATACAAAGTTTAGAGGCATGTAAATAATCTTAAAGGCAAATTTTAAGCTTGGATAATTTGCCCAAACAGGTATACCACAAATAAGAAGGGCAGAAAGATTAAGATTAAAAGGGGGCAGTGCTAGAGAACAATATTATACTTACCACCTTTCTGTGCAGAAAATACATTAGATCATTTCTCAACATCAGCAACCTTAAGATGTGTGTCAATTTAAAGAATTCCCCAGCCAGGTTGAGAAACACTGAATTAGACCTATTATTGCCTATGAATAATGATAAAGTCCTGCTTATAGGCTTCAAAGCAGCATCTGTTTGGACAACACATCCAAGAGAATGCTAGAAGAGATGGGTTTTCTGGTCTCCTCCAGCAGCGCTCACTTTCTTATGTAACACAAGATCTGCAGTACACAGTAAAAGACATGATTTGAGCGTAGAAGAGCCTGCTTATTGCTCTCCCTTTCACTAGATTTTTTTTTTTTTTGCCTCACACTGTACTCGAGTGTACAGAAAGCAGTAAGAAAATAGGTGAATAATGAAAAAGTCTGGGGAAACGAAGGGCAAAAAAACCATGGAGAAATCTCCCCAAACACCTCCTAGTGACTTGCCCTTGCCATCCAGATTTGAGCAGCACCACCTAGTGGTGTTTGCAGCTGTCTACAAAGTTGCACTTCCCATTAAGTAACCAGCCCCATAGAATATTAATATTTTTTCCCCATTTCTTCCCCTACAAGTTAGTAGGGAAGGCTGTGCATAATCAATGCAAGAAGTGCTTTGCAGGCAGGGGAGCACATATGAAGTGCCTCTTTTTTAAGCATCAAAGCAACCACTTCATGAACTGGTTGTACATGCGCACACACTCATACATAGAAACAACCAGGAACAGCTTCTAAAGCAGCCTTGGTAGCAATGTGGTAACATTAACAATACAAACAACATGCTTTGTTTATACCCCCTGATGCTGTGAAGTGCTTTTTTTGAAAATTATACACAGTTCTGTTAAGGAAGCTTAATATTAATTTTTGTTTATTCTTGGACTTTGGGGAAGAATTGGTTAGAAATTGACCTAGGCAACAATTTTTTCTCATTCCCCAGGAGTCCAACTTAATTATAGCCTACCTCCTTCAGGACCACTGATTCTTCATGAAATCATATGAAACAAACTCAGATTGCCAAAATAACATTCAAATGTTTTTATTTTTGTCTGATAAGGAATTTTGATATTCAAATATGAAGTAGAATATTTTCATCTAGAACAAACAAAATGACAAAATAGTTGGTCATTAAAAAAGCACTGAATGACAATGGAGTTTGATGGGAATTTTTTCTTCTTTCTCATGAACATCATTTTTTAAAAAAAATATTGCAGAATATCTTTGCAGCCTAAGAGATGGAAGGCAAAGTTAGCCAATATGGGGGAAGAGAATAAAGATGGAGTTTTTTTTCAGGCCTCTGCTTGAATGCTCCAATAAATTTGGAGTTGAGAAAAGCGCTCCTCACTGTACTGCACAGAGATGCTACTGAAGGAAGGAAAGGAAAAATGCTATAAATTATTTAGCCTGGAGATTGACCAAAAAATTAGACAACAGACACAGTTACCACAGTCCCACTGCTCCCATCCCCAAATATTTTACCATGTCCAGATGTCTTGGTAATGGAGGTGGAGGGATTTCATCTTTTGACCAGCAATTCTGAAATAAATTGTTTTTCTACTTCAGGGAACCATTTCTTTTTCTCCCAAATGATCAGCTATGCAGCAAGGAAAAAGTGGCTCCTAGAGGTGCTAAACTATACTGAGTTTTGCTAAGAAGCACAAATTGCCCATATTGGTATGTTCTACCCCTCTAAGTGAGTTTCAACTCTGGATCAAATTGAGTGGGGAGAATTTGGTGCTGTCTTGTTAATTTATTTACACAGGAAAATGTCAACACTTTAAGTGTACTGAAGACTTAAGCTCTGGCTTACAAATTCTATTGCTGAATTTTAGTATAAAAGGTAATGTTCCAAAGATTAGGTCTCTAATTGTTGGACTACAGTTTTCATCATCCCTCCCTTACTCCAATCCACAATATGTGGCATGCTGAGTACAGAATAAATTTCTTATGTTGCTTTTGGCAAGACATGTAGGAATTTTGCTTTGCAAAATGAAACCAAATAAAAATGTAAAACATTTAACAAGCAATTTTATTATTCCATGATGGGAGAAACGTACTGATTTAATTCATGCTAATAGTACTTTTCCATCCACCTACATAAGCACTGAAAACAATTCACAGCAAAAGGTCGTAAAACATCCACAAAAAAGTTGAAATGTAGTTATCAAATGATACTTCACAATGCTGTATATCTTATGCCTCTCCCACCTATATTCATTAATGCAATACTCATTAATAAAAGGAACAAGTTGAACTGCTGAAAAAAGTGATAAAAATTAAATTCCATATACACACACACATTGGGAGGTTCTTTGCAAGTTCTTCTCCCTAGGCACAATTCTGTGGCCTTGAGCTATGCTTTCCAGCAGAGTAAGTAAAGTATTCCAGGTATCTGCACTACGACTCCCAGAAGCTTTAGTGAATGATGCTACAAGTTGTAGTTCAGTAACACTCAAATATTCTTGCCTTAGGAGTACCTATAGCAATGCTCTTGCCAAATTACATTGTTTTGTTCACTTTGCCATCAATTTCCACAATTTTAAGCACAGTCTTTTCCATTCCTTTTTGCATGACCCTTTTATCTGAAAACCCCATGGACAGTAGACTTCAGACTTCTTGTACGTAAAGTATGTGTACTGTCACCAAACAGCTCCCAACCTAGTGATGAGAAACATGTACTGTCACCATACTCTGGAGCATTCTAATACACTTTAGTATTTAAGAAAAAAGTGTGATTTAGGTAGAATTACTCAACACAGCATAAGGCTCACCCCCCCCTCTCTCTCCTTGCGCCTTTTTCTAATGCAGACAAATAATAATAACAATAGATTTCATTTTACATTATTGCAAGTGTCAATGTAAGCTTATGCAAAACATTCCAAACACAGGGGAAAAAAGCCTCAGGAAAATAGGAAGCTTTTTTCTCCCACCATGTGTAATACAAAACTGTAGTAGGAAAAAGGACTAAAAGGGAAAAAAAAAAAACCAAACAAGCAGACAGAAAGTCCTCATTTCACCTGAACATATCTAGACATGCCAGTTAAATCCACAGGGCTCAGCGGCAACAAAAGAGGCTGTATTCCAGTTGATCTAGCTTTCGTAAAGAGGGAAAAGGGCTTGCTTGTGACTGGGAATGAACTAGACAGAAATGTGGTGTTGCTATGGAAACCATTCAACTGCCATCTTGCACTTCTTGATATTTGTTGATAGGTTTTTAATGTGGGTATCAAGAACTGATTCAAAGAGAAAACCAGCATATACCATCTTTCCTACATACAAAATTAACAGGGGGGAAAATAGGTATCTGAATGAGTTCATCTTAGGTTGAAGCCTGAAATCTTAAACTAACCAGGAAGGTTGTCTTCAGAACCACCAGAACCAAAAGAAAGCTTCTGCACATGTGCAAAGTGCTTTTGCTCTATAACTTCATATTTACAATGTAAAGAAAGGGTCAAACATCTAGCCCTTGCCAGTTTTAGCTATACAATAATCTTGTGAAATTAACTGGTGGGGGGGGGAAAGGGACTGGCACAAGATCAATCAATGAGCTTGTGGTTGGACAGGAATGTGAAGCACTGTGACTTGGATCTCATCTTCTAATCAGGCATTTTCACAACCATATGCTGCTGGTGGAACCACAATCAATTTCCTCACATTTTGGAGTAGGCATGGTTTCCAAGAAACCTTTTGAAGTACAACTCATCAAGATGTTCAGCTTTAAAGAAGTCCCCACAAAGATCTGTTAGTCCTTAACATGAAAAGCTACGCAGAGCTTTCGTCAACAAACTAAATTAAATCCACCAATTTATGAAAACATAAATGCATTGTTTAAATTAAGATTTTGTTTGAAAATGGACTTCCGAGAAGCACTGGTGGACTGAAGATAGCTTCGCTTTCAGCACAGCCAATGTCAGCCTTCCCAGATAGATTAGATAGGAAACAAAAACAAATGAGCCAATTCTGTTTTATGGTAAGACTTCATTAACTGAATCTTGCAAGTCTGATACAGGTAATCCTTGACTTATGACCATAATTGAGTCCAAAATTTATGTTGCTAAGTAAGACAGTTGTTAAGTGAATTCTTGCCACAGTTGTTAAGTGAATCATTGCAATTCTTAAGTGAGTAACACAGTTGTTAAGTGGATCTAGCTTCACTTGATTGATTTTGCCCATTTCTGGGACCATTCCTACATGGCCTGCAGGGATGCCAAGGGGTCAAGTGGTCTGTTCTCCTTCCCCAGTGTGAGCTCTGGAGATCTACAAAAGGTAAGTGAGCAATCCATGAAATAGATTTTTTGTTTTATTTTCAGAGGGAAGTGATAGGCTATGGTATTAAAAGGAAAGTACAAAGTTGGTTTATTTTATTAAAGTTTAAATATAAATAGCAATAGCATTTATTCACTACTCAATTGTATTTTACAGCATTCTCAGAGTGCAAATGCCAGCCCCCAACAATCTGGTTCCTCATTTTACCAACCTCAGAAGGATGGAAGGATGGAAGGATGAGTCAATCTTGAACTGGTCAGGATTAAACTCCTGGCTGTGGGCTGAGTTAACCTGCAATATTGCATTCTAACCACTGTGCCACCACCAAATATAGATGTTGCTATTTCTGGTATGTATTAAACTTGTGAAGGGATTTTTTTGGGGGGGAAAAGAAAATGATAAGAAATAATTTGTGGGACACCATTTGAAGGGATTAAACATGAAGATTCTTAATATGTTGTTGTTTCTGATAGTTTTTAATGTTCTTTTAACTAGGTACAAGAAATGAATCTCTAAAGATTTGTTTATAGATAAGATTTGAGAAGGAGAGGGGTTATTTTATATTTTGAAAGAAATATATTACTGTGCTAAAAGTAAAATAAAGGAATATGAAATTGATCAAGTTGATGAAGTTAAACTATATATTGTTACTGTTAACTCTTAATGAACGTTTGCTGATTAGGACTGAATTTTGAGGTTTTATAATTTCTTTATAGATAAGAGATGAGATATGGGAAGAAGAGATGCTGGATTTAAATGTCAGAGAAAATAATAAATTTTTGAAATTGTATATAATTAACTTGAAGGGGGAAGTCATTTCTTTTACATTTTTTCTCTTTTTTTCCCCCTTTTCCCTGCATTTTTACCTACTTCTTTTAGTTTGTATTAGTTTATTATCTTTATACTATTAAATTTTTAATAAAAATTATTATAAAAAGTAAAGATTTTCTTTGAAAATATACTTTTTCATAATACAGATCATGGATATCGTACTGTCTTCTGCAGTTAATGTGGAAATCAACAGTAAAATTAACAGGGGCATCTACAAGTGGGCTGAAAACAGTCTGGAGTCCATGGCAATCTGTGACTAAGGCCGAAATAATCCAGAAAGCATTCTATTTAGTTTCCAGCAAAAATTCTGTTATTTGAGGCAAGGACTGGCAATCACTTGCAGGTTACCAGCAATTAAGATCAAACTGCTGAAAATCAGCAGCAAAGGTCAATTTTTGGCATTACACTCCCTCTCTCCTCCCAAGAAATAAGGGTGGAAATGGAAGTAAAAGACTCTTAGGAAACTGCTCCTATTCCACCATTAACCTCCTTGTTTTATTAGCTCAAAAATCACATGGTCCAAATGTGAACCGTTTGAACTGAATTTTGGAAAGCGGTAATAAGCTAACGCTAACCCCAGTTATAAGTGACACTCTACACCCAACAGTGAGTTTTCAGGAGTTGCCTCTAAAGAGGTCCAAAAACTTCTGTAATAACAGATATTAAATAGATGTATGTAGTAAATGTGCAAACTATATGGAACATTTTATTAATTAAGTCAATAACTGTAGAAAAGAAAAACTGTAGAAAAGGAAAGTGACCAGGGAACTGAGAGCAGGCTTTTTAACACGTTTCAATCCATGATTGAAATAAAATAATAATTATTATTCAATTACATGTTTAATTGTACATGCCTCTATCAGAAGCAACTTTCAGAAATTCTCCTTACACTGTAAAGTTTAAACGTTCTACAGAGATCCCAAGTAGCTCTTTCCCTATTTTAGCACCACCAGTTCTTCATTCTGTATTTTTTCCAACTCCAGTATAAGGGGAACACTTCTATCATATCCTAGCTGAATCTATCCAGGGATGATGCTATCAGGAAGCTGTTCAGTTTCATTATATCAATTCCAATTTTTCTACTAACTCATGTGTTGGGTTATATCCTGACAGACAACTCCATATTCTTTCTCCTCAGACAGAGCATTTTCTCAGCCCTAGCCCTTAACCCTCAATTATATGAAGCAGGTACTCTGAAGCTGGGTAATTCCGTAATCAGCCAGAATTCATTTATTTTTTTCATTTCCTTGCTAGCCAAGGGGACTTGCATTTCTTATGTTTATCTGTCCAGCCCCCTGCACAAATATCTGCATCCCATCTTTCAAAAGAAAGCTTAATATATTAGTCTGTATCAGAGGTGACTGCAAGGTATGGTCAAATAAGTCAAGATGTCCACATGATGGTGTAATTGAAGCTTCACCTATTTTTATGTATATTGCAAAGCTCTGGTCACACCATTATGGCTGCCATATTGACTTTTTTATATCATGCACTATATTTTAAGACTTAAGATCTAGGATCAGGAACTGCTCTGCAATTTTGCCAAGTTAAAAAAAAACCTCTTATGAGGTTGGCAATAGATGAGCAATTTCAGCCTAGAATGGCTTTCTCAAATTTCTTCAGATGCGTTTGATTCCAGTAATCTCTAACTAGCAGAGTCATTGACATTTTGAAATCAAAAACAACTGGAAAGTTCAGTTTGCCTGAAAGCCAATGAAATTTAAATGACTTATTTCATTTATACAGTATTCAACCCAGGTACTCCATCAAAGAGACAGATATATCCCTCTAATTACAGCACATTTCATTGGACTATCTTTACTTTTATGTTCTTTTCAAAATACAGCATACAGAATTCTAAATATGATTGCTATGTTTTTTCCCCCCAAATGTTTCTCTACTAATTCTTCATTTAACCAGGGTGTAACTTTTAATGCTCACAGCAACTTTTGTAACACAATTTAAACTCACCTTTTGGTCTTGCTTCATGAATTTGGAAACAATCTTGTGGATATTTAAAATTATGCATGAACATAAAAAAATACTAAAGAAAAGTATTTTATTAGCAAAGCTGCATTCCTTTATTCTCACACAATGGATTTTGAACACAATACACTCTTTAGGAATAGCACTATTTTCTTCTCTTCTGAATAAATTTTTTGAGAGAACACTTCTTCCTTTTTGTTCTCTTTCTACAGGAAAATTATATTAATTACTTGCGAATAATGTATGAAATTTAAGTAGATTCCTCACCCTACAAAATTCTTGTGGTGTCCAAAAGTATTCCTTATTCTTCCTAAACAGGCATTACTTGCAATTCATGTTTGACCAAGAACTAGAAGCTAAAAGCAAATAGCAAGCTTTGTTATGTATTGTTACAGAGTTCTCCAATTAGAAAAGCCATCAACTAGGTAACATTAGCCTGTCCTATGAAGTTATCCTCTGTCACTTCCAGAGGATATCTGGAATGGAGCACACTGAGCTAAGAAAGCATGAAGGAGTAGACTATCTCAGTGGCTAAGGCACTAGACTAGAAAACAGAAAACTTGGTTAGTTCAAATCCCACCTTAGGCGGCTTAGTAACTTTGGGCCAGTCACTCTTTTTCAGCCCAACTCACTTCACATGGTTGTTATGATGGGAAAAATAGGAGGAGGAAGGAATATTAGGTGTATTTGCCACCTTGAATTATTTATAAAAATAATAAAGGTAGGGAATTGAATGAATGAATGAATGAATGAATGAATGAATGAATGAATGAATGAAACGAAACAAAATGGAACGGAACAGAATGGAACTTTAATCTTCTTGGGAAAGATTCAACAAGTTATAAGTCAATCAAATGTTTTATATGTCCATGTCCACTCCGAAAGCATTCAAATCATTTGCATGCAAGGCAAAACCAATTTAAAAATCAATATAAAAGTAGAAAAATGTAATTTCACAGTTGGAAAACCCAGAACATGAGATCAAGACAGATGTCCAATTGAGCAAGTACCATACATATTCATACAGGACAGGAGGATTGATCACTAATATTTTTTTCAGATTAAGTTCAAAGTGCTGGTAAGAGTAAAACAGTCTGAGGATGGGATGCCTAAAGAGCAACTTACCATATCAATTTGTCTATCCCCACAATTCTGAAGAAGAGGCTTTACTCTACATCCCAACAATTTCAAAAAATGTTCAAATGCACAAGTGTTGCAAACTTGAGAGATTCACTCAATCATCAGACCCAATTCTCTTCCACAAATAGTAATAGCAAATTATAAAGAATGTATACGGGAAAGGACGGTTTTGTCTAAAACTGAAAAGCGATAAGGAAATGAGAAATGCACATGGACGTTGGACAGCCTTCCCCAAATGATCTCAATCAAATTTATTAGGACATCCTAACCCAAACAGCCATGAGTCACCCCAGCATCTCCAGGGGGTACTAAATTAGCAAAGAGTTTTATGCAAAGCAATAGCAATAGCACTTAGACTTATATACCGCTTTACAGTGCTTTACAGCACTCTCTAAGCGGTTCACAGAGTCAGCATATTGCCCCCAACAATCTGGGTCCTCATTTTACCCACCTCAGAAGGATGGAAGGCTGAGTCAACCTTGAGCCGGTGAGATTTGAACCGCTGAACTGCTAAACAGTCAGCTGAAGTAGCCTGCAGTACTGCACTCTAACCACTGCGCCACCTCAATGCAACTGCAGTGCTGTTCTATTTACTGTAGCTGATATACAATGTAGTGGGAGTCAAGCAGACAGACAAGTCACACTTTTCTTTACACTTCACCATACAAGTAGTCCTCAACTTACAACTATTCATTTATCTACTATTCTAAATTAAAACTGCACTGAAAAAAGTGACTTACAATGGGTACTCATGCTTACAACCATCACATGACCCAAAGTCATGTGGCAACCAGCATTTATTTACAATGGTGGCAGCATGTTGGGGGGGTCATGTGATTGCAGTTTGTGACCTTCACAACTGGCTTCCGACAAGCAAAAGCATTGGGGGAAGCCAGATTCATTTAAGACCATGTAATTCACTTAACTATAGATATTTGCTTAAGAACATGACAAAAACGCTCATAAAGTCAGGAGTGACTTACTTAATAACTATCTTGTTTAGCAACAGAAAGTCTGATCCCAATTGTAGTCATAAGTCAAGGACTGCCTGTACTCCAGTATCACTGAGGCTGTTTCCGCATCAACACTTTACCACTGATTCACCACTAATGTATTTATTTCTAGCACATATGTATCATTCATACTTAACCACAAGAGATTGCTTTGAATTATTCTGAAAAAAATAATCATTGGTGCATGTATTTTTTTCCTGGAATGCTTCTCTCTCTCTCTCTCTCTCTCTCTCTCTCTCTCTCTCTGTGTGTGTGTGCGTGTGTGTGCATGTGTGTGTGTGTGTGTGTGTGTGTAAATAAAAAGCCTGTTTAGCATAGCTGGAAAGATAGAAACTTTCAACCTCCCTTACTAATTACAACCAACCAAGGAGAGATTGCAGTAGTTACCACGGGTAGTTTGTAGCAACTGTAGCAACCACAGGTAGTTTTAAATACATTATCAATTAAATTACTGCAAAGTATAAAGAGATGCAAATTCCCAAGTGAAACTCTGACCTTCATTAACAGAATCAGAAATAGCCACATCTTCACCAGCCCATAACCATACATCTCTTTGTTCCAACCTGACAAAACCCAAGAAAACTACCCACTTTTTCATCCATTTTTGCCTGATTTTTTACTTACCTGATTCATTCTTGGAACTCATGTTTTCCTTCTTAGTAAGTGGCTGATCGATGACAAATCAGGAAGGAGGAGAAGGCTTTGGTTTTCAGAGCTGGACCTATGGTAGCCTTCACTTACGGATGGGGATTGGTAGTCAGAAAGGTCAAATGCTGTTTAGCCAATTCTGTAGGGACATCCCTTGAAGAAAAATCCTTCTTGGGAGCCCTTGGAGGGAAAAAAAAGGGAAAGGAAATATTAATATCCCATTTCTTAGCAGAAAAAGACCAACCGGCCAGGATCAACCTGTACTGCAAAAGAAGTTAACAAAGACAATATAGAATGAGCCCATTTCAAAATAGTTTATATAATCTTGCTCGCCATCATATTTGCAGAGAAACAGTGATAGCATGTTATCACATGCTCCTTTCAACATGAACACAACACTGCCAATCAGCACCTTTCTATCACAGCATATTTGGCTAAGTAGCCACAAGTCTCTTCATTCTTTACAGATGATGTTTATGTATCTGACTATTTTACCTCAGTTTGAATTTTCTCTCATGGATTCACTGATCGGCTGAAAACAGTCCTTGATAAAATCAGAGAATCTAAGGCAAAAGAGAAAAACTGTTTTTATTAAATCCAGAGCAGACAGCTCAAGACAATGAGCCCAAGTCAGGTTATAGCTAATATATAGGCTGTAGACTCAATGGATTAAATACACAGAGAACCTTTACCCATTTCACGAGCACACAGCACAGTAGGGATCAGACACCTAGGGGGGAAAAACCCAGTATGAATTTATACTCTTCTCCTACAAGTTTATTTTAGACACTGCCTGCAAATACAAACCCACACTTTCCACAGAAACAAAATAACTGATAAAACTGTTTTACTCACTCATACATAAACACAAGGAGTATACAATAAATAACTCAAGTTATGAATGAACTGATACCCACAGCACAGCATGTGCAGCAGACACGATCAAGGGTACTATTACCCCGATAGGCTAAACCACAGAGCTTTTCATTCCTGCGTGCCAATGTTATTACTCAAGGTTTTGGCTATTAAGCTTATTTACAATAAACTACGTGCTCTTCTGTGCAGTTCATAACCGTATCAAGTCATCATCCTTTCAGGCTCTCAGGCAGCACAGCATCAGTTTCATGATTGGTGGCAAGGAAAGTGAAAAATCAAAGCCTTTGGCTTACCTTTCCAGTTAAGCATTCAATTTGTTTGTAATATGTAACATTAATACATAAAGGCATGGAGATGGCTCAGTGAAAGTGTCAAATGCCATATTCAGGCACTGACTTCAGGTTCAAATTGTAGACTATAGGTAATCCTCAACTTAGAACCACAATTAAGCCCAAATTTCTGTTACTAAGACAGTTGTTAAGTGAGTTCCCCCCCCCCATTTTATGTCCTTTTGTGCCATAGTTGTTAAGTGTATCGCTGCAGTCATTAAGTTAGTAACACTGTTGTTAAAGTCAATCTGGCTTTCCCATTGGTTTTGCTTGTCAGGTCACAAAAGTTGAGCACCTGATGCTGGGCACTACAACCATCATAAATACATGCCAGTTGCCAAGTGTCTGAATTTTGATCACATGACCACGGGGATGCTGTAATGGTCATAAGTGTGAAAAATGATAAGTCACTTTTTTTAGTGCCACTGTAACTTTGAAGTCACTAAACAAATAGTTGTAAGACGAGGATACTCCTGATAAAAAAAATCAAAATATAGACTAGTGAGGGGTTTTTTTTCCCTCTGAAGAGTTGAGACAACAAAAAATCAAAACTGGTATGTGTGTCTAAGACAAATGTTAATACAGGGAACCCTCGAATTATAACCTACAAGGTCCCTTCCAACTCTATTAATCTGTATCTGTATCTGTATCTGTATCTGTATTTAGTGACTGCTTGAATTTACAATGGCATTTTAAAAAGTAACTTATGACCAGTTTTCACATTTATGACCATTGCAACATCCCAACTGTCACGTGGATAAAATTTGTGCACTTTGCAACTGGCATGTACTTGTGCAACTTCCCAGGATTATGTGTGATCACCTTTTGTGACCTTCTGACAAGCACAGTCATTGGGGAAGCCAGTTTCACTTAACAACTGTGTTACTGATGTAACTCCAGTGATTCACTTAACAACTATGGCAAGAAAGGTAAAATGGTGCAAAACTCACTTAACAACTGTGTTGCTTAGCAACAGGAATTTAAACATAATTGTCCTACCCATTTCTAAGAATGTTTGGGAAAAAAGTAAGGCTACAGATGGCAGTACTGTACTTCACTACTTCTAGTACTTATTGGGGGAGGTTTGATTTATAGTATCCAAGCAACTTCCAGTAACCTCTGCTATAAGGAACAGACCTTTTTTTTCTTATTGGAAGAAGAAGGGAGTCAAAGTAGAAATTTGGGGATGAAATTCTAAGTGGTGTTAGGAAAAAAACAAAGGTCATCTAGTTGAAAACTTAAAAGTTCTTCACACGTGACATGTTCGCGATTCCAGAACATGATATTTCTGGTAATCCTGTTCAGCGGCTTTGTAACAGTCAACACTGTTTTCTTTGCATTACACATGGCAGTGGAGGATGGGAGAGGTTAAAGTAACAGAGATTTGCCTATGGTCATTCAGCAAAGACCATCATTGTGAACCAGGTATTTCCTGTCCAACAAGTCATATTCTTAAATGCCCTGTGAGGTACCCAAAGCATGGCAAGTTACATATGTCAATCAGAAACATAACACTCATGATATTTAGCTGTCTAAGGGCAGTAGAGTACAAGTGTACTCGATCAAGGTGCCTTCTCGGCAGGTGCTTCAGATAGTCACCTACTAGAGAAGAACAAAGAGACCCGCTAGCCTCAAGGATTTATCACTCAGTTCACCTAGGTGAAGTTTCTTCATATCTTGACAAGGTACCGGTAGATATAAGAAAACTACCAAAACCAGATTCCAAGAGGTAGCCCAGAGGCAATTTCCACACATTCTCCAATATATTCTGTAGGCAACTAATGCCTGGCAGCCCATTCCAAAACAAAACTGTACTGAATCCATGTTTGAGTGAAATATAATCTGTTTGCAGGCTTGGCTAGCAAATTACCCATTCTAGTAATCATGATGCCTAATAACCGTAACAACCTACTGAATGAATACTTAGACTAACGAAGTACATACAGTCCACTGGAAAGCACAGCTAAACAGAAGTGTAACAACATCATGCTAGGGTGGACTAAAACAATGATATGCCAGAGACTATGAGAAAATCAAAGTATGACTAATGTTTAAAAGTACCAAAAGTCAGGACATAGCTTCTATGATCAAAAACTGCCAAGAGAACAATTATATTTGTCCCCAAAATGTCCTCTAAATTGTTAAAAGTATTCTGTGACAAATTGATGAAAACAAGTGAGGTCAGTGTCCAGCACTTTTAGGTTATAAAACAGGAGACAAAAAGAAGCTCTGTAGGAAACACAAAAGGCATTTGTGGCATTTGTCCATATAAGTGTGTTAAGAGTTTATCCATTCTATCTATATACCACTAAAACTCTCGTGTTTACTAGCCTGTTTGTAACTTTCAATTGCATCGGACGGCAACAATTACTGAACCAATATACCTTAAAGGGGCTAACTTTCAGAATGCTGAGACTTATTACTTCTTGGGAATTAAATTTAGGAAAGCTGTGGGTCCTTCAGCACCACTGTGCAGCTGTGATCAACCAGAGTTATGTGGTTGTCATTACAATGTTCCTTGCCAGCTTCCCACAAGTCAACGGATAAGCCGGCAGGAAGTGTAAACTCAATCACCTGCATAGCCCTTCCCAGTCCCTCTGCACTGGCATTGCCCTGGCCACTTGCACAGCTCCACAGACCCTTCCTGACCTCGCAGCACCTCTTGTGCACACCCATGCACCCTTCCTGACCTATGCTGCACCTCAGCCACCCTCCCATTAGAGATACCCTGGGATGGGGAGCGAAGGTGGTCAGTGGCTCCCTTGTTCCACCTCCTCCAGCAAAGTAGCAAGTAGTTTCATGGGTCAGCTAAGGAGGAGGAATGACTTCTGACGTTCCCTACCAGCTTCCAACAAGCCATGTCAATGGGGAAGTCAGCAGGAAGTCAGAAGCTGCTTCTACTCCACTGCTTTTTTGCTTGCCTGTGTTCATTCTGTTTTTCTCTTTAAGTAAATATCTCTGAAAGGATTGACCCAACAGGTCATAGGTTGTTTAGTGTTGTTGTGGGCTTTTTTTTTGGTCTGCTACTTCTCGTGTTACCTTTTTCAACAGAGAACTTTCTGGAATCCAGGAGCTACAAGACAACTTTTGGTTAACTATGTGGATAGCTCATTTAAATAATCCCTCTGCTTTCATTAATTGTGAAATCATGTTGTTCAGCAATGTGTAGCTCCGATTAGTTGCTCTAGAACTGAGAAATGGGTTAAAAGAACAGCTATAGTTAAACTTTGATTCAAAAAACCAGTGCAACTATTGTACCATTTACTGTTGCTTTTTATTATCATTCTTCCCACTGGGGATGAAGATCCCGAAAGGGAAGGAAATAAATTCCGTGGTTTTCCCCTCCCAAGAAATGAAGCCCAAATACAAATTCAGCCTCAGCAATTAAACTCTGCTTATTTACCGTATAAACTCTTTCATGCAACCATACATGTGCACACATTGCCCTGGAATCAATTCTTGCAAGGTGGTGGGAATACAGAAGAATATGAAACAATTGTGCTAACAAGGCACAATGATAAATAGCTATAACAAAAATAACCCCAAAAGGATTTGAGAACTTTTAATCACATGGATCTCAAAAATCAGGTGATGAAGCTTACAAATATTATTTTTGGAAGATTAGAGACAGTGTGGCTGCTTTTACAGGCAATTATGCATATTAATACTTCAGAACCATTTTAAGTTGTTTTTCAGTTATAAGGAAAATGGGCAGAGCAAGGATATTTGACTTCTTTCAGTTCCTAAGACGGCTAGAAAGATGTTCTTAAGGCTAATATAAAGACCTGCAAACTCAGCAGTCCATATAATTGATTACTCTTGTATTGCTGTCTTTTCTATTTCTTCTGAACATAGCATGAGAGAACAAGAAGCTGATATATCTTATTCAAGAGACAAACAAGTTTTCTGTGAACTATGCATTTGGTTTTTGCCTACAAATTTAAAAATGTAGCCGTCATAAAGGTGATAAGCATCTATCCAATGAGAAAGTATTCATAAATTAATTGCCAGCTGAACTGCTCAAATAAAATGTTGCAATATTCTATTCCAAGTGGGAAAGATGTACAGTAAGCTATGTGCATCACATTCTAGGTCTAATCATGTCTCAACATTACTAATTAACACTGTAAACATTTTGTTTTTTACCTTTTTTGGTTTTGCCCTTTGTCCCATTTTGTTTCTACTAACTTGATATTGTATCTAATCAAATGACTGTTAGGTCATCAAAACTTATGTCATAATATATCTTAGTTTTAAAATACCACAAAACTCCTGCTTTTGCCCTGCAGCAGAATCATACTCCCACAATTTATCAACATGGTATTCATTAAGTCTTACTCATTTACATTCCAAGGCATGTTATAGGAAAGTACAGTTCCCAGATTGCAGAAAAGCTTTGTCAAGGTACAAAGAAGTAAAAAAAGAAATGAAAATGTAAATAAAAGGGCAGGGGAACCTTGATGGTTCTTTTGCCCAAATTTATTTTCCTCTCTTACCTTTACTTTGTTTTTCTACATGATACAAACATATAATGTGATGTCTGCATCAGCAGGAACATTATTCTTTGCACAATCAACCTTTGAATTATATGTCCTTATTACTGCCTCAAAGGTCAGAAAAATTGCACAAGGAAACCCCAAACGAAGAACAGAAAGGGGTATAGAGTAAGTCTGCCACAAGATTTGAAACAATGGTGATGTTTAAAGTCTTTTTTTTTAATTCTTGCTTATAGTTTGCTTTAGCAATCTCATACAAACTGCACAAGACAGATTTGGAAAAGAATTCCCAGAACCAAGTTAAGAATGTTGAAATATGGAAATAAAAACCACTGAGAGAGAGAGAACTAGTGGAAGAATGCACAAAAACGATGGGAAGAGATCAGAGTAAAAAACATCCACCTCTTCAGAAGAGTAACACTGAACTGAACGCAGCAAGTAACAGGGACAGTTTCTGTGTTTTGAAAAAGGCTCAAAGCCAATCTTTTTGTCTGCCTTGTAACTCACACTCATTTCTGGCACTAGAGCCTTGAGAAGTCTTCCATTGTTATAGGCGCAGCCCCCACATCCGAGGCTTTCCCTACTCTTCTCCGACCCTGGGATTCTACTAATATGCCAGACTACAAAACCCAACATTCCCAGTCAGTCTTCGCTAGATCCTTCTTCCAATGGTGGAAGTTGTAGTCCAGGAGTTTATCAACGGCGCTAATGAGGGAGAAAAGGTCCCTTTTGGGCTGCCCCATCAAAGAGAAGCGAGCCACCGTCTTCAATGACAGGGCGGAAGGCGGAGTGTCCTTGTGAAGCAACACCCCAACTCCACCCTGGACCGGGTGCTCTATGCGTTGGGCAACACGATCGCCCCGCAAGCGGCCCGTTAGTTTTCCGACGGGCGCGCTTCAGCCTCTCCATTTCCACCCTCTTTCCACCTGGATCGGACAGCCACGTCTTTAGGCAAAACCTCAGGCCCACCGGAGACCCCCAGCCCGGCGCGGCTCCCGCCCCCGCCTCCCCCCCCCCCCCCCCCCCCCGGCGCCCCCCCCCGCCCCGCGCCCTCCCTTTCGCCCGCGCTCCCGCACCCCCCCCCACCCCCCCC
>QLTV01002534.1:1501902-1513158 GCA_003457575.1 Thermophis baileyi | reverse complement strand
GCAGTTTCAGATCCTTTCTTTGGCGAGCAGCTGCGGAACCTCCAGCATTCAAGCCACCGGCGGGCCGGGCGGCAGCAGCAGCAGCAGCAGCAGCAACAACAGCAGCAGCAGCAGCAACAACAGCAAGCAAGCAAGCTAGCACGCGCAATGGGGAGCACCAACCCCAAGCTTTCCGCCGACACGCTTCAGCCATCCCGCTCTCTTTCTTTACCTGGAAGAAGATCGGGGAAAAATGGCGCGTTCCTGCTGCTGCTGCGGCTGCTTTCCTTGCAGATGTGCGTGCAGGATGGGAAGCTGCAATTACTGGGCCCGGCCTACCCTAGATCGATTTCTTCCTGACCTCCCCCTCCCCTCTCCAACAAGAAAACTATAACCGGCTGTCCTGCCGCGGCAACCCTTCATAACCACAACCACCTCCTCCTTTTCCTCTTCTCCTCCATCTTTGCAGCTGGCTTTGCTCGCCCGCCGCTACCGCCGCCAAACACTAACAACAACATTTGGTGACGTCATTCGAGATCACGTGATCGTCCATTGCTCTATAAATAGCCTCGCTGCTTACTCCGTGAACAAGCGAGCTTTAGGGAGGGGCGGTATCTGTACCTGCTTGTCTGCCTGCACTTAAAGGGTCCGCTGAGAAGTAGTTCTCGAAATAGTGGGTTTCCCCATCCTTTTTATCCCCCAAAAGGGTTGCCTCCAAGCATATTATTTGATTCATCTCAGATAAAAACTAGGAGGGTCTGAATATCCCTGCTTTTCATAAAAACTAGGAGGGTCTGAATATCCCTGCTTTTCATAGCAGAAATGACCAGGGTTGATCTGACTATATAAAAGAGAAGCAGTTGCTTCAGGCAGCAGAAATGGACTGTGCACCATTAACATCAGATTAAACCCTTAATGGGGTTTGTTTCCCTTTTGCTTAGTCTGTTGGGTCAATCTTGCCATAACTCTTCTCCAGCATATGAGCCCAGTTTTGAGCACAGCTAGTTCTCAACTTAAAACCATTCGAAGTTACATTAGCACTGAAAAAGTGACTTAATATTGCTTTTAATATGATTGTGGCAGCATCCCCTTGGACACATGATCAAAATTCAGGCACTTTGCAACTGGCATGTATTTATGATGGTTGCAGTATCCCAGGGTCATGTGATCACCTTTTGTGACCCTCCAACAAGCAAAATTAATGGGGAAGTCAGATTCACATAACTATGTTACAAACAACTGCAGTGATTTCACTTAACAACTGTGGCAAGAAACATCATAAAATGGGACACAATTCACAACTGTTTTGCTTACCAACAGAAATGTGGCTGTGGTTGTAAGTCGAGGACAACTGAATCCTTAGCAACATTATTATATCTTATATAGGAGATATATTTCTTGGTGATTTCTTAGGGCCAGATATTTATTTTAACTATTATATTTCTATACGGCCCATCTCATCTAAGTGGCAGTTTACATCAACATGACATAAACATCAATAGAAGCTCAGATTAAAAAACGGGGTTAAGGAAAAGTTAAAACTTACAAGTACAAGGTTACACACTAATACATACTTATATTTATGTGCATGTGTAAAAAACAAAGTTTTGAGACACCTGAGATACTAGTTATATTGTTTACTAAAGCAAAAATTGACTAATATGTTGGAAAGCATAATAATGCAAGGTTTTATTGTCAGTATATACTGCTTATAGGCGTATTCAAACAAATTCTTTTAGAAGCAATTTACTATACAGGCAATGCATTCTTAATGAACTCCTGTGATTTAATGAACACATTAAACTATAAATTAATTACAACAGCTGGATTGCACAACATGCTTAATCACAAGCTAGATTTTTTTATTAAGTTTTAGACAATGTTAATATTCCTTAGTGCCAATCAAATTGCTGTTTTTCCTATTACCTAATCCTTCAGAATTTAGAGGTGCAAGTAATACAATTCAAAAATACTGCTCTGCTATATAAACATGGACTGTGTATGATCGGACATAAGCTTTTGGCCAGTCTTTGCTGATATCATTTGTAAATTTTAATTCGTTTTAGTCTTTACATGTTAGTTCAAAATATTATTTGCTTGTTTCTTGCTTAATGCATTATATATAATTATATGTATTAGAACACTGGTTCTCAACCTGTGGTCTGAGGATCCCTGAGGGGCTGCGATGTCATCACAGGTGGTCCGCAAAGGCTTGAAGAAATGTTATGATTTATATCTTAAGTCTTGGGGATCTGTGGCCATGGTCTGTGATGTATAATATATGTGATTTTTATACTCTGGTTTGTGTGCAATTATTCCAATAAACAATGGCTAAACAAACTATGAATTAGTGTGTTGCATGAATAGAATTCAATGATGGCTTAGTTTTTCAGGTTTAAAATGTGCTTAGTTTGCAGTTTGGTGAGTTGTGCCAACAGCCAAATTCTTCCCAAATTATGAGCAATTTATATTTAGGACACAAATCACTACATTCCTTTAGAAAGCTGTCAATTGAAAATTATGGAAAGTTCCACTAAAATCTTTTCAGGGAAAATTGTTGTTTTTATCTTTTCTGCTCAAGGAGGGAAGTCATAGCCCAAAGAAAGGATAGAGATAGATGTTGATAGAGGTATTACCCATAAGCAAGTCTTTGGTTATTCTGCTTAAAATTAAGAAGTTGTCCATAATATTTTGAAGTCCAAAATCTCCTCTAGTGAATGAAAAGTCAAATAGAAATTTGCTTATCCCTCAAAGGAAATAAAGATTGTAAATGTATTTACAGTATACCTTAAAGCTGTTGGGAATTGGGCAGTAAGGATAGCATTCCTTACCTGAATTCACATATGCAGGGCCATCCATATCTATTTCTAAGTAGCCCTTAGATTCAGAAAGATGGTAAATGATACTTTAAAAAGTATTTAATAAATAATAAAAAGTACAGTATTCATCATTACGACAGCACGTTTGGACAAAATCAAGTGCTATATATTAGCATATTCACTTTAAACCAACTTTTTAAGGCTTCCTCATTTATACCCCTTCATTATCTACGGTAGTAGTAGTCTTGTTTTCTGAAGAAACTGAAAGGCATCTATATACTACTAAAAGTTTCATGTCTGCTTTACTTCAGTGAAATGCTACATCGTAAGGCAACAAAGTTTTCGAATCAAGGTACTTCAAATGGGCAAACTATAGGATACAAAACCCAGGACTCCAGTGGGGTTGAAATTTGGCAAAGCTGTGCCTGCTTCAATGCTGCCACACTTCCCCAGTCAGCCAGTCATGTGATCATTTCCAACTGACTTTCCTTCCCCATCAGATTCCTACAAGGAAAGTCTATGGGGAAGCCAGCAGAAAATTGGAAGTTGCTCCTGCTGCCCAGTGCTTTTTTGCCCATCCACGGTCATTCTGTTTCCCCATTTAGATATGGAAGTGTCTCTGGAACGATGACCTATGATCACAGATTGTCTAGTTAACTAGTCAGCTGAGAGTTCCTAAAATGTTATCGTATTTTATCACTATTCTGAACAAACACTTGATTATCCAAACCCAATACGAAGCATAATATGTGGTTTGTATGACTTTGACTTTGATTTGTGAACCAAAACTTATTTTCTCTCTCTCTTGCCTGAAACCGACTTTCCTAATGTAGATTCAATAGTAGCAAATAAAAAATGAGGAAGCTGCATAATCTGCTACAAGCAAGGCACAAAAGGAAAGATTTGTAGAAAGGGGTGATCACAGAAATGCATTTGAAAGTTGCCAGCTGACAAATGTAAAATAGTTGCTGGAGCAGTGTGATGTGGTATTAAATAGAATTTCAAAATGTCTCCATTCTTGGGTATCGATTTTTCTTTTAAAAGTCACTGATGCATCCAAGTTACAATTTAGGATTAAAGAGCACACTTGGCACCTAGAGTATATTTTTTCATCATCAAATATCACAGCTGTTTCTATATTCCAACTTCATTCATATATTGTATTAAGCAATAATGTGAATTATTTGGTTTGGCTTTTGTATAATTTTTGAACCCAGCTACTGCCTTGTAATTAATCGAAGTCTGAGATTCAATGAAGTAGAAATCACATTGGAAAACCAATGCTTTGCCTTTAATTATAGGAAGAGGGGTTGTAACCCAGACATAAACCATTTTTCAGGATGGGTGGACAATTGTGGAAATTTGAGAATATCGTCTGCCAAGGTGGACACAGCCACTCATACTTCTGAAATGTGATATGATAAGGCTTCTTTCTCCTGTATTTCTTCTGGTTCCCCAGGAAGTTTCCCTACCATTCCCATATTTTTTCCAAATGGGTGGTATACTTGTAAACAAACCACAGGGCTGCAGCTACTCACCTTTATTCTTTAAAAAAAAAAAAGCCTATGGAACTTTTTGGGGGTTCAGAAGAATGGTGCAAAATAGAAGTGATGATATAAGTGATTTTTTTCTTGTAGTATGCTAACTTGCCACCTATTATTTTTTATTAAAAGAATAAATTAATAATTCAGGTAGAACAGAGTACTTAGGAAGTACCAACTTATCTAAGAGGTCATTGATAAAGGTACTGCATTGCCTAACCAATATTCCAGTCTTTCCATATTGTCCATTTCATCACTTTCTTTAAAATGGTAAATTCTTCAGAAGAAGTTGCACTATTAGGCAGAGATGTGAAAATACACAAATATTCAATATCAAATACCTCTGGTAATTTGCAGACTACTTTAACTTATGAGAAGGGACAAAAGGCTGATATGCTTCACTCCTGTTTGGCATTGATTTTTTTTTTCCTACATGCATAAGATTCTTCTTTGCAGAGGAAGATTACAGTAATTAATAAATTAAGGAATGAACCAAAAGAAAGACCCTAGTAATAAAACTATGGAGAAAAACACGAGTATTAGTTTTAGTTGTCTTTTCTCCCTTACATGATTTTATAAATGACTGTCTTACAAAATTTACCAGACTTGAAACCTCCTTTTTGAGAGCTCAGTATTATTGTCTTCCCCTCTCTTACTAGCATTACTTAAACTACATAACAAACTTTTAAATATTTCCATTACAAAAGGACCTCTGTGAAACAAAACTTTATTCAATTGGTATAATATCTATTGACAAAATAGTTTAAAATATATCCCACATAGGATTGCCATTTTTGATGTAAAATATCATAAATGATAGTTATATAAAATCACAAATTAAAGTATCTTTTGGGTTGTAGATTGCATTCAAAAGGAACCTATACATGTTCATGCTCTGATAAGTGGCTTTTTGCACATGCTGTTTTAAAGAGCAGCTTAATGTTATTGCATCAGTGATAAACGCATAATCAAGAAAATACACGAAGCTTAACTCTCAAGTTTCTTCTCAGTAAATTCACTGCAAAAAGAATCCATTATACAGAAATGGTCAAATGCCATCTTGAGCATTTATAAAATGCAGCAATTCCATAAGACTGCGAAGTGGGAGAAGCTCCAGATTCTAATTTTCTCAGCATATACAATTAGTAAATAATGTTTAAGAGATATAATCCTCTAAGAGGCTTCTACCTGGGGGTAGGGGGAAGTGAATTGCACAGTTATTTAGACCCTGGTTCCTTGTCAACTTTACAAAGTTAGCAGCTACAGAGACACAGAGAAATACTGGAGGAATATGATACGATCAGAAAAGCACATTAAAATATAAAGAAAGCTGCTAAAACATCTAGGCATCTGTCTAAAATGAGAAAAAAAATTAGTGCATACACCCTGTTCCAAATCAGCAAGCATGATTTATATGTAGAAATAGAAAATACAATAAACCTATATAGAGAAAATGAGTCCAAAGAAGTCAGCTATGTGGAAGATAACAAATGATTTTCAGCAACTAGGTAATGTATGAGGAATCATGTGACTGATCCCACAAAGATCTTCATTTGCCATGCAGGAATTTTCAGAAAGACACACCGGTGTGCCCCAAATTCTGTGTCAGGTCAACTTAATAGGTAGCGTTTACATTGTTTTAAATTAATTATATTATTAATAATAATCAACCCCAAGGCAAATACACACCATTCCCCAGTTGCTCACATATTGACAGCAGATATAAAAGAGATGCTTATCTGCATGCACATTTACCACTGAAATTACTATCTTGTAGATTTATTTCTGCTTATCTCAAACACATATTCAGCAGTTTTTCTAGAATTCTCAGCATTAAAGCTTGTAAAACTGTAAGTAATACTGGTTTAGCACTTTACCATTACAAAGAAGCATGAAATTCACATATATTTCATGTGTAATTATATTAGATGTCAATAGTGCTAGTTGCACCAACTGTGAAAGAACCAATTTTTTTTTCTTAATATGAAGTATTGGTTATTAGTTTTTCTCTCCATTTTGCCCACTTTTCTAAATATAATCAAAGTGCTTATGCATTGTTGGTATATTCTAAGAATTTGTGTGTGCGTTTGTGTAGCTGTGTGCATACATTTGTGTGTGAGTACTATGTGCATACATTTTATGTGTGTGTGTGTCTAACTGTGTGTACACACATACACATACATCATGCATCTAATCAAAGCATTTGAAAGAATGTTGCAAATTTCTAGAACCCCATCCAAAGCAAGTAAGAAAAAATCTTAACAATATGGAAGACAACTTCAAAGCTCTCTATATACACATCTGCATGGTATATAAAATCAAAATGGGCTGCACCATTAAAATATTTATTATTAGCAGTCCTAGTCATTAAAGAGAGTGAACTAGGTTCAGAATTGCAATCCAAATGTGGATTAAAATACATTTATTGTATTGGTAACTAAGTATAACTTTGCTGTTTTGGGGGTCATTGGTTGAAGCAATTCAGTACATAAACACATTTTTAAAAGTTGTGTTAAATTGTTACCAATGGAGTTAAGAACAACTTTGCAAAATATACATGGAGGGAGAAAACTTTCATTCATAATCCCATGAGTGACAAGAGTTATCATCAAAAGTGGTTCTTAAGTGGCCAATGATTAAGGTCAGGAATATAATCAGCTCATTGTAGGCAGCAAATTGCAATTCTATGGTTGGCACCAAAAAGATATTTCTTCCTAATAAGTTTTTCACATAGCTTTCACCTTGATCTGTTTCATTTTCATTTGCTTCTTTTCAAGTTTTTTCTGTTCACGACGCAAGGCAGCCTCCTATAGGAAATAAATTATTAGTTTTGTGTGATTATTGGATTCTTTGTTTGATTGCAGAACAAAGTCAAAGACACCAAGGAAATGTAGCAGATTGTTTACTGTTATGAGATAAATACTAATTACTGTTCCACGCAAAAATCTGCAGCTACTACATTGGAACTATGTGGGTGATCAAAATATCTCTCCTTCAACTAATGCTTTCAATGCAATGAAAAATGGATCTGCTTCCAAATGGATCTCTTCTTGTAAATACAGTAGTATTCAAGCACTGAATTAGATACCATTTCCTCAGGCCTTGGCAGGATTAATTTATAACTTCCTAAGGAGCCAAAACTGGCCCTTAGATCCCCTGCTTGATTGAAAGCTATAAAACAGGACTTTGCTGCTACTAATAGAATATTGCTACACAGAGTTGCTGGTCTTACACAGAGCTAACAATAATGGGATTTGATGGGTTTTGGCTTAATGTGACAATGTAACTCAAACACAATGTTTTCTGAGCCATGATTTGTCATTTAACTCTGTTAGTGAACAAGGTGATTACAGCTTATTGAAGACTGTAGCTTAGTTAACATATGAACCTAGCTAGAGAATTTATCCATATAAAGCAGGATTACAAGCCATGCATCTTACAACAAAAATACAAGCAAAGCATTCAAGCACTCTTTAAGCCTGAAAAGGAATTACTATAGTGTCCACCAAACAAACCATGAAACTTGCCTTTCTCCCTCTCCAGAGATAAGATGAGGTGACAATGTCTGTTGCTACCCTTTCCAGGAAGACTTAATATTCAGCTACTACAGGCTTCTACAAAGAACTTGCCCAAAACAACTTTGATTAAGACAAAGGATTCTTCTTAGAAAATCATGTGAAAATTAGAAGTCTTGTTATCTTGTTATCTAAACATATTAGAGGTAGTTCTTGACTTATAACCATTCATTTAGTGACTGCTCAAAGTTACAACGGCACTGAAAAAAAAGTTATTCACAACTGGTCCTCCAACTTATGACCGTCATGGCATCCCCAGGGTGATATAAACAAAATTTAGGCACGTGGCAACCGGCATGTATTTATGACACTTGCAGCATCCCAGGTCATATGATCACCATTTGCTTCCCAGCCAGTTTCCGAAAAGCAAAGTCAATGGGGGAAGCCACATTCAATTAATGACTGCCCATTTAACAACTGCAGTGGTTCATTTAACAACTGTGGCAAAAAAGATCATAATATTGGGCACAACTCATTTAACAACTGCCTTGCTTAGCAACAAACTCTGGTCGCAAAATTGGGGACTACCTGTAAAGCACAGCAAATAGTGCGGGCTTTGGATCCCATTTAACATGGGTAAGCCAAATTATAGAATGTACATTTTTCCTCCCAGACCAGAAAGTTTATTTGTTTATAATATTAACCACTGGAATCTTCAACATTCTGGAAAAATAGCATGTCAGCGGGTGACACTGGAATGTTTTTCTGCAGAGGGATTACACATATTTCTATAGCAATAAGGGATTATATTTATTTCTGTAGCATATTGTTTGTAGCACGTAAGTACAGATATCATTAGATTGTTTTTGCTTATATATGTTTTTGCTCATGGTTGTCAGGGGTGGTGATGATATAATTTTATGGTGTAAATAAGATACTTGGAAGGAGCAGATTTATAGTTTGATACTCAGAACAAAATTTCTCATGCAAGTTGCTAGCCCCATGTCAATCATTTTGTGGTAATGATCTTAGTAACTTCCCTCAAACAACTTGATACAATGGTTAGATTTGGGAGATTACATTCTATCCCATATAATGAACGTACATGTATTTGTGGAGCTGAAGAGGTAGAAGATCTGACTCATATATTATTTGATTGCTGTTTGTATAAGGGGGTGAGAGATAAGTACCTTGATCCACATTTTAAATGTATGGCCCGATGGGAGGTCCATAATAAAATAACATACCTCATGTGCGGCCAGAATTTGAAAACGACATTTAATACAGCACAATTTCTGACTAAAATGGTCCGACTGAGATTGGCATATGCGGGCCTGATTGGGGTAGATTGCAGGGATGATACAGAAATATAATTTTATGTCATTTTATTCTATTTTACATATTTATGTATTAAATTATTGTATTTTATCCTATAACTATTGTATTTTACCCTACTCTTATTTTAAATTGTTTGTATATGATTTTATTGGTTTGAACCTTGTACGTTGATATGGCCTATAGCCATGATGGCGAACCTATGGCACGCGTGCCGGAAGTGGCACGCAGAGCCATCTCTCCCGGCACGCGGAGCCGTTGCCCGTTGCTCTTCCGGGTTCTGGCGCGCTGGCCAGCTAGTTTTCATGAGCACGGGCACGCCGGAAACCGGAAGAGCAGCCACCCATTGTGCATGCGCACTACAGGAAGATGATCTTCCTGTTTCCAGCGTGCGAATGCGAGTCAGCCACTTGGTCTGGTTTCTGGTGCACATGCATACACAAAGACCAACAACGGCAAGAGCAACGGGCGCACGTGCCCAAAGACACGGAGAGGGGATCCTGGCGGTCACTTCCTAGGGGAGCAGAGATGTAAGCCAGGATGGACAGGCCGGGGCTTCCCTCCCTCCCTGTCCTAGCGGGCTTCTTGCACGGCCCCAGGCAGTCCGGAGCACCTGGCCAGCTTGGGTGTCCCAGAAGAGCCAGCCAGCCCCCACACAGTCCCCCCGCCACTTCTGAGAAGGAAGCACGACCACTTCCCGGCTGGCGCGCAGTCTCCGGCATTCCTCCTGTGCAGCCCCGCCGCCCCAGAAGAGCAGCAGCAGCGGCAGCTGCAGGGGGAAGGGCAAGAACAACCGCCCGGCTCTTCACACCACTGGTTTTCAGCGCGGCTCATCGGCTGGCCCCATTTAAGAGAAGGGTTGGGAATCCTCGTGTGCCCAGCCACTGCCTCTTCTTTACCATCCCCTTCCCTCCGCCTAATTTGGCATGAGTCTGAAGTGGTTCGGGGGGGGGGAAGCGAGGCCCCAAAGAGCAGCAGCAGCAACTGCAGGGGGAAGGGCAGGAGCGACTGGTCGGCTCGGGTGCACGGGGCAGCGGGGAGGGAGGGAAGTCCTGGCCCGCCCGTCCTTGTCATTGCCGCCCCCTGGCCCCCGGCGGTGGCGCCCTCTCCTCCCAGCCTCACTTCCTTATCCTGCAAGAGAGTTGCAGCTACCTGATCCTCGGGGTGCTATCTGAGCTAAGAGGTCTACACTGGAAAGTGGCTGCCAGATACTTATAAAGGGAAGGTGTTTCAACTTCAAGGGGGTTGGGGAAAGAGAGGGGAGCGCCGTTCCTTCCTTTCTTGGCTGTGAAGTATTGGCACCAAACTTTTGAATGAGCACTGTAATTGAAAGCCAGAAGCCAGATGGGCAATGACCCACCTGTATATTTCCAGCTGAAGGAAATCGGGGAGGGAGGGAAGTCCTGGCCCGCCCGTCCTTGTCATTGCCGCCCCCTGGCCCCCGGCGGTGGCGCCTGTCACGCTGCCGCTTTCGGCTGGGATGCTGGAGCAGACAGGAGAAGGAGAAGTGAACAGCCTGCCGCCGCTGTGGCTCCTCCTTCTCCTCCTCCCAGCCTCGCTGTCAAACCTTGGGGTTTGCCTTTCCGGGGGGGGGGAAGGTCCTGGTGTTGGTGGGAACATCCGTGGTGCCAGAGACTGGTGGAGGCAGGTCGTGTGTCGGCATTGTAGGGCCACATCTCCCACGTCCATCACCAGCCAAGGCGGGGTGGAGCCGAGCGGTTCCTTCAGCTGGAAATATCAAGGCGGGTCATTGCCCATCTGTCTTCTGGCTTTCAATTACGGTGCTCATTCGAAAGTTTGGTACAGATATTTCATTACCCAAACTAGGTAACATCAGTGCTAGAAAGGAATGGGGTTGGAGGAGGAGGAGGGGGGGGAAGGGGAAGGGGAAGGGGAAGAGAAGGAGAAGGAGAAGGATCCACGTTGGAGGCTGTTTGTGCTGGCAAAGCGGCGCTGCCTCTTTGCTCCTCCTCCTCCTCCTCCTCCTCCTCCAGCCTCACTTCCTTATCCTGCAAGAGATTTGCAGCTACCTGATCCTCGGGGTGCTATCTGAGCTAAGAGTTCTAC
>QLTV01002534.1:1453814-1499081 GCA_003457575.1 Thermophis baileyi | reverse complement strand
GGAATGGATGTATGTCTATGTTTGTGTGTTGGTGTTTTCTACATTTACGCTACACATGACGGTTCCACGCCCCCAGTTATTTTCCTTTTGGGAAAGGAGACTTTTAAAAAAGGTGTGAGCAGCTCCCTCTTTCTCCAGATTTCGCAGCTGTGTGCTGTGTGCATGGTGGCGGCCAGCGCAAGAGATGTGGGACGCCCGACGCTCAGCTGTGCAGCCCCGCAGCCTTTGCAGAGGCAGTGGTGCTGGCAAAGTTATGTAGGCAAGCACGCGCCCCGCCAGCGGTTAAGAAAGTAATTAACAGCTGTTGCACCGAAAAGACTGCTTTATTATTTCATTGACTTTAGAACAGCTACTAAGACAATTCATTAGGCATTCCGGAAATCGCCCAACCGGCTCCACGGGGCTGCAGAGCTGAGTGTCGGGTATCCCGCTTCTCTTGCACTGGCCGCCACCATGCACACAGCTAATTTGATCACAGCTCCAATGGAGCTTCTCCGGAGCATGGATGCAGTCTCTGGCACCACGGATGTTCCCACCACCACCAGGACCTTTCTCCCCCTCCCCCCGTAAGGCAAACCCCAAGGTTTTACAGCGAGGCTGGCAGGAGGAGGAGCAGCAGCAAAGAGGCAGTGCCGCTTTTCCGGCGCAAACAGCCTCCAATGTGGATCCCGGGCAGCACAGCTTCGGGGCCTTTCCTGACCGCGGTAAAACAAGGTTTGTTTGTTATGCTGTTGTGCTGTGTTCCGTGGTCGGGCAGCTGGGTCAGAACACCGCCTTGATATTTCCGGCTGAAGGAACCACTCAGCTCCACCCCTCCTTGGCCGGAGATGGACGCGGGAGACGTGGCCCTACAATGCTGACACACGAACTAATTTGATTGTCATTAATCAATAAAAATGTATATAACAAACTGACCTGCAAAATTTGATTCCTTTTAGCAGACAACTTACCCAATAACAGTAACAGTATAATAGAGTAGGAAGGAACCTTGGAAGCCTTCTACTCCAACCTTCAAGGGAGACCCTATACCAGTGATGGTTAACCTTTTTAGTGCCGAGTGCCCAAAGCGCACATGCCTCAATTCCCAAAATGCAATGCAAGCTCCCCCCCATGCATGCACCTCCCGCACATGCGCGTGTGTCCCCCGTGCATGCGCCCCACCCCTCCCATGCCCCATTTTGGGTTCCAGGTTGGTGCAGGAGGCTTTCCAGGCCCAAAACGGGGTGTGGGGAGCACGGGTGGGGGGCGCATGCGCATGCGCGATGGGGGGTATCACACGTGCATGCGTGGGAGGTGGGGCACATTGCATTATGGATGTGGGCACGTGCACGCGCAACTCCCCCCACGCTGCCCCCGCTTTTGGCACATGACGGCAAAAAGGTTTCCCATCACTGGCCTATAGGCTAATCAATCAATCAATAATAAAATAAATAGTAACTTCCCTAATTTAGAATGGCTCCTATAGGCTGAGCATGCTTCTTCTAATATAGTAAGCTTATTGAACAAAATACCTCTAGACGTCGCTGCTTTTCTGGATCTTCCTCATTCATGATTCTCTCCTTCTCTGCTCGTTTTTTCTCTTCCCGGCGGGACTGGGCAGCCTCTTGTCTCTGAACATGAGTCAGTTTCAGGAAATTCTCTTCTACACGTGCTCTATTTTTATCTGCTTTCTGTTTTCCCTTTGTCCCAAAGCAAGAAGAAATGCAAACAACTTAGTCAATATGCATAAACACATAGTACAGAAATCAGCAACTTTTTTCAGTTGGTAGGAACTATTGTGAGATTTCCCATAACAGTATGGGCATCAAAAACCTAAAACATTATTTATTAATGTCCCAACTATTTTGATATTTCATGCAAGAACATAAAACTCTTGTAAGATTTAGTTATTTTGCAAAATTTCAACCATTATTATAATATGTTCTTTTTTTTTTTTAAGTTTCGAAGTGAATTAGTGCCATCTAGTGGAGTCATGAACAAAGGTTTGCCAATAGTTGACATAATACATCAAGCAATATCATAACAAACTATTTGCAAAGATAAAATCTTAAGAAATGTGTTTATTAAAATCTGAACCCGAATTGGTTTAAGGCTCCTATAACGCATTGGTCTAATAAAATGTTTGTGAGAGACAAACTTGACTTTTTATCATTTATTATCTTATCATTTGCTGACAGCTTGTTCTGGAGTCTCAAGACAGTAGTTTCATGCAGAGGGAAGGGCAGCTCATGTTTAAGCTCCCAACCCTTCCTGGCAGCTTTAGATCTTGCACCCAATCCAAGATATGGCTGATTTTTACAGTAAAAAGAAAGCAGCCCCCAAACCATTCATATTGTGGAAAAAATGGACCAATATCCCATTGCAGTCCTCTGTAGTCCTCAAGGTACAACCACAATTTGGACCAGGCTTTCCATTATAAGAAAGTTTGCTGTTAAGTGAGTCATGTTGATTTTGCAACTTTTTTTCTCACAGTTGTTAAGTGAATCACTACAGTTGTTAAGTGAATCACATGATTGTTAAGTGAATCACATGATTGTTAAGTGAAGTGGTTTCCTCCATAGTTTTGCTTGTTGGAAGCTGGCTGGAAGGGTCACAAATGGTGGTCTCATGACCCAGGTCATTGCAACTGTCATAAATACATGCCAGTTGCCAAGTGCTTGAATTCTGATCATAATTGTGGGGATGCTACAACATTATAAGTAGAAGGACCAGTCATAAGTTACCTTTTTCAGTTCGAACTGTTGCTAAACAAATGGTAGTAAGTCAAGGATTACTTGCAATGTTAATGATGATGATGCCTTTCCCAATACATCAATCTTTCCAAGCAAAATCTAACTACTTGTTTAATTTCAATAGTCGTTCCCCAGCTTTTCTCAATCAAACGCATATGTTGAAGAACAAGTGATAACCTAAACGTATCTGGAGTGTTCCAGACTAGAAGTTGCAAGTAAAGACTTGCAACTCTAATAAATTTAAAGACTACGCTGTAGAAAGCTGGTCTAAAGAACTACAGTCTTTTGGTTTCCATACCTACCTGATTCTAAGACCCACATGGTACTACTCATCAACTATCTGTACCATTTTTCCACCAATATGCACACACTTATATCCAATTTCTCATGATGCTTTATGCATTTGATACAAAGGCCTAGAATTCATGAAAGCTTGTGTTTTGCTAAATGTGTCTGTCTTTAAGGTTCCACAAGACTATTTTTTGAAATTACTATAAATAATAACTTGTCTTCTCTATGGAGAATGTCCCAGCAAACATTGTATATTTGGATTTTCAAAAAAACATATATCCCATTGTCAATGACTCCCAAACAAACTCAGCAGCCATAAGATGAGAGAACACATACTGTACATTTATGGATTGCAAAATAACTAACAAACAACACAAAGAATAGGAATTAAAATATAATTTTGAAATTGAAAAACATTCATAGTAGGATTTAGTAATTTGTTTATAAATGAACTGGAGTGAGGTTATAGCATTGTGATGATGTTTAATGATAGCAATAAACTGCTCGGCCATAAAATAAAAACATGATTGCAAAGATTGCTAAAGAATTTCTTCAAAGTTCAAGGTAAGAAGTGCAAATGAGGTATATGAGAAAAAAATCCAAGCTTCAGAAATAAGTTAATTAGCTGTGGTTGGCAGATTTAAAAAATATCTTAGAATCATTGTGAAAAGCACAATGAAAATGTAAAAAATAATAATCCAGATTAGAATAATTGCAAAGGGGATGCAAAATAAAACAAAATAGCCAACATATTAATGCCATTAGATAAATCTGTGATGACGATATATCTACAAAACTAAATAGTTTGGATCATGACACCAGAAAAAAAGATTTTATAGAGATGAAAAGAACCAGAACTGAAAACAAAATCACTTCAACAGTAAGATGGGTGGCATATAAAATAATATCAAATCAAATTAAATGATTAGGAGAAAGGCAACTGCTTCACAAGGACGAACTACTGCATTTGGGACTCTTTATCTTGGGGTGAAGACAAGTAAGGGGAAATATAAATAGAAGTATATAATACAGACACATTTTCCTCTCACACTGTTGTAAATCAGGGCATTCTTTAACATTAATGCAGTGAGAGTGACACCAATAAAGTTATTTAGAATATGCATATTTAACTATGGCATTTTCTGGCATTATATGTGATGACAGTCACCAATTCAAATGGTTTTAAAGGAAACTGGACAAATTCATGGAAGATTGAAATATCAGCAGTTACTCCACTTTACAAGAGATATTAACTTACTCCTAGACTATAAAAGACATGTTTTGAGCGCCCACCGCTAAAGACCAAAATGAGGAGAGGACTTTCAACTTCCTATTCACTTTGTAACATTTCTGAATGCACCCAACAGTCCCCTGGACATCGATGCTGGGTCAGTTCGGCTGTTTGGAATGAAATGGTGGTAGAGCAGAAAGGAATACAGACATATCTGGGACATGGATTGCACGGAGCTTTAAACATTTTCATTATATGAGTCATGCATATACAATTAGCATAATGATAGACTGGGTTAACATAAAACTTACTTCTCTATTCAGACGGAACTTTTTTGCTTTATCAATAGAATAAATAACCATGTTCATCAGAGGCAGCAGAGCTTCCATGTCTTTGGGGGAAGTGTTGCCTGAACCTGGTACTATAAATAAGAAGGACATTTGTGTTCAGTCTTACTTGTGAATTAAAATTTATAGGGGTGTACAAAGAGTCACCATGATGTAGTGGCAAAGGTCCTGGACAAGGACTGGAAGACCAGATTTAGTCATTCCTTAGGGGATGGTCTTGGGTGACCTTGGCCCAGTCACTTGCTTTCAGTCCTGAATCATCATCAGACTCTTTGACAAGCTGGCTGAAAAACAAAACTCATTGCATCATACACTGATAAGCTTCACTCTAAGAACTAGGCAAGAGCAAAACAAAAGACTCTGCAACTATGTAGGATAGATACGATGGACAACTCCAGGAAGGCAAACTTTTAAGTTTTTAATAAAGTCACTTCATCATTCTAATCTGCATTTACCTGTAACACTCCTGTTAGTTTCATTGAGATGCTGACATGGTAGAAATTCCTATACAGTGAAATTCACAATTATAGCAATTAAAAGATATTTATTCTACTTAATATTAAATTTTAGGCAGCCAAGGCAACTTATGGTATTTTTAAATAGTCAACAATAGCCATGTCTCTGTTAAGATTCCCATAATCCCACTATCTTTTCTTTCTTTAACTACATTTTAACTCCATCCTTCTGCCAAATTATAATTGGAGCAAAACAAATGTTAAAAATAGACCTGTTAATCAGGACAGATTATACGTTATACTCTGATACGTATACCCCTTACTCTCAGGGGTAACATTCTATGTTTCCTAAGGAAAGCTATTCAAAACAGGAGCCTATTCTTACCATTAAAAGTAAATAGCAGTGTCTTTTTAGTTTCAGGCAGTTTCAAAGGCTGGCCTTCCCTGGGTGAGAACAAAAAGAAGCACTGGTAAAAGGGTTTTAAAAATGACCACAAAAAAATGGCAACAGCAATATCTACCGGTAGAAAGTTACTCCATAGTAGGCTCCTACGGTATATTGGGTGAAGCTGTACAAGTCTGACAGCAAAGGTTATCCTACAATATTATAAATTGTAAAAATTTTTACAAGAAGGAGAATCATTAATCTATGGCAACAAAAAGCCAGGAGTCTGGTAGCATCACTTGTAACTAATATATTTTATTAAAAGGTCAATAAAATAATATTTTAGAAACCATTATTTATGCTGTTTTGTTATAGTCTTTCAGCCTCCTCTAGGGCCTAACAAAAACGCTTATGAGTCCTGGGAGAACTTCCCACCGTAAAGCCCATTGGAAAACCAGGAGGAGAAATCTGGCAGCAGCTTCTTTGGTCATTATCTCAAAAGATTAAGTCATCCAGGAGATACCACTCTAGAGACCCCTCCGCTGCAGAAAGAACAGCATAAAGGAATGCAGAATCTCCTTCATCAGCAGCAGAGGATCTGTCGTAGTGATTTATCCTATCTATTGCGCAGGAAATAAGCTGTAACAGATCCTTGCCTGCACCTTGCCACAATTAAATGTAGTAAACATTTGTGGTAGTTAAATGCTATAAACCAGGGGTGTCAAAGTGGTGGCCCGTGGGCCGGATGCGTCACGCACAGGCCACGCCCACCCCAGGTCCGTGAAGGACAAAAACATCGCAAAACATCACGTGACGGCAAAGTGACACTGCGAGTTTGACACCTGTGCTGTAAACATACAGCATTATCTACCCTATAATGGCATCTGGACAATTATTGGGAGAGAATCCATTGCAAATGCTCATCTTTCCAATAGCTATAATAGGTATTAATAGTTGGGATAGTAGTATCACATTGAGCTCTTTTATTTAATGCCCTTGTTCAAACATATCTAATACTTCATTAAACATACTGTAAAACATGCTCTATTGCTGAAGGGATAGTCATTCCCAGCTCATGACTATTGTTACCAGAAATATACAATACAATGGATGTCAGACTATGGTTCTTAAGCTAATTTTCTCCTCTAATTTCCCTTTTGCAAATTTTAGTGCAATATTCATTTGGAAATACAAAAGCATAATTTGTGCCATACTCACTCTTGCATAAGTTTTGGACCTGAAAACTGGTCTGAAAAATGAATTGACTCAATCTTATCAGCATAATGTGTGAGGAAATGGATCATCTACCAAAATAAAAGAGATTTAAAATATTAAACATAGGAGCATATTTTTTATATATTTATACATACACACACATATATATACAACACACACACACCCACACACCACACACACACCCCATTGGGAAAGGCTAGCAACTATTTCCCTGCCTTCACTGTGTATGCAAAATACAGGTAGTTACTTATGAAGGCAGTTGGGAGCTGAGTTTCAGTCATAAGTGATGCAGTCATAAAATGCAACTACTGTACATAACTTAAATATGGCAACCTTTGCAGTCCTGACTGCTGTCATTAACTGAATCCCAGCTGTTAGGCAACAAAACTTCCTGCCAGCTTCACATAGCTAGGTCAGTTGGGAAACCAGCACAAAAGTTACAAGTTCCAGGCAGCCTGCAAGCAAGTCAGCAGCAGGAAAATGGCTGCTGCTGGGTGGTATAGTGTGCGAGTGGGTACATCAGGATGCAAGGAAGGTGGGGTAACGCTCAAGAAGGGTGTGTGAGGGAGGCACGGGGAGGCTTGTAGAAGGTGCAAAGGGGTGCATGACTAGCACAACTGCAGAGGGACTGGGGGAGATTGCACAGAGGGAAGAGACTAATCCCAGCATTTTGCGACTTTCCCTGCCACCTTAACCCGTTGACTTTCTGGGGAAACTGGTAAGAAAGGTTGCAAATGGTGATCACAGGGTGCTACAACCAGTTGTCAAATATGAACCTGCTATCAAGTGCCCAGATTGTGATCATTTGACCACAAGGGTGCTAGAATAGCTAGAATTCCGAGGACTGCTTATAACCACCATTCATTTAGCAGCATCATAACTTCAAATGAAAGATTCATAAATCAAGGACTACCTATAATTTGATAATATTTCCAACATTAGTCCTGCTGAATTAGGGCAAACAATTCATCCATGGTCTCTCATAATAGTATCAGCAGTAAATTATCTCTGGAACTGGAGATTTTATTTAGCTCTCATTTCTTTTCACAGACCTATTATTCTTGAATTGGTTCAACTACCTAAACATGTTGGTTTTAAGCAGCAATGGATTCCACGAGCCTAGTAACAAAACAATGTCATGGCTTTCGTCTATGGATGAGATATGGCAAGGTATGACTCATCAACAGTAAAAAAACAAAGCATCAACAATCAGGTTGACATAAATTAGAAAGTAAGGTATCATGTAATTCATATCATGCTGGAGAAATTCTCTAGGAATGTTTGATTAGATTCCACCAAAAGGAATCAAGTTGAACTAGTCAAGATTTTGGGTCTGTGAAAATGCTGCGTACGATCATTATTTATAACTAAACTGTGAGACAAATGGACTAAGTATATAGAATTAATCAGAATTAATCAGTACCTTCATAGAATGGCACGATTTTGGGTAACCTTTGCTTCCGACTTAACCACATGACAATACATACAACACTCATTTACCAATTATTCTGCCAGCCATATGCTTATTTCCAAAACTGAATGCTCAGTTTTTCAGAACCGTTCAAGACATAAAATACTTCATTTTAAAACAAATAAACAAAACAAATAAGGATGTTCCAATGCACAGCAATATGCAAACTTGCACTCTTGATGTTCTCATGAGAATTAAGCATTATCGCAACTTGAATATTTTAACTATTTATTTTACATTACCTTCGTATCCATCATTCCTTCTGTGACCTCACCCATTTCCGATAAGATAGCCAGGGCTTCTGGGAGCCCATACTTTGCCCCAGTTTTGGGTTTATCACTGCAGAACTCACTCTGCCAAAAAGGAATTGCCATGTTATAAGGTATATCTGTTATTCCTTGCACAATTAAATATCCGGTCAACCTAATCCAAACTCTGAAAGTGATTTAGGAACTTAACAGCTAGAACAAGACCCTGCTCAATTGAAAGAATAATAGCTTCCGATTGCACAAGAAGAATTAGGGATTGTGAGATGTTCTAAATCCGGAATAAAAGATCTCACGTTCCAGCATAATTTTTTATGTTTAAAAAAGATTACAATAGAGGTTTTAAATTCCTGTTTGTTAAAATAAAAAAGATACATATAAATTGAAGATACATATAAAACATAAAAAGCCCTTCCATCATAGGATCTGTCCCCAAAAGTTGTAACAATTTTTTTAAATGTCATCCCAAGCTACACAATGGTTCCCTGCCCAATTTAGCTATAAAGCTAGTTAACTAGATTGACATTGCAAATCAGACTAGAGAATGATGGCATGCAAGAGCATGAGAGAAAAAAAAGACACATGAGTCAGAGAAATCTGCCAACAGAGCTACTGTAGCAACAAACTTTGGTATATAAGTACAGGTAGTCCTTGGTTACATCCATTTGTCCAGTGACTGTTTAAAATTACAACAGCACTGAATGAGCGGGAATTATGACTGCTGCTCAAGAGTTTTGGACATCACACCCTCCCCATAATAAGTGATCCAAGTGCCTGGCTTGCGATTGTGACACTGCAATAAGGTGCAGTCACCTGATCACAATTTCCAATGTTCTCTGCTGATTTTCCACAAGCAAAGTCAACATAGAAGCTGGCAGAAAGAAGTCACAGTCATATAAAGCCCTTGCTTAACAACCTGTGCGGTCCTCACTTAATGATAGTTGTTTGGACTGCTGTTGTTAAGCTGCAGAACTGCTGTTGCTAAGCTGCACAGTTACATGACATTGCACTTTATGACAGTGTCACTTAGTGATGACAATTTCGGTTGCAATTGCCATCATAACCCAAGGACTACCCTGTACATTTGACATGGCCCCATGTTGAAACACATTGAGTGAATTCAGAGACTGCATCCAATTAATTATGAGAAGGCAATGCATTAACACAACATGTAGTTAAGACAGTCCTAGATCATTTGTAAGGCTTCATATGTGTTTTAAAATTCCCACATCTTCCTTCTTTAACTCCCAAATTTTTTAAAGTCCTTCCCACAGCTCCAATACATACCAGGTCCTGCATTTCCTTCTGAAGCCGTACCAAGGCTTTTCTTGTCCCAACAGCGAAAACGTAGGTATCCATATCATCATCATTCATAGTAACTTTTATTTGCTGGATAACACATGTAATAATAGGCACACATAGGTTATTTTGCATAGGAAGGTTCACTAGTACAATAATAGTTTGATCATATGGCAAAAGCATAAAACGACCTGAATAGCAAATGTCCATTTAGCCAAGATCAGGTCATGCTTAAGGAGAGCTCCAAGATTATTCTGAGAATCTCTAAAATACACTATAGTATTTTCTCAGTAAAAGAATAATAACTGCAGAACTTCTTAAAATGGCGAAAAAGGCAGTTTCTCATCTCATGCATTTAGCAACTGGAAGATACATTTTGATTCATTTTATATAATATTATAGAATACAGGTAGTGATCATTTACGGACAGGAATTGGGACAGGAATTCCAATGCTAAACCTCACAGTAGTAAGGCTGATGTCATGTGACTGCATCAATTTATGACAACAAACAATCCCGAGTGCTGTCATTAGGCATATCCCATGTGTTCAGTATCCCATGATCAAGTGGTTGGGACCTCCTGCGAGTTTCCCCATTGAATCTGCTTGTTTGAAACTAGCAGAGAAGGTTGCAAATGGCAGTCACATGACTGGAAGATGATGCTGTGATGTCATAATTTCAAGCCATTCGCCATGTGCCTAAATGATCACATGACTTTAGGGACATTGTAATCGCTGCAAATAGGACCTGTCATAAGTATCCTTTGTTCAGTGATGTCATTTCAATCCCTGAACAAGTGGATGTTAAACAAGGACGATCTGTATTAGGGATCTGTACTGCTGACTACTTTTATTTGCAGCATACCATCAGAATAATACTGGTCATTTCCCAGAAAAAAAATAGTCTCCAATCTGATTATAAAATGTGCATATAATATACTTATTTTGGTGCCAACTGACACGATGATAAAACCCACATGCTTTGACTCTGAATTTCTACTAAGACACATGCTGCTTCTGGGATTTAAAAGAAAATGTCAAAAAATTAAAAACTTATTTTTGCAGCCATATGGGCTATAATTTGTGAACTTTTATTAGAAAAAAACCAGAAAGCAGTGACTCCCACTGTGAGAGTAGAGGCATCACACATACAGACCTATAATTTTAATAAGCTAATCAAACAAGTGTTATGAATATAATTCACTCAAGCTATTTTTGATTATAAAATTAACACATACCACTTGGTCACAGGCTGGCCTCATCATGCGTGCAAGAACATTCAGCAAGTCTTGTCTCTTAAGAAACTGAAAAGTGAAAAGTGCAAAAGTGTGAGAACTTCTCATCCCTCCATTGAGACACCTAGTCCAATGAACATTACAAGCTTTCCTGCCGTAAAGATATCAATTTGTATAAAAGATTCATTCTGGAGTTTATTTTAATATATTTTTATGCTGCTTTTCTCCCACAGTACAAGGTAGCTGATACACATTAAGGACCCAGATAGTGAAAATCAACTTCTCCAGTCCAAACATCAGGCAAGACAAGATATGCTCAGATGTACTTCCGGACTATATACTGGACCTATCCATAACATCCATACCTAGGAGAAGCTTTATGAAAACAAAATTCGAGTACAAGATTTTGTCTTAGGACTCTGGCATCATGCTGTCTTTTCCCATGAGAAAATGGGAAATGGGGAACTCCTATCTTGCTAAGTCACTGGAGGAAGGAATGACCTATTTTAGGGGATATAAGTTTTATTTACTTGCTTCCATGTTCTTTATGAGAAAGTGGGTGGAGGAGGAGACATGCACTAAGCAGTCAGTTCTTCGGTTTGCTTTACAACAACCTGCACCTAGCAATTCTGCTCAGCATTAATCCCACTAAAGATTACCATCAACAAAATGGGCTTTAGTGGTACAGCAAATGTAGTACTCCTCTAAACACAGTTCAGATACTGCAAATTCAGAATACTGTTGTTAACTATGACTAGTTATATAATACCAGTTCTTGCCAACTGAACTAGCTTCCTCTTTTTCTAACATACAGTTCAGCCTTGATTATTGAAGTTCTTTGCAGGGTATTTAATTATTAAATTTATATGCTGCTGAACCTTCAAGACTAATGCTAAATCTGCCAGCTCATTTTATGTGCCTACAGTCTGAGATTCTCAACACAGATCCTGGAAGATAAAACCTTCGTTTTCAAAATCTTGACCTCTGAGAGCCTTGTCTATCATCTATTATTTTTTCCCAATGTCAGAATAATAACTTCTTCTGGCTCCAAGGTTTCAAAAATTTCTAACATTTTAACATTCTTGCAACACAAGCATTCATTGTTGAATGCTTGCGTTGTTTTTCTTTTTTTAATACACAATTTTTCTTTTCATCAGTTTTTCTTTTTTAATTCAGAGAAAAGTAATATTGTTGCTATTTCCAAACAATTGGCATTCCAGGAACTTTGTTGGTTTACTGCAAGATAATCTACTGCTAGAGTTGGAATTTCTTATACCTTGAGTTGGATAAGCATGCCTTCACAACACACTCTACCGGAACACCACAAATTATAGATATGTTCATTCTCTTGGTTCAGTTTGCCTGTACTTGTGGCTTCTTTGTTTGTGCCATCATCACCTTGAAAGAAAGGATATACCAATTAATGGACATTTATTATTTATACTGAGCTGCTGTTGATGATATTCCCAGTGAGAACAAGTTACTGCAACACATTATGCAAATATTGCTGCTTTGTTGTTGTCTTTCAGCCTCTTCTAAGTGTCAGCAAGAACCTCGAAAGCTTTAAATGACTTGTATCACCTAGGTAAAAATTTCTTTTACCACAACTTCTCTCTCAATTAATCTGCTTTTGACTGATCCCAATACACCATTTTATACAATGCTGTGATAGCTCCCATAAAATACTGCACATTGTGTTTTCTCACTCCTTTGTGATCTAATGATTTTGACTGCCACTATCCTCTGTAATAACCGATTCTCTCTCTGTGTCTCTTATTCTTTCTATAATCTTCAGTCCATAAAGTTTAAGCAATAGCATTTCAATTTTGCTATCTATCATCCACTATTCAGTGTTCAATGCCTCAGTTCCTCCCCTCACTATCCTCCCAAACTAGTTCTTTCATGCTAAATCATGGTGATTCCATACATTTGATACTTCAAGTCAAGCAACAGAAAGGCTCTGAAGGAGATTTCAAACCTGATTAATTCTACACACCAATTAATGTTCCTTGTTTTCTAAACCCTCTTCCTGAAAAAACTACATTATCACATATACTACCTTGAACTCTAAGAATCCCTGGATTTTGTCTGTAATTTTGTTTTCATAGGAAAAAGGGAGAAGAAGGTAAGGATAAATCATAAACCAACTCACCAACTAGTGCAAAGTTACTTTCAAGCAGCTCTCGATGACTACTGAACCAGGCCTGGGCCAGACGATTGTTCTTATTCTTTCCAATGATATAGTTCATGATATAAGCAAGGAGTCCTGTCACCATTAAAATTTCCATGTAGTAACTCTCCCAACTATTTTGAAGATGTGCAGGCACCTGATGAGTTTGAACTTTGTTAAAAGCTATTTCACTTAAGGGGGGGGGGGACCATTTCCAACCCAAATCTTGGCTCTTCGTTATATCAGCATTAAGGTTTTATTAATTTAGCAATCAGTAATTCTAACTCCAGGCACAGAGAAAAATACTAAATCAACATAATCTATTCTTCTCATGAATTTATTTTAATCCTCTGAAATACCGTTGAATACTGCTGAAATACCAATAGATGAGAATATTTATAGTTCAGGATTGAAATGAAGTGTCTTTGGTACTCTCTGAGCTTGCAGATATTTCATTACCCAAATTATCCAATAGCACAGATGATGTTACCTAGTTTGGGTAATGAAATGTCTGCAAGAAAACAACCAAGCTCAGAGAGCACCAAGGATTCTTTACTGCTGAAATACTGCAGTTGAGAATTATTTTCTTTAAATTTATCTGATTTCACTATGTCCATGATGGCGAGAGAGAGAGAGAGAGAGAGAGAGAGAGAGAGAGAGAGAGAGAGAGAGAGAGAGAGGTAAGTGGGGGGTGCATGTGTACAACACACATACACATACACTCAGAGAGAGTCTATCCCTATTTCATTCAGAGATTAATCCAGACCCTTATGATTGCAGCCTTAATTATAATAGTTCAGGAGAAAACCTAATACGAGACATTAATTAGTGATTACATATAACTTTTCATAATGTTCACTTACATCAACAATAGTAATAGGATCCTTATTTTTGCCAAGAGATGCATCAGGTTTTTCTTCATAACCTTCAAATTCCTCATCATCATATGGCTCGCTTTCTGTATCACTTTCCTGCAATAAGAAGGCAAAATGTACAGAAATATCCATTGTTTCAGGAAAATGAGATAGTAAATGACTGACTTTTAAACATACAGCTATCTTCTGCTTTTTCTATTTTAAAGACAACATATACATCTTTACTAATTGATGACTGCTTCAATCACATGTCTCCGGAGATTCTCAATTATCCAGGTCAATGTTGTCCCAAAGGCACTTTTCCAAAAGGCAACTGGACTTTCTTGAGTTTTTCTCTGAAAATGTTTCACTTCTCATCCAAGAAACTTCTCCAGTTCTAATTGACTGTAGGGGAATGGAAGGATTTATATTCTGTGCAGTCATCTGATTGTTAGCCTCTGAGGGTCAGTCATTAGTGTTAACTGTCTGAGAGTCATTAAGGCCACTTTGGGGTTTATCTATTTCTTCAGAGTAACCTGAATCGGAGTGTAAATGGGTGTGGAACTTTCTTGGGACTGCTGAAAGCACTGAATTGTAAACAGGAGATAGTTGGTGTCATACCCCTCCCTCTCTGTTGAGAAAAGGCCGTTCAATTTTAACCTAGATGGCCTCTTTGACCCCTCTTTCAAACCAGTGGTCCTCTCTGTGTAGAATATGAACTTTGTTGTGTTTAAAAGAGTGAACCTTTCAAACGCGGATTGACTGCTGAGTCTTGTCCTGATGAATTTGTTCTCCTGTGTTGTGCCATGCATTTATAAAGTGGTTGTTTTGTTTCTCCAATGTACAGGACTGCACATATCTCGCTGCACTGCACTGCACTGCACTGCACTGCATATACCACATTGTTTGTGTGTGGGTGTTTTGCCCTTGGGCTGGACAAGCTTCTGTCTTAATATATTCCTGAGTTTAAAGTGTAGCAACATTCCCTATGTTGCTACAACATAGGGAATGACAACATTGCTTCATTTGTTGTTCTCTTCTTTGTCTGCTATGAAGGAGCTCCTGTTGGATCTTTTTATGGATTTGATGAAGACCCATTTAGGAGAGCCACAACTTCAGAGAACTTCCTTGATGTGTTTTTGTTCCTTCTCTTTTCCCTTTTTGCTGGTAGGCACACCTTCAGTCCAGTGGTATAAGGTTCTGATTACTCCCAGTTTGTGCTCCACTGGATGGTAAGAATGAAAATATAAATACTGATCTGTGTGTGTAGGTTTTCTGTATACTTCAATGTTGAGGCTTTTGTCTCCTTGACGTATATTGCATAGTCCAGGAAGGCCAGACTATTTTCTTTAATATCGTCCCACATGAACTTAATGTTTCTGTCCACAATATTGATGTGTTCACATTGTGGATAGAGGGGACCACTTGTTTGAAAGAGGGATCAAAGAGGTTACGCATATTAAAATTAAACAGCCCCCCCCCAACAGAAGGGGAGAGATACACCACTTATCTATTTACAATGCAGTCCTTTCAGCAGTTTCAAGAAGCTTCCATACCCATTTACACTCTGATTCAGAAGATTCTTAGGATACAGATAAACCCCCAAGAGACTTCAATGACTCTCAGAGAGCTAACACTAACAATTGACCCTTAGAGTGCTAATGACCAGGTGACTGCAAAGAATATAAATCCTTCCATTCCCCTCCAGTCAGTTAGAACTGAAGAAGCTTCTTGGATAAGCAAAACATTTGCAAAGAAAAAAACCCAAGAAAGTCCAGTTGCCTTATGGAAAAAGCACTTTTGGGATTCAATCACATGGGTTCAACTGATCGAAGAGTGCTATGCACAAAAGTAGACTACAAATGCAGCAGAATATGAAGCACATCAATATGAATGCCCATGCAAGAAAACTGGATTGATAATTACAATCTTCTACTTAAGCATGGGCAGTAACTTGGTAATCGAATGCCGAAACTCAGTTTTGTGGGATCATATCAAAAGAGGCCTGGCCAAATGATTCTTGACACTCTGCTTACATTGAAACGATAGGAATGGAAGGTAAACCACTCTCATTTCCATCCTTATGTGCTTCCACACATAATATATAGTATAATCACTAATTACTACTAAATCATGCTTCCAAAATTTGGCAACAAAATGATTAATCTTTGCCATTTCAGATGTGGAGCTGGAGGGTATTAAGAATGAAAATAGGATCAGCTCAGCTCCCTGAAACTTCTTGTATTACCGTATTTTTCGGAGTATAAGACGCACTTCCTCCCCCCCCCAAAGAGGCTGAAAATTTAGATGCGTCTTATACTCCGAATGTAGCCCCGCCCACCTACCGGCCCCCAAACTTTGGCCTCTGCCTCCCAGCAATTTGCCTCCTTGCAGCAAACAGCCTGTTTCAGTTTCAGCTTCAGCACAGCCTGATTAGCACAAGCAGCTGATTGGATCGGCCTCCTGACCGTCAGCTGTTTCAGGCTGCAGGGGTTGCCATTGCCTATTGCCACCTTTGCACGCCCCATTTTTGGCCTCCGCATCCCATTTTTGACCTCTGCGCGCCCCATTTTCCGCCCATTCCAATCCCCACCGCCCGGAATGGGTGGAAAATGGGGTGCACAGAGGCAAAAAACGGGGCGTGCAGAGGCCAAAAATGGGGCACGCGGAGGCGGCAATAGGCTATGGCAATCCCTGCAGCCTGAAACAGCTGATCGTCGGGAGGCCGATCCAACCACAATCAGCTGCTTATGCTAATCAGGCTGTGCTGAAGCTGAAACAGGCTGTTTGCTGTTTGCTGCAAGGAGGCAAATTGCTGGGAGGCAGAGGCAGATTTTTTTTTTCTTGTGCTAATCAGGCTGTGCTGAAGCTGAAACTAAAATAGGCTGTTTGCTGCAAGGAGGCAAATTGCTGGGAGGCAGAGGCAGATTTTTTGCCTGTGTGCTAATCAGGCTGTGCTGAAACTGAAACTGAAACAGGCTGTTTGCTGTTTGCTGCAAGGAGGCAAACTGCTGAGAGGCAAAGGCAGATTTTTTTTTCTTGTTTTCCTCCCCCAAAAAGGTAGGTGTGTCTTATAGTCCAGAGTGTCATATACTCCGAAAAATACGGTACCTCCCTCATTTTTGAAACCAAACAAACAAAAAGTCCCAACAGTGAAAAGTTGCACAGCCAAAATTAGCTATTTTGCTTCTGAATTTCAGTAGTATAATCACAGGGCTATTAGAAGATATTAAATTACATGTTAGAAAGTTGTACATAGTTCACTACCTGCTCAGCTGTTTGAATATGATATACATGATGCTCTGTAATAAATGCAACTTCAACACAAAAAGGAAATACAAATCTGAAGTTTATAAATTGATCATATATAGAATTGTTCTGTAATCATGGAAAAGTCTATGGCAAGGACTATAACAGCAATATGGAATACTTTCCAAATTGCATGCAAGATCTAAACAGATTTTAATTATAGGCATTATACTATATTTAACTACAAGAGATATATCAATCCACAACTTAAATATGGTCTCCAACCTTCAAGATTGTACCTTTAGAATTCAGCAGAGATTTGTTTTTTGTCAGTCCTTTTCTTACATTAAATAAATTGTATAACAGTTATCTTAAATCTCCAGTAAACCTCCTAAAGTATCTACATTGAACTTTTTAAAAAATCTACAACTTCCATTAAAGAGACAAAAATTGATCCCATTCTTTTGCTTACATCCCTGCTGTTCTTCTTGCAGCCCTTGGAGCATCAAAAATAATTTTTTTTTAAATGCAGCTTCTGTCTACAAGCATTTTTTCCACTCTTGATTTATAGATATTTGGAGATATCCGATGTTCCATAAATCCTTAGATTACAATAATTATGTATATATCCCACGAGACTACACAAATTATAGATTCACTCCCATTCACTCCAGCATTCTCTTCAACACAAGTTTCCTTGCTGATTTTTTTGAAATCAAAAACTTATTTTGCCAAAGAAACTGGCCAATTAACACTGATACTATGTCAAGCTTTATACAATGGCTTAAATTTTAAAAATAATTTATATAAGAAGATATACACCACAGATACACACAAACTAAAGAAAATACACAGTATAATTAGATTTCCTAATAGACAGTTACAATTTTTATCTCTTTGCACCAAAAAAGACAAGTTAAGACCTTCCTCTCACATCACCTGTCCATCAGCATCCTCAAAATCAAGGCCTTCATCTTGTCCTTCAAGTTCTATTGTGGCTTCCTCCTCTTCCTCTTCTGCTGTCACAATCCGCTGGGGAGATTCTGTGGCTTCAATCACATCTTCAAATTCAGCAAAATCATTATCATCATATTCCACTAAGTCATCGTCATCAAACTCCTCAAATTTGGCCAAAGAAAGACCCCATAGGATAAAGAACGTAGTCACCAAAAACCACCAACTTCTCATTATTGCTGGGGAAGAAAATGCTCAATAAATAAAAAACAGCAAAGGTCCAAAATCTTTCAAGTTCAAAATATTTTCTTTAATATAGCAGTGAAAAAATGGGTCAGTTTAAAACAAACTAGAAAAAGAATACTGTATCACAATCAGTAATTGTGTCTCATCTTGCACAGCACTTTCAAAAACGTAATACCCAATGTAATAATAATAAATATCACAAGTTTCCTCCAGGTGCACCTAGTACTCCCTCTTCAATTTTTTTTTTCTCCACAAAAACCATGGGATGTGGGCTGGATTGATAGCAAAGTGAATGCTCAATGAATTTGTTATTTATCATTAGCAACCAGAACTTACAATAAAATGTTGCAAATTACTTTTTCCCCAAAATAAGCCATCATTCCATGGAAATTTTTTTCACAAGTATTTTTTTTCCTAAAGCAATTTAGATTAAATAAGATTAACAGGAATTAATTTTATAATTATAACCCCAATAATTAATAGTGCATTTCACAGAATAAATACCTTATTGTAGCTATCCTGAATTTACTCTAGCATTATATGAAAAGACCACAATATTTCTGTAATAAGAAGGGCAAGATGTGACTTTCCAAATGCTGAATTATAGTTCTGGGCATCTTTCCCATACTGGATAATGATATTTTGAGAAATTTGTTTAGATTTAGATTTTTTTAATTTAGATTTTTTTTTAAATCCTGTCTTTATTATTTTTGTACATAACTCAAGACAGTGGACGTATCCTTTCCCACAACAATAACCCAGCTGACGGTGAGACTAGAATTTACATTCAGGAGTTTCTAGCCTGGAGCTTAACTACTAGATCAAACTGGATAATACTCATATTAGTATTATTAACACAGAAACAACAGATGTGCTACAAATAAACAATGCAGTTCATATCCCAGATTCCCTATTTTCTTTACAATTGCCTTATGAAAAAAAAATAAGCAGAAGGATTAACTAGTCCTATGAACTAGTTCTTCACTGAAAGAAATGTGTGATTTATCTGGAGTTTAATGATACTTGCTATTTATTTATCCACCTCTAACCTGCCTTGAAGCATAGTACAGGCACACAAACTCCCCGCCCCCATTAAATTTGTAGTAATAAAACATTATCACAGCTATCTTTTGAGCAATGAAGGAGTTAGAATTCTACTACATCTAAGCCTTCTGGATATGAACAATTTAAGATGGAACAGACTCAGACAACCAGTAATCATATGTATTTAATGGAAGTTTTTAAAAATTTCTTTTAATTGCCATCTCACGTCTAGTTTCTCAAGTTTGGGATTGAGTTTATCAGAAATCAGCACCCAAGTTTTGATAGTATGGTAACATGTGAATAGGGAGTGGGCAGAAGGTAGTTCAGAATCTACTAGTATAATGTAGCTGAGGGTAATAGATTAGCAGTGACTCCACTCTTTTTAAATTTCTCATGCTTTAACAACAAAAGGATTCCTACCCTGAATCTGACTGTTGGAATTCCTGAACTGCATTATATTAGTTTGATATGCCCTGATGCAAGGAAGATGCTTCATATCTGGTGTAGAGATGCTTACTATACATGTCTACCAGCATTAAATAAATAAATCTAAATAAACACATTAATAGGTATATCCATGCCAAACCCAAACTACTTGTCTCATATTGAATGTCAATAATGCAAACCTATTCTGTCTGTACTTCAAAAACATAATTTATTTATTTCAGCTTGCATGGTTGCTTGCTTATCATGCAAATCTGGACAATTAACAGATATTTTTTAAATTAAAAAAACACAAAGGAAATAATTAAATCACACACTGAATGCAATTCACATTCAAAAAGTTATTGGCTTGCATAATGTCCTGTCCAGTGCCTTCAAGGACTTTTCTTCAAGGCCATCAGGGCTCGGACCATCCACATTTCAAGAGGAATGTTGTACAATAGGGAAGGCATGGTAACAGAGAATCCCTGGCAACTGAGAATGCATGTCCCCTGATCCCATGAGATGATACTGCTTAATTGATGAGGCCTGGAACATGCCAACCCTTTTGAGTTTTGTTGGAACAGCAGAGATAATTAGATACAAATGATCATGCAAATATCCAGGTCTTGTGCTATTAAGGACTTTTCAAGTGACTACAAAAAAAATATTGAATGGCATTGGAATCTCACTGACAACCAGTGCAGTTCATGCAACAACAAGCATACCCATGTGTACCCCCACACCACTGCATTCTGGACTAGATGGAGTTCTGAGTGGTCTTCAAATAAAGCCCCATATAATGTGAACTGCAATACTCTAAATGCAAGGTCACTAAGGCATGACTATGAACAGGGTCTCCTCATGAAGTAATGGGGCCATTTGGCACAACATGGATTTATGCAATGGTCCTCCTAGCTATGTCTGTACAACTCCATTCAAAACTAAAAAGGAAAAATCTCCAGATCTAGATGATTCCCAAAGCCACTTGGTCTTGCTAGAGTTAAACCTCAGACTGGTCCTTTCTATCCAGGCCCCACCTCTAGACACTGAGACAGAAAAAAAAATTGTGCTAGATTGAGATACAGGTAGTCCTTGACTTACAACCGTAATTGAGCCCGAATTACAGTCATAAGTCAAGGTACCATGTGACTGGATTTGAATTTACCAGTTTTTTACAACAGTCATTAAGTGAATACCATGATCTTTAAGCAAATCCATTTCCCCCAATGGGTGTTTTGTAACTTTGAATGATTTTTAAATAACCAGTTGTAGTTGAAGTATACTGTATGTATACAATTGGGTATCAACCTTTTCCTCCTCACCCAGTCAATCCAAATCGTGATTGTATTATGTGGCCATTTGTCATTATAATATGGAAAAATGTGAAATAAAAAAAAATAGTCAGATGATATGCAATTAAATTATCCTTTTAAAAATTTGCATATGTCCTAGCTTTGTCACTGAAAAAGTAACTCACAAATCCTTGTTTTAAAATTCTTCTTGAAAATTATAAAACCTATTTCTTGAACCATTGACCAATATAACATAATGGTAGCATAAGAAATAATAAGAAAATGGAGAAGTAGGGGGAAAAAATCAGTCCAACTCATTGACCTTTGTAACCAAGTTGTGTTTTGAACTGGGATTTGAGCTGAGAATCAAATAATTCTATTGGCGCAATAACTTACACATGCTGGTAAGTTATTGCAGAGTGTTATACTTATCCAACGGCCACTGTTTTAACTATGATTAACGGACCACTAGATTCTATTAAAAAAACAACATGCTGTAGTTTCCCAGTAGTCCTGACACCAGCATATGCTTGACTTGATAAATGTATTATTTAAATAATTCAATGTTCACAGCATGTTGGTTGCAATTTCCATAATTCTTTCTGTGATTAAAGGCTTAATGATAGTATAGATTACTTTCTAGATGCTGAAACACAACTCCCACAATTCTTTACCACTGCCCATGTTAACAAAGGACACTGGGAATTGAAGTCTATAATTGCTGGGGAAGGCATCAAGCTGCCTAACCTGCCTAACCTCAATATAGTTAATGGATTTATGGAAAGTGTAGTTTGACACACCCAAAAATTACCAATGTTAATGTTTCAAGAAGGCAGCATTAAATTTCTAAGTGTATGACGGATCTGACATCTCGGTGTTTCTAACATTATCACTGAGGGCTACAAAAAAATACCCGCATTTGTAGAGCAGATTGTAATTACTACTGCACTACAGGAGCAGGAATCTGCTAGCCTTTTTTTTTCTTTCTTAGCTTTATACACACAATTTCCTACTAACCAGTTTTCTAACAGTTTCAATTTTTATTATTTCAGTTTAGCAAGGTATGTGTGAAAGGCGTTCGCAGGACTGGCCTAGATACCCCAAAAAAGGGTATGTAAAAAACCGTGGAAATGATTAGTATATCCAAGCCAGATCTCCAACGGAGCCTGTTCCAACCAGAATAAATCACCTTCAGCCATTCAGGGTGGCCGGGATTGCTAAGAATGCAGTTCAAGTCATCTGGAGGGAACGAGGTGGGGAAAGGTAGCTTCGGTGCCAACGCCAGGCCCAGGCACACACCTGTGAGAAGCAACCCTCGTGTACAGCCAATTTGGGGCTGGTTTTCTTCTCCCAGGACGGGCCATGTCCACGCCTTTCCCGACTGAGGAACAACATTATAATTTACCTTACTATCTAGCCTTACAAGAGAGAGCTCCCTCCCCTCCCACTCCCACCCCGGATCTCTTAGTCCTCAAGCCCTGCTGCTCGGTACCTCAGACCAGGGTTTTAGTCTCTCAACGTCCCCAAGACCAACTCGCTTCTCCGCTGGTTGAACGATCCCAACACGGTGGCCTTTTTTTTTTTTCCCCTCGCCCTGCCGTTCTTACCCGTAAGTTACGTCACTTGCGTAAGTCAGCACATGCGCCTTGAAGTTGAAAGTCCAGAAAAGGGAAGTGGCCGGAAGGGAGGGATATTGGAAGAGAGAGAGCGAGCGGACGTTCCTTAAAAAGATACCTGGCTGCCTCCAGGTCTTGGCGAACTTCTTTGCGTTTTGATTATTTATTAGGCGATTAGAAGAGAGAGAAAAGAAGGACTGAGATTTCCCTTGTTCTGGAAAAGTTTGCATCATGTTTTCTGCGGGCGTACGGCAGTGACTTAGGGTGAAAGCAATGTGTGTGACGCTTTTTATATAGGACTCTAAAAGTAAAGTTTAGCTTGACTTTTTATATTGGATTCTAAAAGTCAAGTTTAGCTAAATCTCTCTCTCCCCCGTTCCATTTGTATTTAGAAACGGAGATTAATTCTCCCGTACCATGACATTTTAGCCCATCAACTGGTATTTATTGACCTTTCCTAATGCATATATATTTTTGGTAAAAAATTGGAACTGTTTTGTGGCACCGTATACAATCATTCTGGCATAATCTTTCAGGATAGGTGCTCATGTCAACTGAAGGACAACTATGTTAGGCTGCAATCTATAGATGCTTATACCTGAGAGTAAACACCACTAACTATAGATACTTCGAGGAAAACGATCTCAATTAAACTGCATTATAATTTGAGGTTCAACATATGGTATCAGTGCTCATTCTATTAGCAGTTCCCCTAAACAGTGGCTAAAACATAGTGAAAGTGAATTATCTGTTTTATTTATAGCATACCCTGAATGCAATTAAACATGCACACTTAGATTGCGCTATCACTGATTTTCCATTTTATGACCTGAAGCATTCCAGTATTCAAAACAATTGTAAGGTTTATCAACAGTACGTGCAGTTCTTCATATATTTAAAAGCTGAAGCTTCGGCTAAAATCGTTTAACACCATAGTATAAGTGCATGCTGGTGTGATGTAAGATATCTCCAAAGTGAGTGACTTTACTAACACATGGGAATCGCTTAGACTATGTGGTAGTCCTGAGAACAAGTTAGAAGTTGTTTGCCATTATCTTCTTCAAAGGAAGTTTTTTGATGAGAGATTGTCTAGTGGTTGCCCATTTAAAAAGTAGCCAGTTATACGTAATTCATCAAAGATTTTGGATGGGTATTGCCAGCCTGCAAATATATACCATTGTTGTCAGGAATATCCTTCTTGGTTCAGTTCCAAGTGGGGAAAGAGACACTGGAAGCATGGTGACTGCTTGGAAAGATGGTTTAATGGTGGACAGAAGGATCACATGGTTTGAGGTCCCTGGGGAAAAGGGGGATCACATGCCTCGAAGATGTTGAAAAAGAAAAGAAGGGTGTTGCTGAGAGTCCCTGAGTTTTTTTATACCCTCTATTGGACCCCACCTCAGAGTTTCCTGTTCCTGTATAAGAAATGCGCTCTGATTGGTGGTCAGATTCCCAGGGGGCGGGGGTCTTAGCTAACTCTGAAGGCTTTTGTCTGTGTCCCACCAGGCTTGGCTGATGTAATCATCTCAGGTGCCATGTGGTGAGATGGCTTGGTTCCTTTTTATTTTCTGATGCTAAGAGAAGACATTTATAGCCTTTTTAATTTTTCCTAGGATATTTCATTTTTCCAGGAGAGGGGTGGGTGCTAACTTCCTACACCATGTGAAGATGTTATGTTGTTATCATGATCATAAGGGACTTCATAACTTTACTGTGAAACACACAAAGCTAGAACCTTCAAAATTCAGCAGAACTTACTTTCAAAGATGGGATTTCTGTTACTCCAGCTCCAATTTTTTTCTTTCTAGTAGGATGAGTTAGGAAAGCAGTGTATTCACTCAAAAAAGAAATGTATCATTCACAAAGGGCAAATAATTTATGTTAGTATTTAGTCTTTAATTTATTTAGTTAATTTTTGTTGTTAAAATAAGTAGTTTGGTTTTGCGAATGCCTAAGAATGTAAGAAACAGTAGCACTAAGGGGCGTGCATAAGTGCACCAGCGTGCCTACCGTCCCTGTCCTAAAGTCCCCATGTATTTGAAAAATATGTACTTGAAAAATATGTACTCAAAACTATGTTTGTACTTATTATATACTCATATCAATATTTATACTTTACCTGTAATCATATACATGCTTGACAAAATAAAATAAATAAAAAAATTATGTTTTCTCCACTTTTATAGGACCACCACCAACTCAGAATTCAATTATATGCATCTTGGGTTGCATTTTTTTTCCACACTGCCCTTTCATATTTCTTCAAGAAATGATCTCGATTCAAAAAAGAATCTACAGTATATAGAGTCCAAGGGTAGGGGGGAAAGGCAAAATTGTATTTTTATAGATTTGGAAAAATAAAGGCATGGGCTATGCTACTCTACATTTTCTAGCTCTACGTTCTCCTTCGGAGTTTATGGCTTGAGACGTCATCAAGGAGCGCAGGGCAGAGTAAAGGCCCGCGGTTTGAGGACGAGGTTTATGTGCAAGGGCCCTTCAAGAGCAGAGTGTCGGTCTATTATATGCGTGACGTCTGTACGTCACGGTCATTTCAGCAGGCAACGTCTACCTCTTCATTTGTACATTACAGCAATCGAGCAAAAGAAAGGAGGGAAGACAGTTCCCCAAATACCCGAGTAATAAACGGTAGGTTGAACGAAACAGAAGCAGAGAAAAGAGGCAGAGCAAAGGGCCTGTGGAGAGCCTAGATCGTCCTGGGTTTGGCCGTTGGTTAAGGAGGAAAAGGAGGGGGCGGGGTTGAGGCCTAGTCGGGGCACGTAAACATTTGAAGCTCATCGTTTTCACTTTTTCTTCCATCAGGTAACCTCCTTTTTGTGTCTTCGGCCCGGCCTCTGGCCCGCCTCGAGGTGAGTGATCATATAAAATCAGTATGGAAGAGAGTAGATTTGAGAAGCTAATGTAGATAATGAGTGTTCGACTATTAAAATAAATGATCTTAACTACATTTTGGCTAACTTCTTAAAACACTTATTCCTGAAAACAAGTGATGGGTGATTCTTAGTCTTATGCTAAATAGTATAGTGAGTTGCTTAGTCTATGATGTTATATTTATTTGTTTATTAATAAATAAAATAACGTGCTAATTTTTCTGTATTAGTTTTTAATAAGCAGGGCATAATTTATTATATGATAGATATCAATTATTTAAGATTGAGTGGGAAATCTGGGTTGGAATGGAGAGTAGGAGGAAATTCCTTTTCTCTCTTTTTTACAATGATTAGATATTTAGAAGATGAGCAGAGGAGGGATCACTGAATATTTAAAAAAATCATGGTGCAAAAATGTTTAGAATAGTCACTACTCTGTTGCAGTTTGTCAGTGTATGGAAAGAAGCACATAGCTCAGGGGGAAGTCTAGGCTGCAGTGAATCCAGCTTCTCATTCACCTGAATGAATAAAAGGTTGGCAAAATTATTTTCCTTTACCATATAGAGAATCATTGAAAAGGAATGTACCAAGAAAAAAATGATCTCACTTCCTCTTTAGTAGAACATCTCTTCCCCATCTCTCACAAAAGGATTGTTGCTCCAGTGTCTGATTTTAGTTACAATAACCAGTAAAAAGCAACTATGTAAATCCTTAACAAAAGTAGAATCCATGTCTTAGTAAACAAAACACTTCCATTAAATTAAGCTTTAATTTGCCCATTTTGAATTCTTAAGGTGATGTCCTCTAATAAATATAATGGTACTAGTTTTGATGGACTTTCCTAAAGTATGGTGGTAATTGTTAAAAGTAATAACTTATTTGCCTATCAGTCTTTTCTACTTAATCCATATTATGTAAACTTTTTAGCTTTTAAATGGATACGTGGTTTTAAATTTGATTTTATCTTTCATTAGATACATTACCAACACCATGAATTGGAACAAGGGTGGACCTGGCACTAAGAGAGGCTTTGGTTTTGGTGGCTTTTCAATATCCTCTGGAAAGAAGGAGGAGCCCAAGCTGCCACAACAATCCCACAGTGCTTTTGGAGCCCCTGGTTCTTCTGGGTTTGGGAAGACACCACCACCTCAGCTGCCATCCTTTTACAAGATTGGATCTAAACGAGCAAATTTTGATGAAGAGAATGCGTGAGTTCTTTTGCACATATATCTATAGTAGACATACTTCCCAAAATTTGATGGTTGTGTTACCTAACAGTATCTCAAAAAAAGCACCAATGAGGCATGTAGCTTTTTTTTTACAGCCAGTAAAATCAGAATTACCTAATTAACTTGTTTTATTTTTATTATTTTTAAGCTGCACTACGGCACATAAGTCTTGAATGCAGCTTGAACTTTACCCAGCTCATATAAATGAATAGTTAGGATGTAGTAATTACTTAACTCGTAGTCATATAACTTATTTTAAGATACAGTTTCTGTCTTATGCTGCTGGCTTTTTGATAACTGGATTCTTTATTACGGAATTCCTTTTTTCTCTTTCTTTAATGATTAGATACTTTGAAGATGAGGAGGAAGATTCCAATAATGTTGACTTGCCATACATTCCTGCTGAAAACTCTCCTACTCGTCAGCAATTCCATTCCAAAGCAACTGACTCAGATAGTGAGGATGACCCATTGGAGGCATTCATGGCTGAAGTGGAAGTAAGTTACTATTTCCTTTAATTTTACAAAGATTGCCTGACATCAAAATTTGTTGTTTAGAAAAGCAACTTATACTTTAAGTCTGATCTTCAAAAGCAAGAAATAAAAATATTATTAATCTTACTCATTTGAGCACTTTTTAATTTATTCTGAATGTACTTACTTTTCAACAGATTGCCCAGCTGATATTACAGAAATGAAAGAAAAAGCAAATAAGAGAATAAAGGAATTGCTGTCTTTTCAGCTATAAAAATAGTTTTTCCTATCACAGGAAAGACCATGCTTTCATGAGCTTTTGTTTAAATCTGATGCTTGTTTTTGTCAAGTCTTGTCAGTCTGTCACATTAGATTTGAAAGAAGGCACTGTTCAGTTTTTGCTACCATTGAAATAAGCTTTTCAAGTTCAGTGAAAAAAATCTGTACTTGGTTTATCAAATAATGTACAGGTAGTCCTCTGGTTATGATGGCAGTTGGAACCGAGATTGCCATTGGTAAGCAGTGCAATCCTTAAGTGTGACATCATAAGTTCATGTATTCAGCACCATGGTAAGTTTGAACAGTTGCCAAATGAATTGACTTAAGCTGAGGACTATCTGTATTTACTTGCTTACAGCTCCATGAACTTCTAAGTAACAGGGATTTTGATGGGAGTTGATATTAAATATGCTACTTTTTAAAATAATGTTTTGTGATTGATTAGGATCAAGCTGCTAGAGACATGAAAAGATTAGAAGATAAAGATAAGGAAAGAAAGAATTCAAAGTAAGTTTCATATATCATATTCCTATTGAAATAAACAAGTTCATCAACAGTGTTTAAGCATGGTATCATTATTTCTAGCTAGACATTTTATTTTCATGCCAAGATAGTTCTCTAGAGGCTATGATTTGGATTTTAAGGGTTAAATTGTATGGGGCTAGTGTATGATTAATTCTGATTTATGACAAGCAAAACTTGACTTTTTAGTCCTTTTCAGGTGTAAAATTCTGTGAGCGCTTCTCATATTTCATAAATTGGAAATTCCAGTCAACTCTTCAGAATTTGGCAAGTTCTGGGGGGTTGGAGTTGTTATAAGAAATGTGTTTTTATTGCAGCTGAATGTATCTATGTTGAGTCATTTTGGCATTCATCAGGCTGAATATATGGAGCTGGGTATGTGGAACATTTGCAGGGAAGTTTTGTTTCTCTGCTTATTTTTCCAGGGGTATACGCGATGATATTGAAGAGGAAGATGATCAAGTGAGTTTTCTACAAAATCTTTCTATCTATGTAAAAATGAAATCGGATCCCTTTGAACAAATTAGTGTTAAAATCTGTCTTAGTATAAAAGGATGCTTTTGACCATATAAATCACAGCTGAGAATGTGTAAGTAGAAGCCATTAGAGAGATCATGTAACACAATTTTAATAGAAACTTCTGTGATTGTCTTTTCATTTTCACACTAGAACATCCAATATGTTTAGACTGTACTGCAACTTGTTAGTATATTACAGAGGAACTTCATGTGTACTGGTAACAAGTTAGTATGTCTTTTATACCCAAAGTATCCACTTTCTACATTTGTACGGTGGTTCCTTTATCTTGTTGCTTCTGTAATGAGTGGACAATCATCACCATATCACAATGGCAAGCATAGTGTAATTATCCATTCCAGTGGAGTCCACTTGTTACCTGTCTATAGGAGGTCTTTTCAGTCAGGAGCATACTCAATTCATTATGTATACTTTAAAAGTAAGTTATGACAGCAAGTCTAAGGCGCAGTTTGAGATTAGGAAAAAAAACTGTTTAGCAGAAACCTTTAGAAAATACAATTCTAGCATGTTTGAGTGACAAAGGAAGACCATTCCATTTATAAAGTTACCATTACCAAAGTGCAATCACAAGTCTTTGTGTTTTTTAGTTGAACCACTACAGGACCAGACTTGCTTTACAGTTGTTTTTACAATGATTGTAAAGCAAGTTACTGTGGTCATTAACCACATGGTTAAGCAAATACAGCATTAAAAAATGTTGCAAATCGTGGTCGCATGACTGCAGAATGCTGCAATTGTTTGTTGCCAAGCTCCCAAAATACAATATTATGATGGGGGCAGCAGTGGTAACCTTGAGGACAGATCAAAAGTAGCTTTTTGGATATCTATTGTAACTTTGGTAATTAAATGACTGATTGTAAGTCAAGGATGTGTAATAACTGCCTGTATATCACTGAGTTGATATAGCTTACACATGTTTAGAATACAGAAATAAATCTTTTGCAAACAAAAAATTAACTTATAAATAGAGTTGTGTCCTAATGTCCTCCCATCTCTTCTTATTTGGTTCATTTATGACAGTGAATCTGACAAGGTACTTACAATATGCAGAGAATACTTATGTATATTTCTCCCAGTTTTTTAAAGACAGAAAATAACATTGAAGTATTGATAGAGTTATAGAAATAGTTAAAGCAGTCAGTTAATAAAATTGGTTAAATGTACATATGAAAAACTTAATTCAGGTTTTCTAAGAATATGGATAGGTGGTTCCTCTGAGTGTAAATTAATATTTTCTTTTGAAAGAAGGGAAGATCTTACTTAATTTCTTTTCATTTTATCTTTAAAATTGAATTTATGAATAGATTCTAAAGAAAGTCTTTCGGAAGTTTATCTTGTCCCATAATGCATGTACTTGTTACCATGGGTCCTCATAATTGCGGCTGGTGTAACATCCCCACAGTCATGTGATTGCAGTTGGGGTGTTTGGCAATTGGCTTGCAATCACAATGTCATAGGGTCACATGATCACCATTTGCAACTTTTACTGCCATTTTCTGCCAAGTAAAGTCAGTAGGGAAGCCAGCAGGAAGTCACAATTAGTGGTTATGAGACTGCTTCAATTGCACAAGATTTACATAGTGACAACAACTGGGACTAGCGCAATTACCGTTGTAATATTGCACAGCATTACTTAGGGACATAGTTGCCAGCCCCAACTACCATTGTTAAGTGAGGACTACCTATAATCACAGTCAATCCTCTAGCATGCATCAGAGATCCAGAAAAGAGTTTGGAATGTGATTAGTATAATGCGTAAGTATGTTCTTAAGAAATTACATATTAAAGTCATTTGGAACAATGTCTTTTGTGGTTTTACCTGAATTTTTGTAGAGATCTACTAGGTTCTTCTGGATTCTGTACATTATAAAAATATTGTTCATATTTGTCAGTCATTGTAGTTTCATTAAATAATTTCTGTGCTGAAAATGCAATTCAAATAGACTGTTACTGCTCTTGCACACATTAAAGTAAACTATTACCTTAATGTGGTTAGCAGTAAACTGCATTTCTTCCTTCTCATCTGTATGCAGTTACACTTTTCTGTTTCGCTGCAGGAAGCTTATTTCCGTTACATGGCTGAAAACCCCACTGCTGGTGTGGTTCCAGAAGAGGAGGAAGATAACTTGGAGTACGATAGTGATGGCAATCCAATAGCACCATCTAAAAAAATTATTGATCCTCTGCCACCTATTGATCATTCAGAGGTGATGAAATTTATTCTTTTCATAAAATTATATCACTGTTAAGCTAAATTATAAATCAATAATATTGAAGAAAGCAAACTAGGAAGAAAACACATTCTCTAATGCAGCAGCCCCTAACCTTATTGGCACCAGGGACCAGTTTCATGGAAAACTATTTTTCTGTGGATGGTGGGGAGGGGATATGGTTTCAGTCACTCGCTTGCCTGCCACTCGCCTTCAGTTGTGCATCCCGGTTCTTAACAGGCCATGAACCAGTACTGGTCCATGACCAGGGGATTGGGAACCCTTAGTATATGCGTTCAGTTTCTTTTATATTGTACCATAGTGTTTCTGAAAGATTAGATATTAATAGCTGAAATGGTTAGGTAAAAGGATTTTATTTCGACAAAAGAGCTTTATTGCATTTCTTGTTTTCCTTACCTTGACTGTCAATTTGATGTTCCAATGTTTCAAATATTCTGCTAGCATTCTCTGGTGATTGAAAGATCATAATATCACAGCAGCTAGCAATGGTTAGCTTTTACCTGTTCAGGTGGCATTCCTCACTAATAAGAAGTAATTGGCTTGCAGATTGAATACCCGCCGTTTGAGAAAAACTTCTATGACGAGCATGAAGAAATCACCAGTCTCACTCCACAACAAATAGTGGAGTTGCGCCATAAGTTAAATCTCCGGGTAAGGTGAAAACAAGAATCCTTGTTTGTGGACTCTTCTTGTTCATACATTTTATTGTGTGCTAAACAGATGCTGGATCTTACAGCAATATTGCAGCAGACCAGAGAATGCTTTCCAAAAGGAAAGAGTTTGGATAAAAAATATGACATGAAAGGAATGGGAGGCATAATATTAAAAAAAAAAGAAAATTTTGGGGCTCTGGGGAACTGATAGGTAAATGTTTTGATTTTGACAATTTGTCACCTATTTCCTGTTCAGTACATTTTTTAGCTCATGTAGCACTATTCTTTGTATTTTAGAGTTGGAAAGAGGCCTCTTTCTAGACTCTGAAATGCTTCCTGGGCTTCTCAGTTTCTGGTCCATTACTAGTGAATTTTTTTAGATCTTCTAGCTGTTTACTTTTTCTTATGGTGCATCAAGTGAAAGGCATAGGTGTTTGACGATAACTGATTTTCTTCCTGTATAACATTTTATATATCACATGTGATCCACAGCATCCCTCCCTCAGTATCCTGGTGATAGCATCAATATTTGGAAACGATGTCAGTGATACAATATTGATCCTCTTTTTTTCTCCAAGACCAAGAATCATATAGGAGCAGGAAGCCTCTGAAGCAAGCCACTCCCATACATATTGTTAAAGCACCCCCAAATGATGATGCTGAAATTCAGAAACAAAATGGATGAAATTAATAATCCAATGTTTAGCTCATTTGAGATGTGATTAGGAAATTTAAGATGGGAAAGAACACTTTTTCTCCCAGAGTCCCAGAAAAAAGAAGTGTAAAAAATTCAATCTTGCCCCTTCCAGTAACATCAGCAAATACTGGAAACCCTCTTCCGAATTTTTTGTTGGGGAACAAGTTGTTCAAACTGTTTCACCCTATCCCTTCCAATAACCCCCAGCTTGGGTAAGTAAGTAGCCCATTTCTGCTCCACACCAACAGGCATATTAAACAATTTTCTTAAATGAATAATATAAGCATTTAAACTTCGGCATGTCTAATTAACTCCTCTTTTTCCTAGGTTTCTGGTGCTGCTCCTCCAAGGCCAGGAAGTAGTTTTGCTCATTTTGGTTTTGATGAGCAACTTATGCACCAAATCAGAAAATCAGAATACACTCAACCCACTCCTATCCAGTGTCAGGTGAGTATCATTTTTTTCATAGTTTTTGAGAGAGTAGGGAGAGGCTATCAGTTTTGGTTACCAAATATAACGGACTTGGAGATATAGAGCCTGAAAACCAATCTGCCTCTTTAAAATAAAAAAGAATAGTTTCTATATGTAAATATTCCTACAAAATTAGAAATTATTTAGAACAGTGGTCCCAATCTTTCTGACTCTGCGGACCAGCAGGGGCGGCAGTGGGAGGGTTGCATGTGCAACCAAATCCTGTGCAAATGGAGCTTCACACACTCGCCCACCTCTTGCACGGCCCCATTCCCAACAGGCTGCACACTGGTATCAGTTCACCGATCGGGGGTGGGGACCCCTGATTTAGAACAGTTTAAAAAGTTAGCTATTCTGTCTGATTTCTCTTAGAGCTCACAAATCTGCAGAACGTAACCAGAAGATAATTTATTTTGTTAAATACATGGTACAACTTAGAATTTGATGCAGGACTATAATTTCCTGTATAATCAAATTTCTTTTGATTGATTGATTGATTGATTAGACTTTTATCCCCCTTTATTTGTATAAGGTGGCAAACATATATTCTTTCCTCCTCCTATTTTCCTCACACCAATAGTCTTGTGAGGTGGGGTAGCACTGAGATGAGTGACTGGCCCAAAGTCATCCATCTGGCTTTCATGCCTAAGGCAGGATTAGAATTCAGTCTTCTGGTTTCTAGACCAGCCTTGAGTACCAGAAACGTCTCAGGCATTGACAGTGTGATTATGTTTAAATGTGGTTTTCCCTGATGAAATAATAAGGAACCTGTAACCATCCATTTATTGCTGAAATGTGGTTTTCCCTATCCCTTATTGACTATACAGCCTGCAGTTCAAGTTATAGTTCAGCAAAATCTGAAGGCATGAAATTCCCCCATCCTTGTTTCAGTAGACATCTTTTCAAACTAATTTATTAAGTTCCGAATCGCCTGCTGTATTTTGAAGTATTGTTCAGTTTTAAATAAAAGTGTTGTTCCTCTTTCTCTGTAGGGTATTCCAGTGGCACTCAGTGGTAGAGACATGATTGGCATTGCAAAAACCGGCAGTGGAAAAACTGCAGCGTTCATTTGGCCCATGTTAATCCACATTATGGATCAGAAGGAGCTGGAACCAGGTGATGGTCCCATTGCAGTAATTGTGTGTCCCACTAGAGAATTGTGCCAACAGGTAAGTAAATTTGAATCTTTATGGGGAAAAATGTGGGAAAAGAAATATTTATGGAAGGGGAAATAATATATTATAATTTTCTAAAATTATAGTATATAGTATTCATTGTATCTTTTGAAGATTATGGTGAAGGGGTTATAATCAGATATCTATTGCTACCTCTAGCAACAATCCTGTCTTAGTTATTCATTTTGATCAAAACTACCAACTCAGAAAAATCATTTAGTGATTTTAATATCATGTTCGTTTACTATTCATTAGTAACAACTCAATTTATTATTGCAAAGCCCTGGAAAAACTGAAGTATATCTTTCTCTTGATCATTGGTATTTAGAAATATAGGAAGTTGCATTGTCTGAAAAATTAAACAAAAATAATTTTGAAGGCTCTTAAAATTATAGTTTGTAGCCTCCACTTCTTCGCTTTTCCTACTAGTTTATTTATTTTAAAATCTTATTCAGTATGTGATTGTGGTAATTAAGCAGAGAAAAACTACTTTTATGAAAAAGCCAGCTCATTTATTAATACAACTAGCTTCTTCTGAAAATTACAAAATCTCTAGAGCAAGGAATTTGTACTACAAGTGCAAAGAACTTTTCTGAGTGTGGTTTTCAAGCATATTGTGCTGGTGTGACTGATAAAGATTGATAAAAAAATTGATAAGATATAGCTGTGCATTTAATTCTTCATGTATGAACGTCACAATACTACCTGCTTTTGTTTCTGTTACTTTTGAAAGAGTTATTACAAAAATGATATTAGTATCTGTGAGGATGTGTTCCTAAATTCATTTACAATACTGTTCCAATTGGATGCTGTGTCGTAATCATGGAGGTTTTAGAGTTTTGTCCTGAATATTTAATCCAAAAACTGAAATTCTGTCTTCTGTGCAATGGGAAAAATGAAAAATGAAAAGAGGAAACAGAACAAGAGACTATAGAAAGCAGCCTGTATAATCTAGTTGGTGCTAGATGGATGGGAATAGAAACACCAGAGAAGAATTAAGTTACTGAAGAAAAATGTTTATCCACTCTGTATATGATACTGTTAAGATGCTTTCCCAATGCCTACAGGCTGTGAGAGTCTAACTGGAGATGAGCAGCTGGCAAATCAATGCTTTACAAAATTGAGATCTCTAGGGTTTTGCCTTCCTTCCCCCCAAGTGATTCTGGAATTGTTCCACCTATAACTTTGGGATAGCATTCTCACAGAGTGAATTGGTACACAATCTGGGGGGAGGGGGTCTTCATGAATTCACAGCTCCTGCTCAAGGGCCTTCGTATAATTCATCTTGTGAGCCAGTTGCATCTCCTGGCCAGCATTCCTCATGGTCACTTACTCCTTAGTCACTTCCAGCTTGGAATACTGCAACATGCTCAAAATGGGCCATCCTTAAAGAGCATTAAGAAAGTTCTGGTTGTCATCTTTACAGCATGTGTCTTTATTTATTAAGAAAACGTATAGCCCCCCCCCCTCACTCTTAGTGATTTTGTGCAGCTTACAAAAATAAAATCCCATTATAAAAACCAATACAGGTAGTCCTCGACTTACATTACTTCATTTAGTGACAAAGTTACAATATCACTGAAAAAAGTGACGACTGTTTTTCACACTTACGACAATAAGTGTGACTTCCCATGGTCACATGATCAAAATTCAGATACTTGGCAACTGACTCATATTTATGATGGTTGGAGTACCCAGGAGTCATGTTATCACAATTTGATCTTTTGACAAGCAAAGTCAATGGGGAAACCAGTTTCACTTAACAACTGTGTTACTAACTTACCAACTGGAGTGATTCACTTAAGAACTGTGGCAAGAAAAATCGTAAAATGGGGCAAAGCTCACTTAAATGTTTCATTTAACAACAGAAATTTTGCGCTCAATAATCCTCAATTGAGGATTACCTGTAAACATCCCCCAGATCCCGACAACAACAATCAGACTAGCCACTTGAAAGGTTTCATATCACTCTGAGGGTCCCAGACCCGTTGGCAAAACCATGTCTCCAGGGCCTTGAAAAAGAGTGTCAACTGTTTTTATTATGGTTTCTTTTAGTGTTTTTTTATATTGTTGTGAGCCGCCCAGAGTCCCTTGGGAGCTGGGCGGCATACAAATTTAAAAAATAAATAAATAAATAAAATAAAATAAAATAAAATGGGGCCAGTTTTCTCTCTTCAGGGATGAGGTTCCACAGAATAGAGTCTGTAGTTTCTATCACCCCACAAGATCTGACTGGCTAGGCATGTTTTCAGTCATCACAGTAAAACTAGAATCTTGGAATGTGCTTTGTCTGTTGCAACAGTCTTCCCCTATGATCCAGATGTAAAACAGTACAGTCTGTACTGTGGAACAGTCTCCTCCTATGATGCAGATGGCGTCAAATCTGTTGGCCCTTCAGAAAAATCTGTCTTTTCTTTCAGGTGTTAGGGAAAGTTGTAATGATGCTACATGCCCACTTAGGGTTATGAATATTTTTTGAGGTGCCTTGGCTGTTGTATTTATTGTGCTTGCTTTTCACTGTATTTTCCATTTTGTTATATATTAATTTTGTTTAGCTGCCCAGAGTTGTTTACTTAATATAGGCAGACATGCATATTTTCTAAATAATTAACTCTCATGTGGAGAGTATATAGAACTTATGCAGCTTGTAATTTAATTGTCCTTGAAATAGTCTGTGCTGAAAATTGGATGCAAAGTTTTGCATTATTTTAGGTGGGAACCAAATGAAAGCTTTATTCATAAAATAGATAGATAATAATTAAGGAAGTGCCAAAGCTACATTTCATATCTATAGCTCCATGTCGTTCATATCTATAGCTCCACCAAAATGTTAAAAAGAGCCCTTTCTACCAAACAAATGCCTACCACTGTGCAAATAAATAGGAAGACTTTTTAAAGTCAATTTTAAAAATTAATTAGAACTTTTTTCTCAGTTTTTCATTACTTCATTCTTAACATGATGTGAACCTATATGGTTTTAGATCCATGCTGAATGCAAGCGTTTTGGAAAAGCCTACAATCTGCGATCTGTAGCTGTATACGGTGGAGGAAGCATGTGGGAACAGGCCAAGGCACTTCAGGAAGGGGCAGAAATTGTTGTCTGTACTCCGGTGAGTATTTCACCACTATGGTTGTGTTGCAGTGAAGAATAAAATATTCTTGCTTTTTCTTCCTTTGAACAAAATAATTTTCTGAAATTGTTTGATTTCTGATTTGCTTAATCCCAAGTCACTAGCAGGATTCAGAAAATTTCCAAATGATAAGGGACAGTTCTACAGAGACTTGGAGACTTCCAAATGATAAGGGATAGGGAGACTTGGAACAGTGATGCCCATTTCAAATATTTCCCGTAGTTTGAATCACATTGGTATTTATTTTGCTTTCAGGCTTAAGGTATATGTTAAATGTTTCCGCACAGGGCCGTTTGATTGATCATGTGAAGAAGAAAGCCACAAACCTTCAGAGAGTCACTTACCTTGTGTTTGATGAGGCTGACAGGATGTTTGATATGGGTTTTGGTACGTAATCAGTAATAGTGCTTATAAGCATAGTTAATAAACAGTGCCCTTGTTGCTGTTACCTATTGTCCTCTAAAAGTGTTTGGTGTGATAACCACTTGAAAAATTATTGTAAAGACCAATGCTTTGTTTAATTATTTCCCTAGTAGGCTAGCTAACCAGCTTCAGTTTTACAAAATAAAATAAAATACGTAGATATTTATGTAATAGCTGAAATAATTGGTGCAAAATTAAGGGTTTTTTTCCATGTGGGAATGCAGCAGAGGTGGGTTCCTCCCGGTTCGGACCGGTTTGCCTGAACTGGTAGCAACCCACTGGTGATGTCACGGAGCCTGTTTGGTCAGTGCCGGTCCGTGGACACTGCCATCTTTTTTGGGGGGGGGGAATTTTTTTTTCTTCTACGCATGCGCAGAAGCCGAGTTTCCGGCACTGCGCATGTGTCGCCATCTTGTTTTTGGCTTTTGGGGGGGGGGATTTTTTGGGATTTTTCGGCACTGCGCATGCGTGCGAAGTGTGCGCGCGCCCATGAGGCGGGGGAGGAAGCAAACCGGCAGCGAGGTAAGTTAGAACCCATCCCTGGAATGCAGTAAGAATGGAGAAAACAAGTAGTTTTGCCTAATGAAGAATACCAAAAATATGAGAAATAAAGAACAAAACATATATCTTATGAATGTGAATACTAATATCAAGCTATGTTATATGTTCTGTCATAATCTCTGTGGTTAGTTGAGAATATTTCTTAGTAGTGTCCTTGCATGACATTATAAAAGTATATTTATGAAGATAGATTTTAGTGATTTCTGTCAGGCATGGAAACTCTCCTCCTCTAGAAATCTATGGAAGCTTCCGACAGAAATTTAAAAATTTCTTTCTATTAAGTTAAGAATGTTATAATCAGTAGAAAAAAAGAGATTTTTTTTGTCTTCCATTCTTTTCTTGATGGCAGTAACTTTGAAGGTGGCATGAAACAGCTGGCTCTATAGCAGCGGTTCTCAACCTGTGGGTTGCGACCCCTTTTGGGGGTCGAACGACCATTTCACAGGGGTCGCCGCGCGCGTTAGCCCGCCATCTTGGTGCCACCGTCACTGCAGGGGTGAAATGCTCCCAGTTCAGCCGTGCCTGCGGGTCGCCGGATAGCCGGTAGCGACAGAAGCGGGAGACTTCGCCCGGACGCCGCCATTTGGGTTCTTTTACCCTCTGCGCATGCGCAGAACGCTTTGCGCATGCGCAGAGGGTAAAAGAACCCAAATGGCGGCGTCTGGGCGAAGTCTCCCGCTTCCAATGCTATCAGCTGTCCGGCGACCCGCAGGCAAGCCCGAACCAGGAGCATTTTGCCCTTGGTGCCACGCCTCCTTTGTCACCTCATCCCGCGCGGGGAGGGGGTTGCGGCGGCGACGGGGGGGGGTCGCGGCATTAGAAAGGTTGAGAACCACTGCTCTATAGCCATGTTGTCATGCAGGGAAGCATGCAGAAGTGTCATAGGAAACTAGGTCTCTTCTGGAGAAGTTGTCCTTACCATTATTTGTCTGTATTGAGACTAGGCAAAGACTAGAACAGCCTGTATATACTATAAGTAGACAAAAGGGTATGTGTGAGCTAAAATGGACTAATTTTTTTTTTACTAAATTAATAACACGCATCAATAATTTATTTATTTATTTTATTTCTAAATCCTCAATAAAGGATCCTCCAAAACTTTTATGTGACTTTGAAGGAAGGACAATTTCCATTTTTCCTTTTCACAGAATTTTTAAAAATCTTGCATGTAAATATCAAGATTGCGTCAAAATGAGCCTATCAGTCATGTTTGTATGTACAGTATGATGAAGCCATGATTTTAGCACTACATGCATTAGCAGAAGTGATCCTGGGTATTCCCTTTCTCTCTTTTGTGTTCAAGAAAAGAAATAAAATAGCATATAATTTTAAGTCCAAACTAGGCACTAAACAAGCTAATTAAACAATATATCAGTATTTGCTGTTAGCTCAATTGAAAGGAACTGCAATGCAGTTATAGTTTATATTGAATTAAATTAAGTTTCACTGGATTTGGTATATGGGGGGCTTAGCCAGGTGTATCTTGTCAACTCATACATGTTCAGCTATGGATTTCAGGCATTTTGTTTTCTTTATGCTACAGTTTTTCTGTTCTAACAACTGCACACATACCTCAGGGTCACATGACTTCATTTTTGGCACCTGGCAATCAACTCACTTTTATGGCTGGTCGTAGCATTCTGCAGTTTCTGTTTGTTTAATGACCAGGGAATTAACTTAATGAACATTGCAAAAAAGTCATAAAATTGGGTCTGGCCATGTAAATGCCTTAACCTATGACCATCATAAGTTAGTCATAAATCAAGAACTACATGTATACAGGTAGTCCTCGACTTACAACCACAATTGAGCCCAAAATTTCTGTTGCTTAGCAAAACATTTGTTAAGTGAATTTTGTTGCATTTTACAACCTTTCTTGCCACAGTTGTTAAGTGAATCACTGTTAAGTTAGTAACACCGTTGTTAGTGAATCTGGCTTCCCCAATGACTTTGCTCGTAAGAAGGTTGCAAAAGTTGATCGCATGACCCTGGGATACTGCAACTGTCATAAATAAGAGTCACTTGCCAAGTACCCAAATTTTGATCACATGACTGGGATGCTGAAATGGTCATAGGTGCAAAATGGTCGTAAGTCACTTTTTTCAGTGGTGTTGTAACTTTAAATGGTCACTAAATGAACTGTTGTAAATTGAGGGCTACCTGTCTAGGTGTATCCTCTCCAACACACTATTTTACAGGCTTACCAAAATATGTTTTCTCTTATGATATTCTAAGACTTTAATAAAAGTATAAAGAAGTTTTCTGGAATTTTGCACATTCTATCTATATCTATATCAATATATCCATGTATGTATGTATGTATGTATGTATGTATGCATATTTATTGAGACTATATTGGGTATGGTTCAGAGGATGATGCTTTTCACTGGATTTTGTTCCTTTTTCTTCAGAGTATCAAGTCCGATCAATTGCCAGTCATGTCCGCCCTGAAAGACAGAGTGAGTATGGGCTTTCTTAATGCAAGATTTTTGAAAAATTAATTCAGGGGAGTTAGATTTCTCTGTTAATATTAATTCAAGTCATCAAACCATACCTGGATTTACAAATAGAATAGGATAGGCTAGATATCAAATGTATTACACACAACTTTTAAGCAAGAGAAAACACTCCTCCCCCCCCCATATTTTCTTATATCTGATTTCCCCATCTTTCTCTGATTTCATTTTTTCCCTATTGTCTAAAATTTTGTCTGAATGGACTTCAGACAACGAAATCTATTTCTCCCTCTTCGCACATATATGTGAGCAAGAAAAGTAGGGAACTAGCAACCATCTTGAACAGCAAAGATTAGGAATTGTTCTAGGTAAAATAGATCATAAATAGTTTTCTCAGTTTCAGAGTTTACAGCCAGCAAACTTTTGGTGGTCTTGGGCTGCTGTGTTCAATGTTTTGGGGAAGAGGTGAAGGCAGCAACACATAGTATAATGATACACAATATATAAGGCCATTCCACAGAAGTCAGTTTGGTTGTAGTTTTCATTGTCCCTTTGTCTTTTAGGGAAGTTCTTTCCCCCCCCCCTTTTTTTTGGCATTTCTTTTTTCAAGCTACATTAAGACTGTTATCTAATATACATTTCTGTGTTTCTTGCATCAAAATGATAGAAAACTGCTACTGATTTTAGCAGAAGAAACTCTTAAATATCACAAACTGTCTATTCTTGTGTTTCAGGCTAAATTCTATTTAATATCTTAATTTGGTTACTCATTTAATTCAGCATTGAATGAGGACTTACTGGTAATCAGTGCTGTAGTGTAGTGTATTACATATGATAAATTTTGTTATGACTGCTAATGGATGTGAGAGAAGAATGTTGTTTTATGTCTCTGAATATGTACAGAATTACCTGCATCATTGTGTGGGGATTGGTTCACACGTTGTACTACACAATGTGATTCATTTGGGTTTTGTTTAGAAACGTGTTAAACTTGCTGTTTGATTTGTAAACCACAATTCTTATAACACACCATATTCTTGATGTAGCCTGTGAATCCAGCCATTGTGTTTATATTCCAAGGGACTTGCTTTAGTGGAGAGCTTGTGTTCTGGTATCTCTTTGGGTATGTGATATAATCAGCACTACATTTCTGACTTAACAGCTCTTCTGTTCAGTGCAACTTTTCGGAAGAAGATTGAGAAACTGGCCAGGGATATTCTGATTGATCCAATTCGAGTGGTGCAGGGAGATATTGGAGAGGTAAATTCCCCTTCTAAAATAATTCTTTGAATGAAACCATTAATAAAAAGGTAAGTCTTAAGGTTGCATATTCCCCTGCTTGGTCTTGCTTGCAAATATTTGCGTTAAATTCTAATGTTCTCTATTCACTTTGCTCCCCCAAACAGGCAAATGAAGATATCACTCAAATTGTGGAGATCCTCAGCTCTGGTCCAAATAAATGGAACTGGCTAACTGGTCGTCTGGTGGAATTCACTTCTTCAGGGAGTGTCCTCCTGTTTGTCACCAAGAAGGCAAATGCAGAAGAATTGGCCAACAACCTTAAACAGGAGGGGCACAGTCTAGGGCTCCTGCATGGTGATATGGACCAGAGTGAAAGGAACAAAGTCATCTCAGATTTCAAGAAAGAGGCCTTTCCAGTTCTGGTTGCTACAGATGTGGCTGGTAAAATTGCAAGCCAGATTTAAAAGATATAGAAATTGTTTCTTAAAGCATCCTTTTATCCCTCCCCACAATCAGTATGGCTTCTTTGCTTTATATGTAATTTATATTTATATGTATTTGTAAAGGCATTAGAAAATGTATGAAAGAGATTGAAGGGGGGCACTCTTTAAATACATTGTTTGAAATTAACATATTCATAAGTGTTACTATTGAAATGATAGCAAGGATTCAAAAATGCTGTTTTTCCATTTTGATGGTATTATGGATTGGCGGGGTAGGAGAATACACAAAACTAAATCTATAGTGAATGTTTCTTCCCTCCCTTTCCTTCCCCTCATTAGCAGAATTTGAATTTCAGTTCAGTCTCATTATTCCAAGCTTAGGAAAAATAACTCTTTAGATCTGTAATTAGGGATGTGAAAGTCTGAAAAAAAGAGTAAGACATATTTAAAAAGAGGGATATTAAAAATAGATATGTTCCCCTTTTTTCTCTTAAATATTACTTTAACATTAAAGCGTAGATCGATAGGTGACTTGCATAGAAAAGCATAGCTGAGAATCATTTCTAAAATTGAAAGTGGTGAAATGAAATAGTTTTTTTTTTAAGACAAGCATTTGAGAATTGCATTCTTGACCTCCAACCTTATAACTGAAGTGTTTTTATCTAGCTCGTGGTCTGGATATTCCTTCCATTAAGACTGTGATCAATTATGACGTGGCTCGCGATATTGATACTCATACTCATCGAATTGGTCGTACTGGTAGAGCAGGGGAAAAGGGTGTGGCCTACACCTTGTTGACTCAGAAAGATAGCAACTTTGCTGGAGATCTTGTTCGGAATTTGGAAGGAGCCAATCAGCAGGTTTCAAAAGAACTTTTGGATTTAGCTATGCAGGTAAAATTTCTGCTTTCTTTTTCTTTTTTGAAGCACATAGTTGTGAATACAAGAATATAACTATACAAGAAGTGTAGGTTGTAAATTTAAAGTAAGATGGAGTAAATTTACTTGAAATTTTACTATATATTTTGTCTGTGCCAGACAAAATTTAGGGGAAAAGTTAGAATAGCAGTCCCCAACTTTTCCGGCTCTGCGGACCAGCAGCAATGGGGGAGAGGGGATGATTTTGCATGCATACCCGCCACTTGCACAAATGGAGCTTCAACGCAGTCACCCACCATTTGCATGGCTATCCCTAATGGTCCATGGACTGGGGGTTGGGGACCCGAGTTAGAACATTGATCAACATTGACTATATTGACTGACACAGTTGTAGAAATGGTGATGCATAATCTAAAGATATTGGACAGCATGTCCACTTGAAAACTTGCCACCGTTAAAGTTTTTAATGAGATAAAATGGAAAAGGATTTATCTACATGTGTTATGATTATATTTATGATGTAATAACAATTTTTATATTTTAATTGACTATGGTAGCGGCATTTAATGTAATTATAGGCACTCTCCAACTTGCACAACTGTTCTGTTCTGGAAAGCATTGATTAATTATATATTTGCATAAGAATTAGACCAAGTATCCCCCAAGCCAACATATATTCAGTAATTACCAATGGCACTTTGGGGATTGATGAGGAAGGAGGAGGCTAGATAGGCATTACAGCATTAGTAATTAACTGGTTCTTGCTCTATAGCTCACCTATATGCATTAACAGGAACAGGTAGAAGAGAGGAAAAAAGCTATAAAAAAGGAAGCCAGCATATTCTCACATGAGACCCTTCACATTTTTCTTATCATAAGCCAGTGAGCAACATTAAAGAAAAGTGAAGGGGTGAGAAGGAATTGTAAGTTTGACTCACTGATTTGTTTACTGGTAGCCATGTAGTGTTGTGTCAGCAGAAGGGAAAGCAGATTATAGAAAGAACCACTGCAGAGATGGAAGATGGAAGCTATTCTAAAGCAAGGTCCTAAGAATAGAGCTATGGAAGTATATGACGAAAATATTAGATGTGTTCTATTGAAATGTTTATATAAAACTGGGTTTACAGAAGTCAGGACTTACAGAATGCAAAGAGCATCTGTAGTTTTTGCTTTCATTTTCATATTTGCCAGAGTAACCGGAATATATAAAACACAATAATGTGCTGACATATTGGAAACCCAACATTTTTTATTGTCACAATTTTCTCTCCCAGAATGCTTGGTTCCGGAAATCGCGTTTCAAGGGAGGGAAGGGCAAGAAGCTAAATATTGGTGGTGGTGGCCTGGGATACCGTGAGCGGCCTGGCTTAGGATCAGAGAATGTGGTAAGCATTGATGCCTAGATAACAAACATATTTATTGCTACTAAGCATGCCCAAGACTTCTGCCTCAGTTCAACAATGCAACTTTGTATCATAGGATCGGGGAAACAACAGTGTAATGGTCAACTATGAAGCATATAAGCCATCCTCAGGAGCAATGGGGGACAGGTTATCTGCAATGAAAGCAGCGTTTCAGGTTAGTATGAAAGGGACCCCATATTAAGATCTCATTGCCCTCATTCTAGTGCTGCTGCCATCACGATTTTCATTCCAAGGTGGCCTTTAGTCTTTGAAACCCAGTGCCTCCTATTTGTACCAGGTTATCTATGAAAAGGAAATCCTGCTAATTCAAATTATCACATGAAGACTTGAGGGCTGAAAGGGGGACTAAGCGCCACCTAACAATTCCCCACCACACCCCTCAAATCAAAACAGGTTCTTTAGCCAACACTCCAGAAGATAGGCTTAAGATACAGAAGGATCTTGACAGACTTGAACATAGTGCGCTATCTAATAAAATGAAATTCAGTAGTGAAAAAAAGTAAGGTTTTACATTTAGGCAAGAAAAACAAAATGCGCAGGTACAGTATAGGTGGCTCAATAATAGTAACTGTGAGAGGGATATTAGAGTCCTAGTGGACAATCACGTAAATATGATCCAGCAGTGTGCTGCAGTGGCCAAAAAAAGCCAGCACAGTTCTAGGCTGCATTAACAGAGGGATAGAATCAAGATCACGTGAAGTGTTAATATTACTTTATAATGCCTTGGTAAGGCCACACTTGGAATACTGCATTCGG